>JAZKJV010007245.1:0-232048 GCA_037367405.1 Ottelia alismoides | reverse complement strand
TAATTCTTATAGGGTCCAATTACCATACCCTCTTATGTTTAGTTCCATATTGGTTATTTGTGGGACTTGGAGATTCATTGAGGATTATATAAGAAGCCCCACACCCATTGTATTGGTTGAGAAAAGTTAATGATAACATCAACCCTTTGAGGTAGTTCTCCCGTAGTTTTATCACACTCATGGAGTTGAGTTCCACGTAAAATCTCGGCATTCATCATGATTAGCGCTTCCACATTTATCGTTTTCTACATGGTATCAAATGGGGATCCATTCTTAGGTTTTTCGTTCTTGAAGATTCGATTTTTGGTGATTTTTTTCATGAAGATCTTTTATGAAGTTCATGCTCGTGATCGTTCAAGATCAAGTTCTAGTTTTTTTAAAACCCTAATTCTGCGTCGAGTCCAACAACGATCAGGGTAACCCCGTTTCCGCAATCATTGCTGGAAAAATTAGGGTTCCATTTCTGGATCCCTAGATCTGGGATGGCAGTAGAAAATTCATATTCCATCGATCTGAAGACCTCGCGTGAGAAGAAATAGGTCATTCCCCCTCCACCGCACTATGCAGATTCCTAATCCATGCGCTCCTTCGCCACTTGGAAGAAGAAGAGATGGCCTCAACCAATAGGAAAAAGGACTGTGAAGACAAGAATAAGGCTCGATGCCCTTCCTCCTCCCACTGACGACATGCAATCGACGTCGCCTCACCGTGTAGGCTCCCGACGATATAGCACGAGCACGCGACACACCCCTTTTCCTAATTGTGGCACCGCATAACACACCTCCTTCGTGAAAGCCATCCCATATACGATCTTCAGCGTCACCCCGAGCAGTGACGTAATCCTCGAGGCAGTAAGCGGCAACGGCCTTGACCCTAGAAGCTCCAGGAAATGACTACCTCAGAACCGACACCTCCTTTTCGACGCTAGATTAGGGGTTGCATTTTGCATACCATACATAGTGCAACCCCTTTTCGAGCAGCATCTCATCACTATCTCTGCCATTACATCATCACCATGAGGAACTAACCCTCCACGGGCTCCTCTTCAACAGCAAGAAAAGGGGAGGGCGACGCTTTGAGCAATGACGCTCCCTTCAGCAGCGACAGAGAGGCTTCAACATTCTAGGTTGCGTCAAGAGGGGTTCCCTCCATTGGGAACCCTCGATGCAGTAGAATTCGAAGAAAGAAAAAGGGGGTGATCTCCTAGTTCTAAATAGGGGCTTATGTGTCTGCTTCCATTCCTCTTAAAGCCCAATGAGCGCTATTATATGCCTTAAAAAAGAGAAGATTGCTATTATTTTGGGACTAAGTGGTTGGTGAGGTTAAAAAAAGAGGGAAACAAAAAGGGGGTTAGTTTTGGGCCAGTGAGTTTAAAAAATGGAGGAAAGGAGGGCCCAATTAGGCTGTGATTTCAAAAAAATGGAGAGAGAATTTTGTTTTTTTAAAAGGCGTGTACAAAAAAAGGATAATAAAGGCCATATGCAAGAAAGAAAAATGATTAAAAAGTCTCTCAGAAAAAGAAAAATGATTAAAAAAAAAATATGTCAAAAAAGGAGAGATCAACCTATTGATTTTGTTTCCCCATCTTCACGTCTTCTCCCAACTTTGTCGACGTCGTATTTTTCGACAAGTTGGGAGAAAGGGGGAGTATTGTGTAGAGTCCTTTAGTTCTTCAGACTCTACCAGTTTGAGGTGCACATGTATGCGACCATTTGTTTGAGAGATCCCCATACCCATCTTGTTTTTGGTTCCAGGATTTTCATGTGGACCATAATGACTCAAGAGTAGAGGTCCCATTCTTTAAGCCATTGTGGACTTAGGGTTTTCATGTGATTCCATAGGAACTCCTTAGTAGAGATCCAATTCTCTAAGCCAGTATGGGAGTAAACCAAGACACTCCATGTTCGAGTGACCCAATTTCTTCGAGTTCTCCAGAGAGACTCGATTTCAGACTCCATTCTCCAACATCAATAGATTCCGATAAGTATGTTTCCATGGCTTTCTCTAGTTTGTCCCTTTAGAAAGATGGAGCAGTTGCATGCCATAGTTCTCCATGTGGAGACTCATTTCAACTTTAGTGACTCTCCACAGTATAGAGCACATGTTCTTCGATGAGCAAGTTTCAGGAAAGCGATATGCTTATGCGTTCGGACAGGTCACCGAATACTGAATAAGTGATATGCGGGGGCATATGCAGGGTATATGCAGTTCTACGCGGTTTTCTAATTTTTAATTTAAAAATAAATTATATGAATAGCATTACCACTGAATTTATATATCTAAGTGGAGTTAAAGAAGATCTAAGAAAAACAGTTCATGTTAGATGGGTATTTATATGCTTTTAAGTGCCACATATTTAATCACAAAAATATTTACCATAAAAACTTCACATATTAGATGATTCATGATGACAAAACTTCAATACACATACATGCACTACATAAGCAAAACCTCAATCGACATATATAAAAATATTTGACGATATATTGCATATACTCTTGAAAACAATACATGAAGAAAACATAAAACATTGCATATACATAATGGCATAATGCATTGCAATTGTATACAAATGCATGTCATATTCTTACAATCAGTGTTGCAATAGTCGGCGACTATCCCGAATAGTCGGTCCGACTATGCGGTGCGGTGGAGTACCCGACTGAACAGACCTCCAGTCGGGCAATAGTCGGTCCGACCGAATAGTCGGCCGACTATTCGGCCGACTGGAGTTTGACTCTTCATATTTTTATTTTTTTATTTTCAATTTTCTATTTTTATGGGTTACATTTTACCACGAGATTCGTCACAAATGTCCAATTCTATATGTCTATTATATTGATTGGTACTTTTATCTTGGATTCATGTTAAATAATGACCATATATGTATAAAAATATAAGAATATATGTATTATAAATAATTTTTATATTAAAAAATACAAAACCGAATAATTCCGAATAGTCGCCCGAATACCGATTATTCTCTATTCAGTGACCCCTCCGGCTGAATACCGAATACTGTCTTCTGCAACACTGCTTACAATAGAATGGAGGAAGAGGCAGAGTTACGGAATTAAGGACTTGAATGGGAAGATTGAAAAGTTGGAGCTGCTGGAATAGTATGCGGGGCATATGCGGAATATGCGTGTAGAGATATTTATGTAGTAGTTGTACTGTTTATCAATTTTTATTTCCGTAGTTGCTACTTATGTAATTTACCCATAGGCTTTCCTCTATATAAGAGAGCCGAGGGTTCTTTGGAATAAAAGAATAATTCTTTCATCCAACGTGGTATCAGAGCCAAAACCCTAACCCTAACCCTAATCCCTAATATTCCTCCCACAATCGTCACCCCTCCCTCCCTCTCTCGGCCTCGCCCACCCTGCCGCCTTCCCCCTTACCCCCGCTGGGCCCTCTCTTGCCGGCCCTACCTCCCGCCGGCAAAGCACCTCCTGCCAGCACAACCCCTCCCACCAGCACAACCCCTCCTGTTGGCCCCCCTCTAACCGGTGTTCCCCTGCCGTTTTCGCTCTTGCCGATCTTTGCCGCAACCGTCTTCCCTGCTATCTCAATGGATTTGGGTGCGTAAAGTCTACATATGCACTCAAATCCTATCAAGTTTATGTGAACACTTGTTTCTCGTCTACAAACCCTAGTTCTCCGTCTCCAGCGACATGTCAGAAACCAAAGTCGATATACTCTTCATAGGCGCATTTAAAGGTCCAGCGTCAATAGTCAAGATGGATGGGATGAATTATGAGCTCTGGGCGATGCAGTTCATGAGTCTTATGAAGTCGAACGGTAAGAAGCATATTCTTACTGAGGAAGAGCCAAGAGAGAAGAGTGGGTTCTATGCCTCCTGGGAGACTGATGATTCATATGCCAAGGTTTGGCTGTCGGGAACGTTGTCGATGGAGATTGCCAATGATGTCCTCCATCAGCCCACCGCTAAGGCGATGTGGGATATACTGGCCTCCACATATTCACAGGTGCGGAATGAGACCAAGATGTTACAGCTCCAGCATGACATTTTCACGATGAAGCAGAATGTGCGGCCACTTCACTCTTTGTATACATCCTTGTGGGGGATGTTTGAGAAAATCTACAATACTATTCCTCTCACGGCCTCCCCTGAGCAGCAGAAGACATTTAGGAATGCGACCATGGTGAGAGTCTTGCTTGCGGCTCTTGATCCTGAATATAAGGCTGCCTGATCACAGATACTTGCCGATGCTACCATTCCTCCTATGGAGGACGTCTATCGGAGGCTTAGCTGCATCTCTGTCTCATCCAATGCTTCTACTCCACCACCCTCGGCGATGGTTGTCTCCAGAGGGAGAGGTGGTTCTTCTTCATTCCATGGCCGTGGACCTCGTGGGAGAGGTGGTTGTTTTCGTCACAGCCATGCCCCTTTTGTCATCGGACATGCCATGCGGAGGATACATGCTATTCAAAGCATGGATTTCCAGCCTCGACACGAGTAGCTCAACATGTTGCATCTCTGTCCGCGTCTGCTTGGGATCAGAGGTTTAGGAGACATAAAGCCTCATGTTTCTACAGATTCTCCAGGAGGCCCTTCAGATATTGCTGCTTCAGCTTCAGCTTCAGCCGGTACTTCTGCCACTGCTAGCACCTCAAGTAGTGCTTTTGCTTTCACAACCTGTTTCAGTTCTGATGTCTCAGATTGGATAATGGACTCTGGTGCCACACACCATCTTTGTCGCGACAAAGACAAACTTATGTCATACAGGGAGATTCCACCAGGGAGGTCAGAGGTGATAGCTGATGAGACTCATTCCCCCATTGTTGGAAAGGGAGGTCAGTGGTGATAGTGGTGATACCTCAGGATTGCAGTTTAGAAAGGACACAGATTTATCTATTTCGACATGTGCAGATGCAGACTATGCAGCATGTCCCAAGGATCGAAAGTCTACTTCAGGCTTCACAGTTTTGTGAGCAGCTCTCTGGTTCTTGGAAAATCAAGAAACAAAATGTTGTGGCTAGATCTAGTGCTGAATCTGAATATAGGGCAATGGACACAAGCAAGCACGGAGATGATGTGGGTTCGAACTGTGCTAGAAGACTTGCATATAGATGTACCTCTACCCATGCAGCTATAATGTGATAATCATGCCGCATTGTTCATTGCCAATAATCCCGCCTTTCATGAAAGAACTAAGAATATTGAAGTAGATTGCCACTACACCAGAGACATGATCCAGAAAGGCCTGATTTCTACTTTACATGTGAGTTCAGGGGAGCTGACAACTGACATTTTTACCAAGCCATTGCTCAGAGGACCATTCCAGAAGTGTTCTTCCAAGCTGAGCATGATTGATATTTATGCTCCATCTTGAGGGGAGTGTAGAGATATTTATGTAGTCATTGTACTGTTTATCAATTTTTATTTCCGTAGTTGCTACTTGTGTAATTTACCCATTGGCTTTCCTCTATATAAGAGAGATGAGGGTTCTTTGGAATAAAAGAATAACTCTTTCCTCCAACAATGCGGGGCATATGCGGAATATACGGGGCATATGTCGGCCACATATGCGGGAGGGCGCATAGTGCACAAATTCTTGTAATCGATGCATTCTGTATGCCGCACGGGCATATGCGGCCCGTGCGGCCAATTTCATGAACACTGCTGATGAGAAGATTTGTTCAATTTCGGTGACTGTTAGATTCAGTTTCGATGACTCTCTTAGATGCAGTACAAAGCACACATTCTCCGACGAGGAGACTTGGATCACACTATAGCCTTTCAGTTCCTCACCAGCACAACATGAGAATCAATGTCCTCAGCATGTGAAGGGTTGAGTTGATATTGTCGGTAGTGTCTTGTATATGTAAGTGATGACTTTCTTTCTGTTTGTATAAGCTAGGCATTGCTGCTCCAAGTTGAGGGGGAGTGTTAGAGTATGCATCAACATGTGGGTAATTGGATATCTCCAGGGTCCAATTACCATACCCACTTATGTTTACTCCCACATCGTTTATTCATGGGGCTTGGAGATTCAATGAGGGCTATAGAAGAAGCCCCACACCCATTGTATTAGTAGAGAAAAGTTATTGGTAACATCGACTCTTTGCGGCGGTTCTCCCGTGGTTTCATCATGCTCCTTGTGGAGTATGGTTCATCATGATTATATTATTATCTCTGATATTACGCTTCCGTATCATCATTTTCTATACTTGCTAATTGCGAAGGAGATATCCGACCTCATAATAGTCACGTAGAGGAGCTTCCCAACAAGCCCCCTTTATCTCCTCTTTTGTCCACCTCCTCTGTATCATCATCGTATAGCTTCATGCTGGGGTCCATAGGAGTAGTGATAGGTCTGTAGTATGCCATCCTTGTCTCTGAAAGGAGATCTGTAACATACTTCCGCATTATCATCGCAAGATCCAACTGGTTGCTGGTAAATTCAAGCTCGAGGAAGTATCGTGTTTCACCAAGGGCCTTGATGAGTAACTCTTGTCCAAGGAACTCCTTAGCCACACTAATGCCCTATAAGTTGTCTCCTATTACAATGATGTCATCGACGTAAATTGGAATGACAACAATATCTCTGTAGCACCCCAAACATAGAACCACATCTAGTAATCATAAAGTGTGGTAGTAGCTTATAAGTAGTGCGTGCTACTGCTAGTTAGTTCGGGCTTAAGCATTTTGGGCTGTGGTTAAGGGGTCTAGTTGGCCTCAAGCTAAACAGGTTGTCTAGGATTGTAATCCCCAATAACAAACCATGTTTAGGGCTCGGGACGTTATATATGGTATCAGAGCAGTTTTCCTCTAATAGTGGAAAGGGCTACTCAAAAGGTACAACCACCCCTACCATAGAGTTAAGTCGAAAATGATGCGTAAGAGGTGCATCTGCCACTATTATAGGGAATATGTCATAGGCTATTGCGCAACGAGGACATTGCGAATATAAGTGGAGGGTGGATTGTAGCACCCCAAGCATAATACCATATTTAATAATCACAAAGTGTGGAAGTAGCTTATAAGTAGTGCATGCCACTAGCAGTAAACCCGAGCTTAAGTCTTATAATATATGGTTAAGGACTTTAGTTGTGCCTAAGCTCAACAGGTTGTCTAAGCCAGTAATCCCCTGTAACGGAGCAGGTCTAGTGTTCGGGATGTTACATATACAGTGGATCTCGTAAAGTCTTGTTGCTTTATCAAGTCTAATAGCTTCTTGAATCATGCTTGGGGCTTTGCTTACAATGACAGGTAGCCTTATGAAGTCTGCATATCTTCTGACACTCCTTAGCAGTGAACCCAAGTGGTTGCTGCATATAGATTTTCTCTTGCAAGTCACCATAAAGAAAAGCATTCTTCACATCCAGTTGGAAAAGAGACCCGTCCCGTACCATAACATTTGAGAGGAGGATCTTAAGTGTCGAATGATGAGCAATGTTGCAGAAAGCGATAGTCGATGCTCGGTTAGCGGGGTGACCGAATAAGGATTAATCGGCAGTTGGATGACTAATCGGATTTAAACATTTTTTATACATATATTCTTATATATTAACATAGATTTACATTTTCTGTATTATCATAATGAAATAAAAGAAGTATTTGACTTTAAATATAACACTAAGCATATTAATATAAGTTTGCTTTTAAAAAAGAAAAAAACTAAATTATAAAAAAACTCAATGTAAACGTCAACTGATTAGTCGGGTTGACCGACTAAGCCTAATCGAATCGCCCCCCTCCCGACTCGACTAGTCGGTTGAATTTTACAAGCTTGATGATAAGCCATTGGAAAGAATATGTCCTTATAGTCCGTCCTATATGTTTGGGTGAATCCACATGCCACAAGCCTAGCCTTGTAGCTATCGATACCTCCATATGTTTGGTACTTTGCTGTAAAAACCCATTTGCAACTAACCACAAACACCTTTGTTGGGGCAGTAACGAACCTCCATGGCTACGGGCCTAAAGTGTTCCTCATGATATGGTCACGTGATCTCTACAGCTGAAAATCCAACCACAAATCTCTTGAAATCCTTTGAAAGATCCACAAAAGAAACATGGGCAAGGTGAGGATACATAGCACGTAGCCTTTACTTTCATAGAGCAATGGGCTGATCAGGATCCTCTGAACAATCAGTGTCCTGTAAAGTAGCCTCATGAGGTGCTGCCTGCCCAACTAGGGGTGGCTATCGAGCCCAACGAGCCGAGCCAGACACTGATAAGCCCAGCTGGGCTCGGGCTTAGTGAGCGCGAGCCTCTTATCGAGCCAGCTCGGGCTCGATAAGGCTCGAGCTGAGCCCCTTATCGAGCCTGATTCAGACTCGATCCAAGTCAGATTCGTTAAAGAAAATATGCATTTTTTGGTACAAAAGTCTGTTGCATGGCTCGAACCCACAACCTCTTCTTTGAAAACTGTCTAGCTTACCGGTAGGTCACTATCTGAATTACATTTCAAAAGTTAAATTATATTATATATTGTAACATTCTATTTGCTAATAAAAAATACTAATATGCTAATATAACCTAGAAAAACATGAATATAGTTGTAGCTGTATGTTCCCTAGAACAATGTGAGATCGTAGTTAAGTGTATAATATATATAAGACATTGCCACATTGGAATTCACATTCACATATATGGACATATATAGTTCTATGGTGAATTCTTGAGGTGAGTCCCATCGTGAGGCCTCACCTTGTTTACGATAAAAAATATAGTTCTCTAGTGCCCACGAAATAAAATTATATCGATCTACAGTGTGGTTGGGTATAGCTTACATATTTAATTACTACCTACATTGACAACTACAATTATAGATATATGCATCGATTGTTGAACATGCAACTCCTCTTGTGTGTATTATATATATATAAATATATAAATATAAATATTATATATATATATATATTCTCCTTATCGAGCCAAGCAAGGATCGGTTCGTTAATTATTGAGCCCAAAATTCTGGCTTAGGCTCAGCTCAATAGCTTAATGAGCCAGGCTCACGAGCCCTTATCGAGCCGAGCCCGGGCCTGTCTTATCAAGCCGTGACTCAGTAGCCAGCCCTATGCTTAACTTGTAAAGTGGCTTGCAATACAAACAAATCACTAGTGCTGTTAGTACTTAGTAGAAACAAAGTGCTTATAATTTACTTGGTGCGTGTTGGATGATGGGGAAGATACATAAGTAGGGGGTACAATTGGCGACCTGCGAATGTAAAAATACAACAAAGTCCGAGCAACATGAGGAACCCCGGTAGGTAGCAGATTAACCTTAGAGGATGAAGTGGTGGTGGAGTAACCATGGGAGGAGGAGGAGTAGGTGATGGTGGAACAACCACGATAGGTGGTGTTGGAACCATGAGAGGAGGAGGTCGTGGCGGTGGCGTAGGAGGAGGTGGTATGTAAACCTCCTCAAAAGACTCACATGGGGTTATCTCGTTACTTGTAGGGGAAAGTACATGATAGACTCGAAGAATTTGACATAAGCACTAATATAGTACTTCCACCTAACCGGATCGAGACACTGGTATCCTTTCTGGGTCCGAGAGTAACCTACAAAGACACTTGATAGTCTTGGTAGAGAGCTTGTCATGGCCAAGAGTCATATTATGAACAAATGGTTAGAGCGAAAAGATCCTTATCAGAAAACACAATCGAAAAATTATCTTTTTCTCCAAACATGGAGGACGGCATACAATCGAATAATTAACAGGTAGTGAGGACTGCATCAACTCAGAATGAGTGGGGAGCATGACTTTAGATAAGAGGAGTCTTGATCACATTAAAAAGATGATATTGTTTGCATTCAACAAGACCGTTCTGCTGAGAAGTATATGCACAAGAGCTGAATAATGCCAAGGGACATGGAGAAGTGAGAAAACTGAATGGTACATAATTTCAAGGCATTGTCAAAGCGAACATACTTAATAGTAGCTTAATTTTTTCTTTATTTCGTAATTGAATGATAGACCCATCCTCATACTAATTTTTTAAAAGAAAAACTTAAGAAAGTCTAGAATAACCGTGGACCTCCACAAGATATAACATGTGCCATTGATGGTCAGGGATGTGTCTGGTTCCAAATATCAAAATGAACCAGCAGGAAAAATAAATCATTGATGCTTCCCAAGCAAGGCGAACCTCACACTGAAATGTAGTCTGAGATTAAATATGTGGGAGAATTCTGCATAGTTTTTGCAAAGGAAGGTGACCGAACCAAAGATGCCATGTGTACGGAGAGATTGACCCAATGGGGATAGAAGAAGCACCATCATTAGGAGACTGGACCAATATATAAAGACTCCCTTGCATACGGTTACATCCAATCACATGGCATGTGAGTATATCTTGAAACACAAGAGAAGAAAGGTTAAATATGGCGCGACAATGCAAATCCCTAGAGATCTAACTATAGATAATAAATTCATAGAACAATCAGGTTCATAGATCAATCAGGTTCATAGAATACATTAGCGCTTCAATGGTGTTAAACGCATCTCCTTCTCCCTCTCTCATGTAATCTGGAGAATATGTCCCATCTGCAATGATAATAGATCTACTAGAATGTACTAATCTTTATGAAGTGAACCGAGCTCTATCGCTGTAGAGATGGTGAGGTATGCCTAAGTCCATAATACACTCTGAAGTGTCTATCCTATGACAACTAGTAAGGGCATACACTATACCTAAGGTACTAGTAGAGGCTGTGATAGCAATTTTAGGGGGGCCCAAAGGGGCACTAATTGAGGCAGCAACAAGAGTCATAATCCCCCTCAGTTGGGAGACAATGTCATTGAACTTCTGATCAACAAAAGTGACATGAGGCTCAACTTGCTCGATAACACGAGCAGAAGCAGGGTGACCATGCTTCTGGCAGCAGGTATCCTCAGAGTGACCAGAACGATGATAGTAGGTGCACTGCTGACATGGGTGTTCGCCTCCTCGACCATGGATGCGTCCTCTGAAGTTAGCACGACCTCCCTTGCTACAAGTTGCTGCCGTCACAGAGGAACACTAAGTAGTGTTTGTAGATGGTATCATGATCCTGCTCTAGTCTATTGTAGGCCTCTATGGGAGGTATAGACGCACCTGTCACAAGTTGGGTGCGTTCGACGCCATATTGTGAATCAAGTGTCTCTACGAACACACCGACCATAGTGGCATTCCTATATGTCTGTTGCTGCTTTGCAGAGGCGTTTAAAGGCATGACACTGTGAAAGTTTCTCAAATATGTCTCCGATCCATGAGTAGAAAACTTGAAAAGGAGTCAGGACCACCATCCCGCTTGACTGTGAAAAGATAGTACATGAGTTGCAAGATCTTCGTCTTATCCCTCGCCTAAGAGTAAGTGGCTGCGAGGATGTCCCACATTACCTCGGCAATGGGATGATTAATGATGTCATTGGCTATCTCTGTGGTCAGAGTACTAGATAGCCATACACATACATACGCGTCATGTTGCTTCCACAAAACATTTGTCCTAGCCTTGTCAGCGGCTCTGGTTGCATCAGAATGTGCTTGCTATTGCACTACGTGGTGGTCATACACTGCGTGAACCATAACTCATAGTCGGTCCCATCCATCTTGACGATGGGTGTTGGGGCCTTTGAAGGCACCGAAGGAGGATAAATCTGCCTTGTCCTCTAACATGATGATAAAGCTGGGAAAGACACGAATGTGGCTGTAGACGGATCTGAAGGTGTCTACACAATCATACGAGGAACCAATTGTGTGTACAGACTCATGTTACAACCGCTTCCATCAACCACGAGAGTGCTCGAGGGCAGATGGGGTGATTTATAGGTTTGAAATCACCTTTGTCGCCCCAAAGTCAGATTACACGTAGACCCTAGACATAGATAGGGGCCTAAAAAAGAAGCGTGGAGAGTTTAGGGTGCTGCTGGAGATCCTCACATTACTGTGGAGGCCACTTGCGGCATTCGATGGGGGCCGCGCAAGGCGCATGCTCTCACTACCAATGACTGTAGGTGGTCGTGGTTGCCGGAAGGCGTAACTGTAGGTATCAACGGGGAAGGGGGGACTGCTTCGGTGAAAATGAAGGATCTGCAAGATTCAGCATTTGCTGCTACGGTGGTGGAGACCTCTCGCATTCTGATACCATGTGGAGATAAAATAATGACTTGATCATGAGTAGGTGCGATAGGGTTCTGTTATATAGAGAGGAGAAACCTTATAGGGTGAATTAAATAATAGAGACAAAATAAATGGAAAAATAAATAAGAGGAAAAAAGATAATGTAGAGACTTATTTTATGATATTATATACCATTTCTTATTTTCTGTTTATTTTCTGGACTCTTATGTATTTTACCCATGAGGTCTCTCTATATAAGAGAGCCTAGGGTTCAATGGAATAACAATTCACTCATTTCCACCAACATGATATCACAGCCAAAACCCTAACCCTACCCTCTTAAGCCCGCCTCCCCTCTCTCTCTTCTCGACGACACCGCCCATCTCCGCCGGGCCCTCGCCAGGCCTCTGCGGGCACCGCCAGGCCTCTGCCAAGCCCAGCCAGGCCTCGCCAGCCCTCCGCCAAGCCCAATCAGGCCCCGTCGGGTCCCGCAGCCCTCCGCCAGGCCACCGCCTGGCCCTATCAGCCCCCGCTGAGCCTTGCTAGGTCCACCCAGGCCTCGCCGGGCACTCCTCTAGTCCTCCGCCACCCCCAGCTCACCGTCGGATCCGCTCCTCCGTCCCCGTCGACCGCACGAGTCCTTGCCAGCCGCTTCAACACTCGTCGGCCGACATCGTGACATGGATTTGAGTGCATAAAGTCTACATATGCACTCAAATCCTATCTGGTTGATGTAGACATCATCTCTTGTCTACAAATCCTAGTTTTCATCTCCGGCTAAATGTCAGAAAGTTAAGTCGATATGCCCTCCATAGGCGCCTTCAAAGGTCCTCCGCCAACAGTCAAGATGGATGGGACGAACTATGAGCTCTGGGCGATGCAGTTCACCAGTCTCATGAAGTCAGATGGTAAGAAGCATATACTTACCGAGGATGGGCCGGCAGAGAAGACTGGGATCTATGCCTCTTGGGAGGCCGATGATTCTTATGCCAAGGTTTGGCACACTGTCGATGGAGATTGCCAATGATGTCCTCCATCAGCCCACTGCCAAGGCAATGTGGGATATTCTGGCTGCTACATATTCCCAAGTTCGGAACGAGACCAAGATGTTACAGCTCCATCATGATATATTCACGATGAAGCAGAACGAGCAGCCGCTTCACTCCTTGTACACGTCCCTGAGGGGGATGTTCGAGAAACTATATAGCACCATACCACTCACGGCGACACCAGAGCAACAAAAGACCTTTCGGAATGCTACCATGGTGGGCGTACTACTTGCAACGCTTGATCCTGAGTATGAGGCAGCCCGCTCTCATATACTTGCTGATGCCGTTATTCCTCCTATGGAGGATATTTACCGGAGGCTCAGTCGCATCTCGGTTTCTTACATCACATCTACTCCACCCCCATCGGCGATGGCGGTATCGCGTGGGAGAGGTGATCAATCTTTTGGTCGTGGACGTGGACCTTGTGGTCGGGGAGGTCGCTTTCGCCAGCCGTGTTCATTCTGTCATCGCACTTGCCACTCAGAGGATACATGCTACTCTAAGCATGGGTTCCCAGCATCGACGCATGTAGCCGAGCATGCCACGTCGCAGTCGGCATTCACTACAGATAACCGGTTCGAAGAGCTTGTGGCACGTGTACGAGATATTATGCCTCACTCATCTAGTGATTCTCCAGGTGGATCTTCAGATGTTGCTGCTACAACTTCTGCTAGTTCGTCTGCCACTGTCAGCACCTCAGATAGTGCCACTGCCCTTACATCTTGTCATGATCTCTTTGATTAGATTATAGATTCTGGTGCCACCCATCATCTCTGCCGTGACAGAGAAAGACTTGAGTCATACAGGGACATCCCACCTGACCGCACAATGCTGATTGCAAATGGGACTCATTCCCTCATCGTTGGACAAGGGGAGATCACCTTATCACTTTCTATGCATCTGCAGAATGTTTTGCATGCTCCTGAGTTCTCCATAAATTTTTTATCTATTAGTCAGATTACGAAAGATTTGCACCGTCGTTCTATATTTGACCCACCATCTCTCATTTTTCAGGACATACTAACAGGCAGGGTAATTGGCTGTGGCTCTGAGCAGAATGGTCTCTATTGTCTGGTCCGTAATTCTCATGCTGGCGCTTCTTCACATTCACCCGGATCAGTCTCTCCGTACACATGGCATCTTCGCTTTGGCCATTTCCCGCTCTAGAAAATGCGACATCTCTTGCCTCAGATCTCTCCTAGCTCATCATTTCGTTTAAAGCGTGTCAGTTGGGAAAGCATCATCGGTCTAGCTTCCCTAGTCGTCAGAGTCGGAGCAGTAGCTCCTCGTTTGAGTTGTTTCATATTGATATTTGGGGTCCGAGTCGTGTACCTGATCATCAGGGA
Source organism: Ottelia alismoides (assembly GCA_037367405.1). Lineage (NCBI taxonomy): Eukaryota > Viridiplantae > Streptophyta > Magnoliopsida > Alismatales > Hydrocharitaceae > Ottelia > Ottelia alismoides. The sequence continues at coordinate 217,575 of JAZKJV010007245.1, read as the reverse complement.
CACAGGTTTTATTTAGTTGTGGTTGATGATTTTTCTCGTGTATCTTGGGTCTTTCTTTTAAAGAATAAATATGAAGCAGGGGATGTTAATAAAAATTTGATTAATGAAGTGCAGAATGTTTTCTCTTGTACTGTCAAATATGTTCGTACAGATAATGCATTGGAATTCTGCACTCGTTCTCTCTCTCAGTTTCTTTCGTCTAAGGGTATTATCCACCAAACCACCTGTGCTTACACATCTCAACAAAATGGCATGACAGAGAGAAAGCATCGTCACCTTCTTGACATCACTCGTACCCTACTTACACCTATCACTTTTTGAGGGGATGCTGTCCTTACAACCTGCTACCTGGTCAATGGCATGCCATCATCTGTTCTTGGTGAGAAAATTCCTCTTTCTCTTGTTTTCCCTGATAAGGAATTATTCTCACTTACTCCTCGTGTCTTTGGTTTTGTTGCATTTGTTCATAACCTATCTCCTGGACTTGACAAACTCTCTCATAGAGCTGTCAAGTGTGTCTTTATAGGTTACTCTCGAACTCAGAAGGGTTATCGTTGTTATGACCCCATAAACAAGAAATATTTTGTCAGTACTGATGTTACATTCTTTGAGTCGGTTATGTACTCCCTTGCAGGTGACATGTTGGTCTCGTCCACTTCCAATGATGATATCTATGTTCCTCCTCCTAGTTTGAGTCCACCTGAGTCCAATCCACCTCCTGTTGCTACGCCACCACCACCACTACCACCTCCACAACCACCTGTCCCACCTTTACCTAAATTCTATACACGTCGGTCAGGTCCTGTTCACACTACACGTTAGGCATCCATCATGACCATCACGTCTCAGGTATGTTCAAATGGCATTATTAATGATGGGTCAGATATTGGACATGTGCAGGATTCTTCATTACAGGAGGAGGCTGCACCATCCAGTACACCGGATGACGATCTTGATGTTCCTATTGCTATTCGGAAGAAGAAATGGACTTGCGCGTCTTATCCTTTTGCTTCCCAGGTGTCCTTTCACCGCCTTACAGGTGACTTTCAGAGGTTTGCTGCGGCTTTGTCTTTCGTGGATATACCACGGACCTATCAAGAAGCTATGAAGATTGATTGCTGGCGATTGACTAATGGAAGAAGAGATGCATGCTTTACAGTCTCGTGGTACATGGAGCCTGGTTAATGCTCCATCTGGTGCATCCATTGTTAGCTGCAAGTGGGTATTCACAGTTAAATACCATGCGGATGACAGTCTTGATCAATACAAAGCACGACTTGTTGCGAGTGGTTTCACACAAACCTATGGTGTGGACTATATGGATATATTTCTCCCATGGCTCGTCACTCTACTCTTCGCATTATTTTATCGGTTGCTGTGGTACGTGACTGGTCTATATCTCAACTTGATGTCAAGAATGCCTTTTTGTATGGAGATCTGCAGGAGGAAGTCTACATGCAGCAGCCACCAGGGTTCACTGCTGAGGGGGAGAGTCATATGGTGTGTAGACTTCACAAGGCGATTTATGGCCTTAAACAAAGTTCAAAAGCATGGTTCCAGAAGCTTTCGCACCTAATTGAACAACATGGATTCAAAAGATCAAATGCGGATCATTCGTTGTTCATTCAGAAGACTTCTACATGTACAATTGTCATCATGGTCTATGTTGATGATATTCTGCTTACAGGAGATGACGTTCAGGGAATAGAGAGGACAAAAGCATTCTTGGGCTGTCACGAAATATCTGGGTACCCTAAGATACTTTCTGGGGTTGGAATTTGCCAGGAATGCACAAGGTCTGGTGATGACCCAAAGGATACATTACAAATTTTCTGATTGAAACATGCATGGTTGAATGTAGACCATCAAGTACTCCTATGGATCCGAGCATGAAACTGTATGACAATGATACTGAAGAAGTAGACAAGAGAAGATATAGAGAGATGGTAGGTAAGCTCCTTTATATCACCCTAACTCGACCTGATATTGCTTTTGCAGTAAGCCGGGTGAGTCAATTTATGGAGCAGGCAAGACAAGTTCATATGGATGCCATATACATGATACTGAGGTATCTAAAGTCTTCTCCAAGCTCAGGGTTGCTATTTCGAAAGAGCACAGATTTATCTATTTCAGCGTGTGCAGACGCAGATTATGCAGGGTGTCCTAAGGATCAAAAGTCCACTTCAGGATTCGCAGTTTTTGTTGGGAGCTCTCTGGTTTCTTGGAAAAGCAAGAAACAGACTGTTATGGCAAGATCTAGCGCTGAGTCTGAATATAGGGCTATGGCGCGAGCGAGCACTGAGATGATGTGGGTTCGAGCTGTGCTAGATTATCTACATATAGTTGTACCTCTACCCATGTAGCTTTAGTGTGACAATTAGGCAACATTGTTTATTGCCAACAATCCAGCATTTCATGAACGAACAAAGCATATCGAAGTAGACTGCCACTACACTAGAGATATGATCCAGAGAGGCTTAATATCTACGTCTCACGTTAGCTCAGAGGATTAGACTGCCGACCTATTTACCAAGCCGCTGCTTGAAGGACCCTTTCAGAGATGTTTTTCCAAGCTGAGCATGATAGACATCTATGCTCCATCTTGAGGGGGAGTGTAGAGACTTATGTTAAGATATTATGTACCATTTCTTATTTTCTGTTTATTTTCTGGACTCTTATGTATTTTACCCATGAGGTCTCTCTATATAAGAGAGCCTAGGGTTCTATGGAATAACAATTCACTCATTTCCACCAACAGATAACTCTCAACATGAGATTGGAGGAGATGAACAAAGTCTTGTTGCTAAAATGGGTAGTAAGGTTGTGGGGACAAGGTGAGGACTTTACATGTTGTCTTCTTTGATATATATATATATAGGGTTAAATGAGGCTATATCCTGGGTGTAACCAATTGGCTACTCCCACCCCTATTTTCCCTCTATTTTTTAACTTTTGAAAATAGAAAATATGTATATTCACCACTATATCTCTCTAACATGCCATTCCAATTTCGTTAGAAACACAGACTCCTATGTTCTCCATCTGAAGGGGGTCATTTTCTGCAATTCTGAGACCGTTAAAATTTTACAGTCTTGATTGAGATGATAAAAGTCTTGAATTAAGTTGAATTTTGAATGACATCATGGTGACATATTGTGATCTAAATTTCAATAGGTTTCATTTCAGAAAAATAAAAAAAATACCAGGGAAAAGGGGTAGAAGCATGTAAGTTGGCTACACCCAAAGAGCATACACCCTTTTCCCATATATATATGGTATATGGCACAATCCTTTGTGGAGTCTTCCTCACAACACATGTCCTCTGCTTTCTTGATAGGGATTTGTTCAGTTGTGCAGGAGGTCCCCGCATAGATGCACCCGATAATGGGTAACAGAGAGTCCTTTCAATTCTGGAAGGACAATTGGCCCGGGGTTGACCCGCTTCTTGAGCACTTCCCACACCTTTTTCCATTTGCAGATGACCAAGAGAGGCCATTAAGGCCACCTGAGGGGATGGCTAATTGATGTCATACTTTTCCTCCCCGTTGTCCGAGCAATGTTTCAGAGACTTCTTGCAGATTCAGAAGAGATTGCAAGCTGTCAGGTTCTGTCTATGGCTCGAGACCATTGGGTGTGGCGTGGTAGCTCTTGCAATGTGAACAAAGCCTACATGGCTCTCACAACCATTAATTATTTTTATCGTGGCATTAGGGAGAGGGATCATGGCTTAATCTAAACACTAAGGGCTTCGATGCAGATCACACTTTTTTTATGGCTCTATAAGTTCGAGCGGTTACTCATGAAGACGAGAAGATCTACCTTCTTCATGGGGATGAGACCTCATGTTCCATGTGTAGAGGCAAGAATGAGGACTTGGATCATTTGTTTTACTCTTGTGTATGCATTCATTAGATGTGGCAGGAGTTAGACATCCATTGGGCGGACATGTCTTCCCACACCAGGAAGAATGAATTAAATAAAATGGATTTTTATTGGTTTTTGGCCCTTATCTCCCCCTACTTTATTCCTTGTAGACCTAGTCATCGAGATGCCTAGGTCTCGGGGTTTCGGGTCATAAAATATTTTCAATATTTTATTCCTTTTCTTTTCTGTTCTTTATTCTATAATTTTGGCTTTAAAAATCTTATTTTATACGCTCTTTACATAACAATGCATGAATGATAAAATGCATGAATTAAGTCTATTTACACACATTTACTAGGGTTTTTGATAGTATAAAGATGATGAAACGGAGATTCATCAATAATGGCAGTAGCAGAAATGAAAATGCTAAGGTGGATGTGTGGATATACACGTAAAGATCAGATTCAGAATGATGTAATCAGAAGGAAAGTTGGTGCAACTTCGATCGAGATGATAAGATGATAGAAAACCGCTTAAGGTTGTTTGTCCATTTGCAAAGGAGGTCAACAGATGCACTAATTAGGAGTTGCGAGTATTGGAATGTTGAGTTGGCTAAGAGAGGGCGAGGAAGGTCCAAGAAATGTTGGAATGCGACTATCCGAAGGGATATTAGTTTTTTTGGATCTAAGCCCGAGATGACCGAATATAGATCTGAATGGAGGCAAATGATCCATGTAGCCAGCCCTACTTAATGCGAGAAAAGGTTTTGTTGTTATTATATATCTAAAAGGAAGAACCTTCATATGATTTTTATTGATTTGAAGAAGGCTTATAAGTCAGTCCCACATGTTTACGGTAATTATGCACATGAAGGGGCTGCTAAACGTTTATGGATGGTCTTTGACTTGATCGACCACCTTAAGAAGATTTTTATTCCATCAACACAAAGCTAGAAGAGGATTTAGCTTGCTTAGAGGATCCTGTGGCTACTTATCTTGTCTAACACAAGGCTTGCATGTAGGAATACAAACGATAGATTACACACACATACACATATTTATACAAATATAGTTTTATTACCCTTATTAATTTTACTCTTGTTCATTTTAAAACTAAATACAGATGCACATACAATTTGACAGATAAAGTGGAGTCATCATGTACGAATAATAGCACAAATACTTATTGATTAGCTTAAGATTACATGCATGGATGTCTTACTCATAAAGTATGATAATACTAACTGTTTAATTTATAGAGATGTCAATACATATCTTATACAACAACACACCGTTTATCATTGTTTATACATACACACATACATCTTATATTGTTCCAAGCATCATTACAATTTTCCTTTTCAATGTCATCAACCTCATCATTACTGCTTATTGGATCCTCAAATAAACCATCGTCACATTGTACATTATCATCTTCACCATCTTTATTGCTCCTTTACTTTTACGGTATCTATCATCATTAGCATCAATGCTACTTTATCCTATAAATAAAAAGCATTGAAACTTAAAAACTAGCTTTCTCACTAAATTATTTTTAGATATAAAGAAGCGATTGTTTATGTTAAGGTTTGAGGAAAATTCTTTTTGTTTATTTATAGCGCCCAAGGGTTCTCTTTTATAGAAGAGAGAAATCCTAATTGGTAAATTTTATAATAAGGACATAGAAATAAACGAATTGTAAAAGGAGTAACATAACAAAAAAACTCTTAACAGTCCCCTTTAAGCTGGAGCATAGATGCCTATCAGGCTCATCTTGGATCATCATTTCTGAAAGAGTCCTCAGGCTAGAGCCTTAGTAAGCATGTCTGCCGTCTGCTCACTTGAGCTAACATGAGATGTAGAAATGAAATCCTTCTGGATCATGTCTCGAGCGTAGTGACAATCCACCTCGATATGCTTGGTTTTCTCATGAAAAGTTGGATTGCCGACAATAAAGTGCTACGCAGTTGTCGCATTGGAGGTGCATGAGAAGAGGCATCGCAATAGCTAGGTTAGGTAGAACAAATTTGACCCACATCATCTCTGTACTCCCTTGTGCCATAGGTCTTTATTATGATTCTGCAATAGATCTGACGACAACCGTTTGCTTCTTGCTCTTCCATGATACCGAGGAGTTCCCTATGAACATAGCGAAGCCATATGTAGACTTCTTGTCCTTGGGTCATCCTACATAATTTGCATTTGCACAGTCTGTAAAAGCAAGGGATGTGTCTGCTAGATAAGAGACCAGTGCCGGGTGAAATCTTCGGATATCTCAGAATCATATGAACTGCATCCATTTGTGCTTGTCCAGGCTGCTCCATGAGCTGACTTATATTGCTTACTGCAAAGGATATATTTGGTCTGGTGATGGTCACATATAGGAGTTTCCAAATGAGCTCCCTATATCTATTCTTGTCTACCTCCTCAGTGTCATATAGCTTTATGCTCGGCTCCATAGGAGTAATGGCTGGCTTGCAATCTATCATACCCGTCTCAAAGAGAAAATCTGTAACATACTTCTTCTGCGTCATTACAAGACCTCGTTGGTTCCTGACAAACTCCAGTCCAAGGAAGTAGCGTAGATTGCTAAGGTCCTTGGTTACAAACTACTGACCAAGGAAGGCCTTAGCTGCTTGAATACCTTGTACATTATACCATGTAATGATGATATCATTTACATACGCCAATATATCAAAATTACCTCTCTGAGACCTCTGAACAAACATAGAATGATCTGCATTTGTTCTTGTTGAGATATTTCTATATGTATTTGTTCCTCCTTAACTATTTTATTTTTTTGTGTCTATCTTATGTAAGGACATTTACTGTTAAGCAGAATGGACGTCTTCTGCATTCACTATATACATCCTTGTGTAGGATGTTTGAGAAGCTTCATAGCCTCATGCCTCTAACGGCAACTCCAGAGAAACAGAAGGCATAAAGGAATGCTACCATGGTGGGGGTATTCCCAACAGCTCTTGATCCTGAATATGATGCTGCTCGTTATTAGATTCTAGCGGATGCCACTATCCCTCCCATAGAGGAAGCGTTCCACAGGCTTAGCATGATTACTATTCCTTCCACGACCTCTATTCAGACTTCCTCGGCCATGGTAGCCTCTCAAGGAAGAGGAGGTCATTCTACCTCACGTGGGCGCGGACCTTGTGGTAGAGGAGATCGCACTCGACAATCCTGTACTTTTTGTCATCGCCAAGGTCACACTGAGGAGACATGCTATTCTAAGCATTGATTCCGGGCGTCAGCTCGTGTTGCAGAGTAGATCGAGTCTCTTGTTGCTTCTACTCTAATCAGAGATTTGATCATCTTGTAGCCAGATTGAGGGATATTATACCTCCTTTCGCTTCATCTGCATCATGAGATCATTCAGATGTAGCAACCTCTGCCAGTACATCTGCTACAGCCAGCACCTCAGGTACTTATGCCTTTACATCCTGTCATGGATCTGACATTACAGAGTGGATTATGGACTCCGCTGCAACACATCATCTATGTGGAGACAAACTTCAGCTTATGTCATATAAATAGGTTTAGCCAGTGAGAACAGTCGTGATAGCTGATGGGACTCATTCCCCGATCACATGACAAGGGAGGATCACTTTGACGCCTTTGATGCGTCTGCATAATGTGCTACATGCTCCAGATTTTTCTATGAATTTGCTTTCTATTAGTCAGATTACAAAGGATTTGCTGCCGAGCTATTTTTTACCCATCGTCTCTTGTTTTTCAGGACATTTTTACGGGAAAAGTGATTGGGTGTGGTCGTGAGCTGGGTGGTCTTTATCGCCTGATTCGGACTCCCTATGCTTGCATATCTTCTCATTCATCTGGATCAGTCTCTCCATTCACTTGGTACCTCATGTTTGATCATCTCTCTCTTTAGAAGATGTGTCATATGCTGTCGTAAATTTCACCTAGTTCTTCCTTTCAGTGTGAAGCTTGTCAGTTGGGAAAGCATCATCGGTCTGCTTTTCTCAGTCTTCAGAGTCGAAGCAGTAGCTCCCTTTTGAGTTATTTCATATTGACATTTGGGGTCCGAGTCGTGTACTTGATCTCCAGGGACACAGATTTTATCTTGTAGTTGTGGACGATTTTTCAAGATTGTCTTGGGTATTCTTTTGAAAAATAAATCTGAAGCAAGGGATGTGATCAAAACCCTTCTTACTGAAGTGCATAATGTTTTCTCTACCTGCGTGAAGTTTGTGCGAACTGATAATGCTTTGGAATTCTGGACTCTTGATCTATCTCATTTTCTTTCATCCAGAGGGATTATTCATCAAACATCATGTCCTTACACCTCTCAGCAAAATGGTGTTGCCGAGAGGAAGCATCGTCATCTTCTTGATGTTACTCGAACTTTTCTCATTCAAAGTCGTGCACCACATCCGTTTTGGAGTGATGCAGTTCTAATTGCATGTTATTTGGTGAATCGTATCTGTTATTTGTCTTGGGTGAGAAAATTCCTTTCTCCGTGGTGTTTCCTGAGAAAGAATTATTCTCACTCACTCCTCATGTGTTTGGTTTCGTTGCTTTTGTTCATTAGTTGACTCTTGGTTTTGACAAGCTCGTTCCTAGAGCTGTCAAATGTGTGTTTGTTGGATACTCCAGAACTCAGAAGGGATACCGATGCTATGATCCTTTGCGCAGGAAATAATATATTAATGCGGATGGTGCAATTTTTGAGTCTATGATGTACTTCTCTCCTACAGATGATAGGTTGGCTTCATCGAACTCAGATGATGAAGTGTACATGTCGCCTCCTCCCGTGACTGTTGTTCCATCACCTCCACCCCTCCTCCACCACCTTCACCCCCTCCTCCACCACCTCTGCCCCCTCCTCCACCTCCTTCTACTACTACTCAGTCTCATGCGCCACATGTTTCATCTTTACCTAAATTATACACTCATCGGACCGCTTCTTCTCATGGCCGTTGCACATCATCCACGGAGCCCAGGTTTTTTTTGATAACATAGCTTCTAATGATGGGTCTGGATATATATCTGTGCAGGAGTCATTAAAGGAAAATAGTACACAGATGGAAGACGGTACCTCTGATCTGGATATTCCTATTGCTGTTCGAAAGTAAAAGAGATCTTGTGCTTCCTACCCCTTGGCATCTCATATCTCCTTTCATCGTCTAACACGGGATTTCAAGAAATTTGCAACAGCTCTATCTGTTGTGGAAATTCCACGGAATTATGAGGAGACATTGAAGGATGGTCGCTGGTGCTTGGCTATGGAGGAGGAGATGTCTGTGCTTCAGTTACGTGGTACGTGAAGTCTTGTTACTGCTCCAGTTGCCGCATCCATTGTGGAATGCAAATGGGTGTTCATTGTGAAACACCATACAGATGGCAATGTGGATCGCTATAAGGCGAGACTTGTGGCACGTGGGTTCATTCAGACATATGGGGTGAACTATCAGGATACTTTTTCTCCAGTGGCCGGACATTCGACTCTACATATTCTTCTTTCAGTTGCTGTGACACGAGATTAGCCACTGTATCGGCTTGATGTTAAAAATGCCTTCCTCTATGGTGATCTACATGAGGAGGTCTACATGCAGCATCTACCTGGGTTTACTGCTGAGGGGGAGTGTCAAAAGGTTTGCAAGCTATACAAGGCACAGAGTCCAAGAGCATGATTACAGAAGGTCTTGGACTTGATAGAGCAACATGAATTGTGCCATCGACTGCCGATCATTCCTTGTTTGTGCAGAAGACCCAGAGAGGTACTATTGTCATTCTTGTATACATTGATGACATTATTGTTACATGGGATGACAAGCAAGACATTCACGGTGCCAAGGACGTCTTAGGTCAGCAGTTTGTGACCAAGGATCTTGGACATCTACACTACTTTCTTGGGTTGGAATTTGCCAGGAACCATCGAGGTCTTGTAATGACCCAAATGAAGTATGTTGCAAATCTTCTTTTAGAGACAGGCATGGTAGATTGCAGACTTGCCACTACTCCTATTGACTCGTGCATGATGCTATATGATGATGACACTAAGGAGGTTGACAAGAGGAGGTACATGGAACTCGTTGGCAAGATACTATATGTGACAATCACAAGGCCCGACATATCCTTTGCAATGAGCAAAACAAGTCAGTTTATGGAGCAACTCAGACGAGCACATAAAGATGCTGTTTATATGATCTTGAGATACCTAAAGACTTCATCTAGTAGATGACTTCTTTTTAGCAAGGGCACATCTCTCTCAGTTACAACATGTGCAGATGCAGACTATGCTGGATGTCCAAAGGATAGAAAGTCTACCTCGGGCTTTGCTGTGTTTACAGGGAATTCCCTAGTTTCATGGAAGAGCAAGAAGCAACAGATCGAGTGCTTAGTCAGAATACAGGTCCATGGCGCAAGCAACCACAAAAATGATGTGGGTCAGATATGTTCTTACTGACCTGATGATAGAGGTGCCTCTTCCCATGCATCTCCAATGTGACAATCAGGCTGCTATTTTTATTGCCAACAACCACGCGTTTCATGAGAGAACGAAACATATTGAGGGGACTGCCATTATACTAGAGATATGATCCAGAAGGGTCTGATTTCTACTTCTCATGTTAGATCAAGAGAGCAGACAACCGATATCTTTACAGAGGCCTTATTTAAGGGGCCGTTTCAGAAGTGTTCGCCCAAGCTGAGCATGATTGACATCTATGCTCCATCTTGAGGGGGAGTGTTGAGATATTTCTATATTCCTTTGTACCTCTTTAACTATTTTATTTCTTTGTGTCTATCTTATGTAATTTACCCATAGGTCTCTCCCCTATATAAGAGAGCCTAGGGTTAGAGGAATTAATCATATCTTTTCATTTTTCCCAACAGTTCTCACGAACCCCTTCTGTTCTATAGCCTCTATTATGTCCAAGTGCTTCTGAAGCCATGCTTTTGAACTATGCTTAAGGACATAGATTGCCTTATGAAGTCTGCACATCTTCTAACACTCTCCCTTAGCAGCGAACCCATGTCACCGATGCATGTAAACTTCCTCTTGTAGACCACCATAGAGGAATATATTCGTCACATCGAGCTGATATAGAGGCTAGTCTTGTGTGACTACAAAAGAGAGAAGAATCCATAGTACAGAATGCTGCGCTACAGGAGGGATGGTACTCTGATAGTTCACCCCATAGGTCTAGGTGAATCCATGAGCCACATGTCTTGCCTTGTAGTGATCAATGATGCCATCTATTTGGTGCTTCACAGTGAACACCCACTTGCATCCCACAATCGACACATTTGTAGAAGCTGTAACAATGCTCTACATGCTGTGTGACAGTAAAACGACCATCTACTCCTCCATGGCTAGGCACCATTAGCTTACTTTGAGAGTCTCCCGATATGTACATGGGATTTCGATGGTAAATAATCCTACGATAAATTGCCTGAATACTGACGAAAGTTGCTCGAGAGACACATGCCCAGCGAGGGAGTATCGCATACAGGAACATTTGCCTTTCCTCAAGGCAATGGACCACCTCAGATCATCCTGCTGTGTTGATTCTGGCTCATCATGTATTTCTGTTTGCTCATCTTGTGATTGTCCCAGTTCATCATGCACACCGCTCGTACCATTGATTGAAATCAATTTTTCAGGATTTACCTAAGGTGTGCTGGATGCTGGGGAAGGCGTTGAAGCATGAGTACAAGCTCAGGGATATGTGTAGGTGTAGATGGAAGAACAACCGTATCCTCAGACTCAGAGGGACTCAATTTATCGTATGTAGGAGAATAATACATGATGAGCTCACAGAAAGTAACGCCAACACTGACATGGTATTTTCCATTTACGTGATCAAAACATGAATAACCCTTTTGGGTATGGCCGTATGGGAGTATCCAACAAACATACATTTGACAGCTCGAGGAGCGGGCTTTTCATGATCGAGATGCAAGAGGTAGACAAAGGCCACACATCTAAAAACTCGTGGCATAAGGGAGAAAAGGTCATTCTCTGGAAAAGAAAAAGAGAAGGGTGGCTTTTCACCCAAAATAATAGAGAACATCCGATTGATAATATAACGTGTTGTCATCACAACATTACCCCATAAGGAATGTGGAGCCTGACTCTGTATGAGGAGAGTCCTGGTGATATCCAAAAGATGACGGTGTTTGCGTTCAACAACATTGTTCTGCTGAGAAGTATAGGAATAGGAAGTCTGACGGATAATACCACGTAAGCTAAAAAATGAGACAGTTTATGTCACAGAACTCAAGAGTATTATCAGAGCAAATATATTTGATAGAAGTAGAGAAAATAATTTTTATTTCAATCACAAAGTTCTGAATCAATGTATTAGCATCAGACTTATTCTTTAACAAAAATACCCATGATAGACGAGAAAAACCATCCGCACATACTAAATAATACCAATGTCCCTGATGACTAGGAATAAGACTCGAACCTCACATATCAAGATGAAACAAGTCATACCAGGCTTTGACTACTACGACCTTGACGACTTGAAAAGATGGACCGATGATGCTTTCCAAGTTGACATGGTTCACACTCGAAATTAAGCTTGGTGGAGATGCCAAGGGCGGGATGACAAATCTTTTGTAGCGGAAGATGACCAAATCTGAGATGCCATGTATATGGAGAAATCGAATCAACAGAAGGAGAAATGTTACGAGTATAAGGACATTGGGTCAACTTGTATAACCCTCCATGTTCATGACCACATCCAATCACCTTGCTCTAGAATATATCCTGCAAAACAAGGGAACTATGGTTAAATATAACACACCAATGTAAATCTTTTGTAATCTGACTTATAGCAGTAAATTCATTGAGAACGCATGGACATGGAGAACGTTCTGTAGACGAATGAAGGAGTCAAATGAACCTCCCCATATCCAGCAATAGGGAGTGTGACACCCCGAGGATCTGAGTACTCGGCAAACCAATCCACACGCATACATTCCACATTCGAATATTTGACATTCACAAAAGTAGGAGAAAATAGCAATATGCAAAGGAAATAATAATATTTTTTTTGCTTCTCATTGCATTCAACCTGTTCACAAGCACGTGTATTTCCATTCACCAATTCCATTACATTCTATTATCAATTTTCATGCCCCCAAAAAAATACATGTAAGTATAAATATAGATGTCCACAATTATACATTACATGCCATGTCTGTGAGAAAGAAACTACAAGTGGAGAATACAGTAAAAACTACTACCAACTGTGCTACAAGAAGTTTAGCGAAGCTGCACTAAAAGTGATGTCTCCAAACTGCTCACTGCTGAGGACCTGCGGATCCACACGTAGGTACGTTATGAGCAAAGTTGCCCAATACGAATTAGATAAAACTATACAACAACAAGCATGATATAATTTAAATGTGTGCAAAAGAGAAAGAAACTAGGTAACATGATCTCACAAGAATCACATATTTATTCTGGTTATTAGATATGGATATGAGTAACCAAGCTTCGTGGATAGTCTGTGGTCTTGGTCTCGGTGAGACCTTACACTATGACTCTAAGGCAAAAAGAATATCTTATGGTTGGGGTGCTTCCGTAGGCATGCAGTGGGGTACAGTGCATCCTAACTAAGTTCTCAACACGTCCACTTAGCTCCCCTTCACAATTGACACTTTCGATTCACGATCTAGATTCCAACCCGCGAATCTTCGCGACCTGTCCAATCCTCCTTATGCACAGGAGATTCATGTCCTATTTCCAACTTCATTAACCAAATTTCCTGGAACTCCCCTCTTAGCGCTCCCACTCGGAATACCAACCAATGTGGCCTACATTGGCATGTACACGAGTGTTAACTCTATGTGACAAGCGAAGCACTAGTAAACCAACCACGACTACTTGGCCTGCGCTTGAGCACTGAGCTGAAACACGCAAGTGCCGAGGCCAACACCGTCAGATCAACACTTCGGTGTGCCAAGCAACATGTCCCCCAACCATCGCAGCTACATTAGCAGTTGGGATCACGGTCATCTAAGCTACTACCCGGGGCCCCAAGGGTGCATGCCCCTCCCTTGGCGGCAACTACTCCACTACCCGCATACCACTTAAGATAATCGCCGCAACGTGATCTTCTACTTAATAAAGCATGATGACAGAAGAAACGGTCAGCATTCTAGTTGGATTCTTGTGACCATTTCGGTCCATCTAAACCCATTAAATTACATTAATACACGTTATCCACTCCTTGCAAAAATTAAGGTTGGGAATACAACACCTTTGGATCCATGGTTAACTTGTTGATCAAAGAGATGCACAATCAAAGTGTCGCAACCAAAATGATGACTAGAATCCAATATCCTATAAATCATTTTCTTAACAAGATTATTTAAATATCATAAATGATTTTGTATAAAAAAATGCACACAATATCTATGTATATGGTCAAACTCGTTGAATAGCAGTATACCTTGGACCAAAGGGAAGAGGCCATAAATGCAGAACAAAGTCACGAGAGCAGTGAGCATGAGTTATCACTGCAATAACATCTTTCATGATAGAATGCATCCACTCAGAATCATGTCTATCACTCCAATGTTACCTGCTACCCTCCCCAATTGTCGTATCTCTCTTTTTTTATTTGGGTATCACAACTGGTACTTATTTTATCACTCCTAACAGTAGAGAATTGATCTGACAGTTTCTACAATTATATGATGGAGAGCAACCGCTTGCCCCATTAGCAAGCAAAATCCAAGCACGCCATTTCCAGGATTTACTTTAGAATTGCTTCATGCTCTATCCTATCACAAGAATCAAGAGATCCTGCACCTCCCTCGAGTGCTTCGTAATTGGAGTGCAAGGAGGTGTTGATGCAATTTCTATGCCACATAATCATCGAATATATCAAGTCCATTTCCACCCAAAATATGAGCAATGTATGTCAACTTTCAGTGGTTGTAAATGCAGAATTACCACAACACTTTTGGACTTTTGAAGCATCTGTTTATTGGTGCAAACGAATTATCAACATCAGATTTGCCGTTAATAATGTACTTGATGTACTAATTTGAGATTATTTCTACGGCAGATCAAGCGATCAACTCACTAGCTTTATCAAATATCGGTAAAGAATGTATAGATCCAGAGAAAGCTTCAGGGAGCAATGTCTCTCGGACACCCTCCGTAAGATCCATGCTTATATGTTATTCGGCAAGAAGGATGATACCGATGCGCCTTCTCAGCAGTGATTCCATGATGAAAGGGCACTGAAGATAGCTTTCTATTCCTAGAACTGCAAAGGGTCGCTTCTTAAGTTTCTCAGGTTACATTCCTCGTATACTCATGAAGAACAAAAACATGATCGAGAATGCATATCGGTCCGGTTCATTCAAAACTGAGCACAAATTGATATGCCTCTAGACCGCAGCTTCTAACATCTGATATTTATGATCCTAATGATGTACACGATATGCATTTCTAAACGTTCTTCATGCCAAAACTATAATAAACCACTATTTCCTCTTGAGGAAAAGTATCAATATGTATCCCTCTCTCTAGGTGAGTCAACAAAATTGGAAAACTTCATAAATCTATTTCCAGCCAAATCCAGAACCATAAAGTTCTGAAATAAGCTATACAACTCAAGTTTAGGAAGGACTTTTCATCGACATCCATCCCTTATCACACCAAAGAGACAAACTTTCACATAAGACTAAAACGGAGAAGATAGATGGTTGAAATTCGTATGAAAAGTGCAGCGAGAGGAAGGAGACGTCGTACCTCAAGTTTATGTGTCATCTCGTAATCTCCTCCCGTGAAGAACATCGCGGTCGACACTCTGCTCGATGACGAGAACCGCACACAGGGTGACTTGGACCTTCCCTACGTGATTGTGGCCTTGGATCGTCGATTCCCTGCGTTTCGGTGATGCTCCGGTGAGGGAGAAGGAGGAATGGAGGAGGGAAGGCTGCTGGATGAAGGGGAAGGAGTTAGGGCATTTTGGACGAGGGCTGGGTTAACTATATGGGTTGGGACCCGGATTCGGATCCGGATCCGAGTCCGAATATCGCCTGGGCCCCCTTCCGCTAAAATGGTCATAACTTGGACTCCTGAAGTCGGATTTTTGCGTTCTTGGACTCGTTGGAAAGCTATCGACGAGCCCTACACAATGAACTATCCAAATATTTTTTTTAGATACTGGAATAAAAGCATATTTGCGCAATTAAGCCCAGATACAATTGGATTTTGCAGGTAAGTCTCTGCTCGGGTTTTGGGGTTTCACAGGGAGTGTGTTCCATTAGCAATAACCACTAATCTACCTGGCTGTGCAGGACTATAGGTACCAAACTATAAGCGATCTCCACAGACATGATGAGATGCTCCAGAGTCCATTATGCATTCCGGGGGATCTGGTCTAGAAGGACCAATAAATGCATGAGTAATATCTGATGTACTAGTAGAGGTAGAAGCACCAATGTCTGATGGAACAGTACTAAAAGATCCATCGACTGGTGGCATGAACTCTCAGGTGGGCACGGAAGTCATCATAACGATGATCAGAGAGATTAGGAACAATTTGAACCTACTCAACAACATGTGACGATGGTGCAAAGCCGTGCTTAGAGTAGCATGTGTCCTCTGAGTGACCTCATCGGTGACAGTATAAACATGGTTGACGTAGGCATGGACCTCCTCTGCCACGTGTGCCTCATCCTCTGAATGGAGATGATCCACCTCTACTACGAGAAGATGCCATAGCCGATGATTTCTGAGAAAACGTGTTGGAGGGGATACTTAATCTGCTCATCCTGCGGATTGCATCCTCTTTAGGCGGTATAGTAGCGTCTATGAGAAGTTGAGAGCGGGCTGAGTCACATTTTGAGTTAAGAGCAGTCTGAAACACCCCCGTCATGACATAATCTTTATAGGCCTTATGCTACTCTGGTGAGGCCATCATGAGTATGTAGCTATGGAGTCACTCAAACATACCCCTCAGAGATGTGTACATGGCATGAATAGGATGAACACCCTGTTTGGTTGTGAAGATATCATGGTGAAGTTGCAATATCTTTGACTCATTCCTCGCTTGAGAGTATGTACCTGTGAGGATGTCCCCATCGCTTTACTGCAGGTTGACTCATGATATCATTGGTTATCTCAACAGAGACAGTTCTTGGTAGCCATACCTTAGCATATACATCATCTGCCTTCCATGAGGCACTGGTCCCAGTCTTGTCCACTAGCTCATCCTATATCAGAATATGCTTCTTTTCATGATTTTGTAGTATATTCATGAACTGCATTACCGACAACTAATAGTTTGTGCTGTCCATATTGACAATAGGTGCCGAACCCTTGAAGAAACCTGTAGATGGCGTATCAACGCTACTTTTTGAAATCGTGGACAAATAACTGGGACCTTTGACAGATCATGGAGTGTTATATGGACATGAAAGGGGTGGTTGTGTGTGTACTCTCATATAACAACCAACTCTAATCAATTGTTGATGCAAAGGGACCAAAACGACCTGATTTTGCAGCATTTCAGATCAAAATCAGGCAAAAAGGCTATGAAATTAGGCCAACACCGCGGAATCAGATCAGAAAACCAAGTACGGAGCGAAAACATATGTATAGGCGACGCACCACGACTGTAGGAGGACCTCCAGGCTGCACAAGATGCCGCTTGGGCGGTACCAGCCGCTGCTGGGCGGTGCCTTGGGGCATTACCGCGGGGCCAGTTGCCAGGGATGCAAACGAACGAATACAAATGCGAATTCAGGTCATACCATAACCATATGCATTTTATATTACGAATATGAATACGAATACGAATGTTATACGGATGTAAAAAATCAAGTCTATATCCTCAAAATACGAATACGAATACAGATACGAATCTTTTACGAATGAATGCGAATATCAAACAAATACTGCAATTAAAAATTATATATAAAAGCGTACCTGATTATTTGGTAATCACTTCCGCATTACTTCCATATTATGACTTGAATATAAAATTTAACTTAGTATGATATGATAATATAATAACGAATAATGCAATAAAAGGGTTTAATGGAAACAAATAAATATCTTGCAAAGTAATGATAAAAATTTAAAGTTGCAGACGTAAAGCAAAGCA
This sequence comes from Ottelia alismoides, assembly GCA_037367405.1. Lineage (NCBI taxonomy): Eukaryota > Viridiplantae > Streptophyta > Magnoliopsida > Alismatales > Hydrocharitaceae > Ottelia > Ottelia alismoides. The sequence goes on along the minus strand of JAZKJV010007245.1, from coordinate 199,592 downwards.
TAATATGTCTAGTTTCAAATAACAAACATTCCATATAACATCCAAAGAGAGAAATCGTCTATAAACATTCCAATTTATTTAATTGCATCACAATTTTCTGTCTAAAAATTCTTCTAATACTTCAACCATATTCTAGTTCTTTCTAACAAAACAACCTATACACAAAAAAAAACAATACAAGAATATGAATTTAAGGTTTCTTACCAAATCGGTTGCAAATGGAGGCAGAGGGTGGCATGGGGGACGCCGTCCTTGACTTCCCGGAGGTGGTGGACGACAGCAATGGGAGCGTAAGGGGGCGACAGTGGCGCAAGGGGCGGAAGGGGGTGGAAGGGGCGGTAGGGGCAGGACAATGGCGCAAGGGGGCGGAACCGCCCGGGCAGAACGAGCGACAGGGGTAGGACATGAAGGGGATGGAAGGGGGCGGGTCGCGACAATGGCGCAAGGAGGGCAGAGGCTGCCTGCAGGGGTGGCGGAGGTGCAAGGGGACGTAACTGGTACTACCACGCTAGGTGCGGGGGGGGGGGGCAGAAAGGGCGGCAGGGGCAGGGCGGCATGGGCAGTGCCACATGACGTAAATGGCGCTGCCGCGCTAGGCGGGAGGGGCGGTAAGGGCTGGGCGAAAGGGGGTGGAGGCCGGCTGCAGGGGTGGCGGTCCTAGAGGAGGCCGACCGCAAGGAGAGGGGGAGACTCGAGACTGTGAGAGAGCTCGGGGCCATGGGGTGAGGTGTGTGCGGCTATGAAATTTTTTTGGGGGAAGAGGAAAACACCCTAGGTAAATAACCCATTAACCCTAAAATAAAGAACGAATATTCGTATTCGTATCCGTATCCGTTATTTTTTTTCGTATTCATATTCTCTAACTAAGGATTCGTATTCGTATCCGTAAAAATTCATTTCGATTATTCGTATTCGAATTCGTATTCGTATTCACCTGTTTTAGAAAAATAAAATCCATATCCTCTTAAAAACGAATACGAAAACGAACGAATACGAATATAACCGCATCCGTTTGCGTCCCTACCAGTTGCAGCACTGGGCTGCCATTGGGCGATGCCTTGGGGCACTGCAATGAGAGGACGCAGGGCGAGGATAGAAGGTAGGGTTGGGAGGTAGGGCTCAGGGTTCCGGTTTAGGACCACTGATCTGATATCATATTGAGGAAATTATTTTGTTGTTGAAATAAACAAACTGTAAAATGAGTAACATAACATAAAAACACTCAACATAAAGTATACATCTAAATAATAATTGTATTCCTCCATATTAGTCCCACATTGTCCACTAGTGTGTCTTGGTCATATTGATGGGGCTATATAAGAAGCCCCACACCCTTGTATTCAATGAGGGAATTACAATATACAAATCAACCCTACAAGGTGTTTTTTCCTGTAGTTTCATCCCACTCATTATGGAGTAGGGTTCCACGTAAATCTCCATGTGTTCATGATTGTTATCTATTCTTTGTTTGAGTCCGCTTCTGCATTATCATTATCTTCATGGTATCAGAGTGGGTTCGTTCTTGGGTTTATCTGAAATTTATTTTTGATATTTTTATTCATGTTCGATAATTTATTCAAGTTTGAGATGAAAGGAGCTGTTTCAGATATATTTATGTTTATATACTATTTTCTCAATTTACTTTATTCCTGTCTATCTTATGTAATTTACCCATAGGTTTCTCCTCTATATAAGAGAGCCCTAGGATTTATGGAATAAACAACTCATTCTTTTTCCCAACATGGTATTAGAGCGGCGATTCTAGATCAGAGCTCTCATACCCGAAAAACCCTAACCCTACCTGCCAGCCCTTCTTACGTGCCGTCGGTCGACCACCCTCTCTCTCTTTCGCCCGCCATTGTCGACAACTCTCTCTTCCACCGTCAGCTCTCTCTCTCTCTCTCTTCCGCCATCGTCTCTCTCTCTCTCTCTCTCTTTCTCTCTCTCTCTCGCCGCCCGTCACTGTCATCGGCTGCATCTCATCCGCACCATTGCCGGCGCCACGTGTCTCTTCTGCGCCCCCTTGAGGCTTCTATCTTTGCTCGCGTCTCGATCCGTTTCCTGTTGATGGATTTGGTTACATCCTAAGTCTACACTTGCAATCAAATCCCCATATGTCTATGTATGTATATTTCTATTGGTCTACAAAGGCATAGTTTTCTTCATCCGGCAATATGTCAGACAACAAAGTCGATATCCCCGCCACATGTGCTTATAGAGGTCCAACGTCAATTGCCAAGATGGACGAGATGATTTACGAGTTATCCATGCAATTCATGAGCCTCATGAAGTATATGGGTAAGAAATATATTCTTATCGAGGAAGAGCCGACTGAGAAAACTGGGTCACTTCCTCGTGGGAGGCAGATGATGCTTATGCACATGTCTGGTTATCTAGTTCATTGACGTCAGAGATCACCAATGATGTATTACATCAGCCCACTGCTAAGGCGACGGGGTGCGGCGGAGCCGGAACCTTGAGCTAGAGCCTTTTTTTTTTAATTTTTGGTTTTTGCTTTACACCCGACCCCATTTTTACCTAAGCATTATATTTTTTTATGTTGGTGTTTATGTTTTCATTATAAACCTTTCATAGTTGTATATTCCTATATATAGCCCCATGCAAAACAGGACAAATTGCCTGAAACGAGCGAAGGTCAATAATCTTGTATACATCATATTCAATTTATCATATATCTACGTATACTAATTCTATTGCACATATATTTGAGTTTAAATTGTAGTAAATTTTTTATATTGGTTCAAGTTCGCAACTTAACTTTGTTATTTGGTTGTATGAGTTGTGAGATCCCTGTCTCGTTGGGGTATGATATGGCATGAGATAAATATGACGGTTCTCCAACTACGTCCAACTAGATATGGTTGGGATTCAGGGCATATCAACATTTTTTACTTTGAACATTAAAAAATATGATTTTTATTATATTTTTTGTATTAAGTATCTACTTTAGTTCAATACTCATATAGAATCGTTGAAGTCGGAACTTGATATTTCGTCTATTAGCAACTTAATATTAGTTTTTTTGAACTTCAATGCTTTCATCGCTTATGTGTTGTTTTTTTGCTAGTGTGAAATTCTTTTTGAATGTGTTTTTTTGGCAAAATTTAATAATATTATATATATTTAAGGTATTTGCTTTAATTTTAATTATTTTTTCAAAAAAATGATTCTTACGCCTCGACTGCCTCGAGGCTTACGCCTCGCTTCAATTTCGGGGAAAATGCCTCGGACCGCCTCACGTTTTTTTAATCCTAACTCGCAGTTATCTATTTACAGGTGAGGATTGTGATAAGGATTCTGCAGCTACATCATGGTATATTTATTGTCAAGCAGAACAAACAAACCCTTCATCCCCTATACACATCCCTGTGTGGAATGTTCGAGAAGCTCCACAGTTTTATGCCGCTTACGGCTATTCCTGAGCAACAGAAGACCTATAGGAATGCCACTATGATTGGTGTATTCCTCGCAACACTTGATCTAGTGTATGAGGCAACTCGCTCACAGATACTGGCAGATGCTACTATTCCTCCCATGGAGGAAGATTTCCGCAGACTTAGCCGAATCAATGTCTCATCACCTATTTCTACTCAGACTGCTTCTGCGATGGCAACCTCCCATGGTGGGGGGGGGGGGTCTCTTCTCAGTTTCGTGGCCGTGAACCTCGTGGTTGAGGAGGTTGTATTCGTCAACCCTGCACTTTCTTTAATCGTCCTGGGCATGCAAAGGATATATGCTACTCTAAGTATGGTTTTCCTGCATCAGCTCATATAGCAGAGCATGTGGAGTTTCCCGCAATTCCGTCTTCGGACTAGAGGTTTGATGACCTAGTAGCTTGATTGAAGGATGTAGAGATATATATTATGAATTTTGTACCGTTTCATATTTTTCCTGTTCTTTTGGACTCTTGATGTAATTTACCCATAGGCTACTCTCCTATTTAAGAGAGCCTAGGGCGTACGGAATAAACAACTCTCTTATTTTTCCTAACATGGTATCAGAGCGACGGTCCTAGACCGAAGTTCTCGAACTAAACCCTAACCCTAGCCCCCACCTCCAAGCCCTCCGCGCGCCGCCGCCTCGGCCTCCCGCACGACCGACACGTGCGCTGCTCAACTTCCACGCGCGTCGCCCAGGTCTTCCCCATGTGGTCTTGTGCGGCCTTGCGTGCCGCTCTCCGCACAACCCTGCACATCGCCTATGCCCTTCACGCGCGCTTCCTGCACACCTAGGCACAACGCCTCCTGTGTGTGTCGCCCAGGCACCACGAGTTGTCCAGGTCTCGCGCCTCCTCCTGTGCGCGTTGCCTAGGCACCGTGCCTCCTTCTGTGCGCATACGACCCCAGTTCCCGTGAGCGTACAACCCTAGTACCGCGCGCGCGTGCGCATACATCGAGGGTTGTGTACTACTACCAAGTGCATTTCGGCCCTCCTAGGACTTGCGAGCAGTCCCATATCATAGGGTTCGCCTAACCCTAGGGTACCTTCATGATAGAGGAGACTCTCGCTTGCGTTTCCAAGTTTATGTGTTTGGTTGCTTGAGTCTACACATGTAAGTAAACCCGTGAATGTCCGTGTAGACGATCATATCTTCAGTCTACTACCCTAGTCTTCTATTATCATCATGTCAGAAAGCAAGACAGATATCCCATCTGCAGGCGCCTTCAGAGGTCCAACGCTCATTGTGAAGATGGATTGGTCAAGTTACGAACTGTGGGCAATGCAGTTCATGAGTATGATGAAGTCGACCGGTAAGAAGCACATTCTTACTGAGAAAGAGCTTGCTGAGAAGACTGGGGTCAACGCCTTATGGGAAGCAGATGATGCATATGTCAAGGTTTGGCTCTCAGGAACTCTGGCAATTGAGATTGTCAACGATGTTCTCCATCGGCCCACTACAAAAGCAATGTGGGATATTCTGGCTGCTACATATTCATAGGAAAAGAATGAGACGAAGATTCGGCAACTAAAGCATGACATCGACACAATCAAACAGAATGACCGGTCGTTAGACTCATTATACACGTCTTTATGTGGAATGTTCGAGAAGCTCTACAGCTTCATGCCTCTCACAGCTACTCCTGAGCAACAGAAGACATACCGGAATGCTACTATGGTTGGTGTATTCCTGACAGCCCTTGATCCAGAGTACGAGGCAGTACGTTCTCAGATCTTGGCAGATTCCACTATTCCTCCGATGGAGGAAGCATTTCACAGACTGAACCGTATTACTGTTCCTTCATCTACTGCCAATCAGACTGCTTCTGCTATGGCAGCTTCTCGAGATCGTGGGGGCCATCACCAGTTTCGTGATCGTGGACCACGAGGCAGGGGAGGTCGTGTTCGGCCATCATGCACCTTCTGCCACCGTTCTGGACATACAGAAGACACATGCTATTCCAAGCATGGATTTCTTGCATTTGCACGTGTAGCTGAACAGATTGAACCTCCATCTACTTCATCTTTGGATCAACGCTTTGATGACCTTGTAGCTCGTCTGAGGGGCATTATTCCTCCATCCGGTCCCATTGCACCAACGACTGCCTCTGAGAGTCATTCCGACGTTGCTGCTTCTGCCTCAACCAGTACTTCAGGTAGCACTTATGCATTCACTACCAGTAGTGGATCTGATACTTTAGAGTGGATTATGGACTATGGTGCCACACATCATCTGTGTGGCGATCAAGGTCTACTTACAACCTATCGACAGATTCCTCCAGGCCGTACTATGGTTATCGTTAATGGGACACACTCCTCGATTACTGGTCATGGGGAGATTAGCCTGATATCTTCTATGCATCTCAAGAAGGTGATGCATGCACCTGACTTTTCTATGAATTTGTTGTCTGTTAGACAACTTACAAAGGATTTACAATGTTGAACAATTTTTTATCCATCTTCTCTTATTTTTTAGGACATCCTTATGGGCAACGTGATTGGGCGTGGCTATGAGTAGGGCGACCTATATCGTCTCAGTCGAACCCCATATGTCGGAGTTTCCTCTCTTTCTGCTGGATCTGTCTCTCCCCTCCTATGGCACTTGCGCTTTGGCCATCTATCGCTTCAGAAATTGTGTCGGGTGTTACCCCAGGTTTCATGTCACACGCTCATCTAGTGTGAGGCTTGTCAGTTGGGAAAGCATCATCGGTCTACCTTTCTCAGTCGTCAGAGTCGGAGCAGTATCTCCAAGTTTGAGTTGTTTCATGTCGACATCTGGGGTCCTAGTCGTATTCCTGATCATCAGGAACACATGTTTTATATGGTTATTGTGGATGATTTTTCTCGTGTGTCTTGGGTCTTTTTGTTAAAGAATAAATCTGAAGCTGGGATTATTATCATAAATTTCATCAATGAAGTCATAATGTTTTTTCTGCATCTGTTAAGATTGTGAGAAGTGATAATGCCTTGGAATTTGTACCCAAAATCTATCCAACTATTTCTCCACACAAGGGATTATCCACCAAACATCCTATGCCTATACTTCCTGTTGGGGAAAATGAATAACTTTGTTTATTCCATGAACCCTAGGCTCTCTTATATAGGAGAGTAGCCTATGGGTAAATTACATAAAGCATACTATGAAGAAACAAAATAGAGAGAAGTACAGATACTACTATTATTGTATGCGTTAACACTCCCCCTCAAGTTGGAGCATAGATATCAATCATGCTCAGCTTGGAAGCACACTTCTGAAATGGACCTCGTAGCAATGCCTTGGTGAATATGTCCGCAGTCTGATTCTCTGAGGTAACATGAGATGTAGCAATGAACCCTTTTTGAATCATATCACGTATGAAGTGACAGTCCACCTCAATATGCTTGGTCCGCTCATGGAATGCTGGGTTGTTTGCAATAAACAAGGCAGCCTGATTATCACATTCCAAGTTCATAGGAAGTGGTACATCTAAACATAGGTCTGTAAGCACAGCTTTCACCCACATTATCTCTGTAGTAGCCTGGGCCATAGCCCTATATTCGGATTCAGCACTAGATCTAGCTACCACCGTTTGTTTCTTACTTCTCCATGAGACTAGGGCATCTCCAACATAGACAACATACCCTGAGGTGGACTTCCTATCCTTGGGACATCCTGCATAGTCTGCATCTGCACATGCTGAGATAGAGATCCCCTTTCCTTTCTTGAATAGCAGACCTGCACCTGGAGAAGATTTGAGATATCTAAGAATCATATGTATTGCATCCATATGCACCTGGCGTGGTTGCTCCATGAACTAGCTCACACGACTCACTGCAAATAATATATCTGGTCTAGTGATCGTGACATACAACAGTTTGCCTACCAGTTCTCTATATCTTCTCCTGTCCACCTCCTCTGTGTTATCTTCATAAAGCTTCATGCTGGGATCCATTGGTGTCGTAGCAGGTCGACACCCAAGCATACCTGTTTCACTCAACAGATCTGTAACATATTTCCTTTGTGACATGACTAGCCCATATGAATTTCTAGCAAATTCAAGCCCCAGAAAGTATCTAAGGACCCCAAGATCCTTAGTGACAAATTCACTACCCAGCATTTCTTTCGCCCGCCTTATGCCCTGCTCATCATCTCCTGTAATCAAGATGTCATCAACATAAACCATAATGACAATGATAACTCTCGCGGTCTTCTGTATAAATAAGGAATGATCAGCATTGGAGCGTTTGTATCCTTGTTTCTCGAAGAGATCCGAGGGCTTCTGAAACCATGCTCTGGGGCTCTGCTTAAGGCCATAGATAGCCTTATGCAACCTGCATACCTTGGAGCACTCCCCCTCAACAGCAAAACCAGGTGGCTGTTGCATATACACCCCTTCCTGCAAATCTCCATATAGGAATGCATTCTTTACGTCCAACTGATGGAGCGACCAGTCTCGAGCAACTGCAACTGACAACAAGATCCGTAGAGTGGAATGACGTGCCACAGGTGAGATTGTGTCAAGATAATCCACCCCGTATGTTTGTGTGAAGCCATGTGCAACCAGACGCGCCTTGTACCTGTCAATAGAGCCATCTGCATTTTGCTTCACTGTGAACACCCACTTGCAGCTCACTGGGTTCACATCTGGAGGTATAGAAACCAAAGTCCAAGTTCCTCTGGACTGAAGTGCTGCCATTTCTTCTTCCATTGCTAGCCGCCATCTACTATCCTACAGAGCCTCATGATGATTCCGTGGAATATCTATAGCTGAAAGTGCCATAGCAAACGACCTGAAGTGTCCAGATAGCCGCTCAAAAGACACAGAGGCTGATAATGGATATTTGGCACAACTCCTCTTCGACTTCCGTAAAGCAATGGGAATATCCAAATCAGCTGTAGGCTCATCTGGCTCCTGCACCACATCATGCTCAGAAATGTCGTCAGATCCATCAACATTAATATTTTCATTACATACCATAGGCGAGCTAGTGGACGAGTCATGACCATGAGCTGGAGGAAGCCTGCGGGTATAATGGAACGGGAACGGTGAGATAGGCTGCTGTGGTGGTGGTGGTGGTGGTGGTATCTGAGGTGGTGGTGGTGTCATGTATATGGCATCAAGTGGTATAGGTGGAAGCTGTTTGTCTCCTGATGCTGAAAAATACATAACAGATTCAAAAAATGTAATATCTGCATTGATCATATACCGCCGACGCAGAGGATCAAAGCACTTGTACCCCTTTTGAGTTCTGGAGTACCCAACAAAGACACACTTGACAACCCTAGGAGAGAGCTTGTCAGTACCTGATGGACAAAAGCAACCGACCCAAACACGCGAGGAGTAAGAGGGAACAGATCCTTGTCAGGATGAATAAGTGAGAACGGAATCTGTTCATTCAAGACAGATGAAGGCATACGGTTGATTAGGTAACATGCAGTAAGAACTGCATCACCCCAGTAGGAATAGGGAACATGACTCTGTATAAGTAGTGATCTAGTGACATCAAGAAGGTGACGGTGTTTTCGTTCAGCAATCCCATTCTGTTGAGATGTATAAGCACAAGATGTTTGGTGAATAATCCCTTTTGAGGAGTAGTAATTGGCAAGAGTATTGGTGCACAACTCTAAAGCATTGTCACTTCTCACAAGCTTCACAGATGTAGAAAAAACATTTTGTATTTCATTCAGAAAATGGATGATGATATTTCCCGCTTCAGATTTATTTTTCATCAGAAATACCCATGACACTCTAGAGAAATCATCCACAAAAACTATATAAAATCTGTGTCCCTAATGATCAGGTACACGACTCGGACCCCAGACATCAATATGAAATAACTCAAACTTGGAGTTACTACTCCGACCTGGACGACTGGGAAAGGACGACCTGTGATGCTTTCCCAACTGACATGGCTCACACTGAATAGGTGTGTGAGGGAGACCATAAGGTAAAACTTGACGCAACTTCTGAAGCGGTAAATGACCAAAACGCAGATGCCATAATAAGGTTGATACTTGTCCAGAAGAGGATGAGGATCCAGCAAAAGGAGTCTGATTCAGACGGTATAGGCCTCCTTGCTCATAGCCACGACCAATCACATTGCCCGTATGGATGTCCTGAAAAATCAAAGATGGATCAAAAATTGCCCGACAATGTAGATCCTTTGTAATCTGGCTAATTGACAATAAATTCATTGAGAAATCAGGTGCATGTAGCACATTCTTGAGCTGCATAGAGGATGTCAATCTAGCCTCCCCCTTGACCAGTGATAGGGGAATGAGTGCCATTGGCAATCACGACTGTCCGACATGGAGGGATCTCAGTGTATCCTGAAAGCAGACTCTGGTCGCCACATAGATGATGTGTAGCGCCCGAGTCCATAATCCATGGTAAAGTATCTGATCTACTACTGTGGAATGCAAGTATACTACCTGAAGCACTGGTAGAAGCAGAGGCAGAAGCGGCAACATCAGAATGACTCTCTGTAGTCGGTGCTGGAGTAGATGGTGGAATAATGCCCCTCAGACGGGCAACAAGATCGTCGAACCGTTGATCCAAAGGAGCAGCAGATGGGGGCTCTATCTGCTCAGCAGCTCGTGCGGATGCAGGAAATCCGTGCTTCGAGTAGCAGGTATCTTCATTGTGTCCAACTCGGTGACAATATGTGCATGTTGGCCTAGTGCGACCACCCCTTCCACGAGGTCCACGTCCACGGCCCTGGTGATAAAATCCGCGACCTCTGTTTGCTGCCATGGCTGAGGAATTCTGACTCACAACTGTTGAGGGAACTGTGATCCGACTCAATCTATGAAAAGCTTCCTCCATGGGAGGAATAGTCGAGTCTGCCAAAATCTGAGATCGTGCCGCCTCATACTCTGGATCAAGTGCAGCCAGGAACACACCCACCATGGTCGCATTCCTGTATGTCTTCTGCTGTTCTGGCGTGGCAGTAAGAGGCATGAAGCTATAGAGCTTCTCGAACATCCCTCTCAGTGATGTGTAGAGAGAGTGTAAAGGACGACCATTCTGCTTTATTGTGAATATATCATGTTGAAGTTGCAGAATCTTCGTCTCGTTCTTGGCCTGAGAGTACGTTGCCGCTAGAATATCCCACATATCCTTGGCTGTGGGTTGATGTAAGATGTCATTGGCAATTTCAGTAGCCAATGTACCAGATAGCCAAATCTTGGCATATGCATCATCAGCCTCCCATGAGGCATGGACTCCAGTCTTCTCTACAGGCTCAGGTTCGGTAAGAATGTGCTTATTACCTGTTGACTTCATCATACTCATGAACTGCATTGCCCACAGTTCATAGTTTGTACCGTCCATCTTGACAATGGGCGCTGGACCATGAAATGCGCCAATAGATGGCATATCAGCCTTGCTTTCTGACATACTGGAGATGGAAGACTGGAGCGATTGACAGACGATGAACTTCGTCTACACTGACATAGGCGGGATTAGTTGCATGTGTAGACCTGAAGCAACTATTCTCATGAAGATGTGCGTGCTACGGTCTTCACGCGCACAAGAGTCACGCACTGGATCACTAAGAAGATGCGTGCACTGGATCACGCACGCAACAGTCACGCACAGATGGTCACGCGCACGAGGCTGCGTACAGGGTTGCGCACCGGAGAACGCGCACAAGCGCTAGCACTATGCGCACAGGCGCTATGTGCGCGCAGGCGCTGGAGGATGCGCAGACGCTGGAGGGTGCGCAGGCGCTGGGATGCGCAGGCGCTACGTGCGCGCAGGCACTGGAGGCGCTACGTGCGCTATGTGCGCTGCAGGTGCGCAGGCGCTGGAGGGTGCAGGCGCACGCACTGGCGCAGCAGAGGCGGCGCAGGAGAGGCGACGCAGGAGCAGCACACACGCAGGAGGAGGCGCGCGAGCAGCAGCACAGCCGCGTGTGCGGCGACGTAGAGGCGGCACCAATCGAGAGGGAAGGATGAGAGGCCGGCGGGTGGGGTGGGTTAGGGTTTCAAGAACTCCGGTCTAGGACCGTCGCTCTGATACCATGTTGGGGAAAATGAATAACCTTGTTTATTCCATGAACCCTAGGCTCTCTTATATAGGAGAGTAGCCTATGGGTAAATTACATAAAGCATACTATGAAGAAACAAAATAGAGAGAAGTACAGATACTACTATTATTGTATGCGTTAACACTTCCCAACAAAATGGAGTTGCAGAAAGGAAACATCGTCATTTACTTGATGTCACCAGGTCGCTCCTCATACAGAGTCATGTTCCTCATTCTTTCTGGGGCGATGCGGTCCTCACGGTATGTTATCTTATTAATCGTATGCCGTCGTCTGTCCTAGGTGAGAAGATTCTTTTCTCGCTTGTGTTTCCTGAAAAAGATATGTTCTCCCTCACTCCACGCATGTTTCGCTCAATGGCCTTTGTTCACCAGTTGTCTCCAGGTATTGACAAGCTCTCTCCTAGGGCTGTCAAGTATGTTTTCGTCGGGTACTCCAGAACACAAAAGGGGTACAAGCGTATGATCCATTACGCAGGAAATATTTCGTTAGTGCTGATGTTACCTTTTTCGAGTCTGTCATGTACTTCTCTTCCACAGGTGACCATGTGTTATCCTCAGGCACTGATGAAGCTATATACATGCCACCACCATCACCTCCTCCACCACTACCTACATCTCCTACACCTCCTGTTACAGTTCCTGTTCCCCCATTGCCATTAACTATACCCATCGGCCTGCTTCTGCTCATGGTCACAGCTCATCTTCTAGCGCGCCTGAGGTATATTCTGAGAATATAATTAATATTGACGGATCTAATGATTTACCTGAGCAGGATGTGCTACAGAGGCCAGATGAGGATGCAAGTGATTTGGATCTACCTATTGCAATTCGGATACAAAAGCGTAGCTGCGCGTCATATCCTATAGCATCCACTGTCTCTTTTCATCATTTATCTGGGGATGTCAGGAGCTTTGTCATTGCACTATCAGCGGTGGATATTCCACGGAATTACCAAGATGCATTGAAGGACAGTAGATGACGTCTAGCCATGGAGGAAGAGATGGCTGCCCTTCAGTCGAGAGATACTTGGAGCCTTGTCCCTGCACCTACCGATGTGTCTACCGTGAGCTGCAAGTGGGTCTTCACAGTTAAACAGAATGGAGATGGCAACATCGACAGCTACAAGGCACGCCTGGTTGCTCGTGGATTTACACAGACCTATGGGGTGGATTATCTTGATACATTCTCGCCGGTTGCTGGCCGTTCCACCCTAAGGATCCTTCTTTCTATTGCAATTACTCGTGATTAGACACTATTCTAATTAGATGTGAAGAATGCATTTTTATATGGTGACTTGCAGGAGGAAGTCTACATGCAACAACCACTTGGTTTTGATGTTGAGGGGGAGTGCTCTAAGGTGTGTAGTCTTCATATGGCCATCTATGGCCTTAAGCAGAGCCCCAGAGCTTGGTTCCAGAAGCTCTCAGACTTGTTTGAAAAACAGGGGTACAGGCGTTCCAATGCAGATCATTCCCTGTTCACACAAAAGACATCCAGAGATATCATTACAATCATGGTATATGTAGATGATATCTTGATTACAGGTGATGACGAATAAGGAATCCAGAGGGCAAAAGAAATGCTGGGCCGTGAAATTTTCACCAAAGATCTTGGAGTACTTGGATATTTTCTGGGACTGGAGTTCGCCAGAAATCCTCATGGATTGGTAATGACCAAGAGGAAATATGTCACTGACCTGTTGAGTGAAACATGAATGCTTGGTTGCCGACCTGCCACTACACCCATGGATCTGAGTATGAAATTATATGATGATGACACTGATGAGGTGGATAGGAGAAGATACAGAGAACTGGTGCGGAAACTTCTCTATGTTACTATTACCAGAGCCGATGTCTCTTTTGCTGTTAGTCGGGTGAACCAGTTCATGGAGAAACTACGTCAGGTACATATGGATGCTATACATATGATACTCAGGTATCTTAAGTCATCCCCAGGTGCTGGTCTGTTGTTCAAGAAAGACAAGGAGATTACTATTTCAGCATGTGCAGATGGAGATTACACATGATGCCTCAAGGATAGGAAGTCCACCACTGGATTTGCTATATATGTCGGAAATTCTCTGGTCTCATGGAGAAGCAAGAATCAAATGGTTGTAGCCAGATCCAGTGTTGAGTCGGAATATAGGGCTATGGCCCAGGTCAGTACGGAAATGATGTGGGTGAAAGCTGTTTTTACAAATCTATATATTGAAGTCTCACTTCCTATGGCTCTGGAATGTGACAATCAAGCTGCTATATTGCAAATAATCCAGCATTTCATGAACGAACCAAGCACATTGAGGTTGATTGTCACTTCATACGAGATATGATTTAGAAGGGGTTTATTTCTACATCCCATGTTAGCTCAAGGGACCAAACTGCAGACATTTTTACGAAGGCATTACTTAGAGGGCCATTCCAGAAGTGCTTGTCCAAGCTGAGCATGATCGACATTTATGCTCCATCTTGAGGGGGAGTGTAGAGATATATATTATGCTATTTTGTACCGTTTTATATTTTCCCTTTTCTTTTAGACTCTAAGTGTAATTTACCCATAGGTTACTCTCCTATATAAGGGAGCCTAGGGCGTATGGAATAAACAACGCTCTTATTTTTCCCAACAAGGGACATTATGCCTCATGCTAGTCCCATTGCTTCCTAGCCTGCTTTCGAAGGCCATTCAGATGTTGCTGCTTCTGCCTCTGCCAGTACCTTTATTGCTGTCAGTATCTCAGGTAACATTTATGCTCTTACTCTTTGTCATGGATTTGATATTACTGAATGGATTATAATTTCTGGAGGGACACATCACTTGTGTGGAGATAGAGATCAGCTTGCATCGTATAGACATGTTCCTCCAGGGAGAAATATTGTCATAACTGATGGAACTCATTCCCCAATCACATGATAGGGGAAGATCAGTTTAGCGCCTTCGATGCGTTTGCAGAATGTGTTGCATGAACTTGACTTTTCTATGAATTCATTATCTATTAGTCAGATTACGATTTGCATTGTTGGGCTATTTTTGACTCATCGTCCCTTGTATTTCAGAACATTCTTACATGCAGGGTGATTGGTTGTGGCCGTAAGCAGGTCAACCTCTTATCAATTGGTCCGAACTCCATATGCTGGTCTACCCTCCCATTCTACAGGACCAGTCTCACCTTTCCTTTGGCGCCTATGCTTTGCTCACCTTCCTGCTCAGAAGATGCGCAAAGGTCACCCTCGGATCTCACCTCGCTCATCCTTCCAATGCGAGGCATGCCAATTGGGAGAGCACTGTTGGTCTGCATTTCATAGTTGTCAGAATCGGAGCAATAGCACCCTTTTTGGGTTCTTTCATGTTGACATTTGGGGTCCTTGTCGTGTTCCTGATCACCGGGGACACGTGTTTTACCTAGTTGCTGTTGGCAATTTTTCTCGTATGTCATGAGTCTTTTTATTGAACAATAAATCTAAAGCAGGGAATGCGATTACACCTTTTATCAATAAAGTATAGAATGTTTTTTTCTTCTTCTATCAAATTTGTGAGAATTGATAATGCACTGGAATTATGTATTCACACACTCTCACAATTCTTTTCATCTCGTGGTATTGTTCATCAGACATCATGTGCCTACACTTCTCAAGACAATTGTGTTCTCACGACCTGGGATTCGGGTTACCTGTTTACACATCATTCACAATATTATATTATTTATTGATCGTATTAGGTTACAGAAAATGAGGGAAAATTTTTCGCTTTCGATTGACATTCGCAATAATGATAAACAACTATAGTACCAACAAGCTTCACCAAGTTCACATTTGCATTAATTTCCATATAAAGTTACATGTGTCAAAAGAAAATGACATTATGTACATGTTTCCCAAAATGTAGCAGAAGAGAAAGAAAAACATTTACATTGACCTATACAAAAACTATAACATATGTACCGTCGAAAGTAATTGTGGAAACTCAGGGTCTAGTTGTCGGCCTATTGTGATGCAGGTGCTTTACCTGCCATTCATATTTGGAAGAAAAAATGTCAGCAAAGGTTGATTACAATCTAGTTTATTAAAAATAACTGGTATTTCAGTAGTTTCAAAAGAAAGCAAGTAGATAGGTTTTGATATTTTAAATTTAAAAAGCTACTTGCATGGAAAGTTGGCTTTCAAGTTATTCAGTATGTGAATCCTCTATTCACCCATTACCACATAACTTTCCATATCTAACATTTTCATATATTAAATATATTATCCATATGTAGGTTATTATATTTTTATCACTTATAGTTCAAGTTGATGTATCTTGGTATTGAAAATGATGAGTCTCTAATCTAATTTTTATCTTTGTTGAAATTTCTCAAGGCTACTGATATTCTGTGGTCGTGGTCTGAATGTGACCACACACTATGACTCTAAGGTGTGAAGAATACCTTAAGGTTGGGGTGCCTCTGTTAGCATGCGATGGAGTATAATGTATCCTAACTAAGTTCTCCATACGTCCACTAGCTTCTCCTAACATCCGTAATAGTAGTTATAAATTATGATCAAATGTCGATGATTGATGATTGACGATGATCAAGGGTGCAAAAAGTGGTTTGCGGTATTTACTCGGTTGGGTCAGTGATTACTGATTAAACGGTATGCAGGAGTTTACACAGAAATTAAACAGGTTACACGGTTTTGCATTTTTAATTAATAAAAAATTATTACATATATATAATTAATAAAAAAAGTATAAATAAATTATAAAAATATAATCACATAGTCACAATATATACCAAAAACTGTTAAATTCAAGGATTTTTTTATCCAATTGTCAAAATAAATAGCATAAACAAGTAGAATCCGTAGCCAAATGTCAAAATAAACAACATAAGCAAGTAGAATCTATAGCCAAAAGTCAAAAAAGACAATATAAATGATTACAAAGTACAATTCATTTGATGGTTACAGAAAAGTCATGGAAAACACAAAAAAGACTTGCCATTCATTCATCCAAAAATATATTGAGATATAAAAATCACAACAAATTCAGAACTGAATTTAATTCACAAGAATCCTATCCTGGATAAATTCAAACCACATAGTTCATAAAATCATAAGAGCATAAATTCAGAACATTAATTCGCAAAGTTGGATATTTAAAATATGTAAGATTTAGGGCAACAAAAAAAAATAGATTACCTCCGGACTTGGTAGTAGTGGTTCACCAGCGGTGGTGGAGAGGCTTTCTCACGGCGTGGCTTGGCAAGGACAGAAGTGGCGAGGCTTCACGCGAAGGTTGGACAACGGTAGCGACGATGATGCTTCGCGTGATGGTTGCACAATAACGGCGGCGGCGAGGCTTCGAAGGAGGTTGAAGAACAGAGGTTGGACAACAACGGCGACGACGATGCTTGGCAAGGCTTCGAAGGAGGTTGGAGAGCAGAAGTGGAGAGGCGTTTGCATGAGGTGGAGAGGGGTTGGGAGTTTAGGGTTATATGCATGAGGGGTTGGGAGTGGGGTCGATTTTTTTAAAACCTAATTTAAAAAGCAACCGTGTAAGCGGCTTTTACACAGCCGTTTACCAATGTTTAAACGATCTAACCGCTTATAGACCCGATTACGAATAATCGGCACGGTCGAGGATCTCCTGCATGAAAACGGCCGTTTAGCCCGCTTTTTGCATCCTTGTGATGATTGATGATCTCTGTCTCATGATATTTTCTTTTCCAGACTTATTGGTGGTACAGTAAGTAAAAGTCAAGAACAATACTAAACACAACCGTAACCAAACTCAACAGTAACCAATCTCAACTACACTTGACAACGATCTCTTCTTCGTCAGGACCTACTGATAGAACAATAACCAAAACTCAAGCGGTAAGCAAGCCTCCTAAGTCCTAAGAGACTCTTCCGTCTCGCTCTCTCAGTGGAAGTGCGATCCAGGAAGGGGCTAGGCACACTCCTGAACTATACCCCAGAGATGAGTAGGAGAGACTTTTCGGACTAAGTAACTCCAAAAATCGTCCCGATCGATATGGGCAATAAGTGCTCGAAATACTAAATCCAAGGTTCTTCTGCCTAGGTACCCTACTGTAACAGGGTCAACGGAACTGGTCAAAAACCTGGATCCCAAGGAAGCATAAAAGCACCGCGAGCTCACGAAAAACTGTACAAAGGATTGGGATCTTGGACCTGCACACTAATTGGTCGCTGCCCTAACTGGGCTTCCTATTTTATACCCAGTCGAGGGACACTGCACCCTCATACAATCAGGTACAAGGGTCACCATGACCGACACGATTAACTGTTATCACTGATTCACCATTATTTCACTTGCTTCACTATTTTTTTCTCAATCCTTTCCGTGGTTGACTATACAGATCTAGGTATTTTGTCCATAATTTTATCAATAGTGATTTCTTTTAGTAGATGGTACTCAAGGATAAATTGATGAGGAATATTAGTCATAACGATATATAATACTAAACCTTCTCCCACTATAAGTAGGGCCGACTACATGGATTCTTGCTCAAATCCATGTTGAAAGATTCGATTATTTTTTATGCTAGCTGTCGACTACCTAATGCAACCCCTGCAAGTGTGAGATTTGAACCTTGGACTTTTGTGTGGGTACGATTATTAGTCATAATGACCGTAGAAAATCATTTGTTGACTTTCTAAGCGAAGGGTATGAATATTCTAATATGTGTATTTCAAATCTTCTATAAAGTCATGATACTTAGCCTAAATGTTATATGTTTTTAGGCAAATTACATTCTAACTCTCTGACGTTCATCTTTTTAAATTCTAGAATTTGGAACTAATTAGTAATCTGAGATTTGAGTTGATTTTATGCCAAGACACACCTAACTTCTTTATTTTTTAAATAATGATATTTATAGCTATTCATTAAATCTGAAGTTAAGTTCAATTCTATGTAATTTCCTTTAAAATTTTTTTATCTTTAACTCGTGAGATTTAAAACTATTTATTTAATAGGAAATTAAATTCTATAGTACACAAAATTCCTGAATCTTTTAAATCTTAAAATCATGAACTTAGTAGCTAATTAAGTTATCTTCATTGGGTCTAATTTGTATATTGATCACCACCAAATCTCTCGATTCAAGCGTGAAAGCTATGGCTATTTGTGGTTTGATTTTAGACTCAAATCACATGTAATTTATCCTTAATCTTTCACAATTTAAGCATGAAAACAATAACTATTGTGGTCTGAATTTGAGACTCAATTCACATGTATTTCATCCCTAATCTTTCTCAATTTAAGTATGAAAACGATAGCTATTGTGGTCTGATTTTTTACTAAGACGCGTGCAACTCTCTCCCAAATTTTATCTTTTTAAGATACCAGATTCCCATATTTTTATTATATTTATTATGAAATTAATTGTATGGAATAGCTTAACAATGGTCTGAATGTTAAACTAATTATATGCATTCCACTCCGAAATTTGATCTTTTAAAATCCAAGTTTTAGAGGTATAATTTGATCTTTCAAATGCTAAAAGTTTGAATGTTCCAAAATCTGATCTTTTAAAATCCAAGTTTTAGAGGTATAATTTGATCTTTCAAATGCTAGAAACTGTAACTTTTTTAGAGAGTAAAATCTTCATGCAAGAACCCCAAAAATTGATCTAATGCTAAAAACTGTAACTAATCAATGGTCTAAACTTAGATTAATTTGCATGCAAAATATATCCAATTCCTCATCAAATTCGGAGCTAGGTAGTAATCTGAAACTTAATTAATTATGTAATATTTACCCCCAATTCTTTATTTTTCAAGCATAGAAACTGAAGCTTAACTATGGTATAGAACTAGAGTTATTCCATGCAACTCATTCTCAAACTTTCAAATTAATGGCATGAATATAGTAGCTAAACAGTGCTCTGAAAATTTGATCAATTTGCATGCCAAACACTCCCAAAATCTTTATTTTTAATGCATGCAATTAGTAGATTATCAATGGTTTATATTAAAATCAATTGTATGCTTTTCACCTAATTTTTATCCTTAAAAACTTGTGAAATCAGGAGCATATTTAATGGATCGAATATTATGATAAAATCCAAGTTAAACTTCACCTTGTCATCAAATTTCAGAAGAAAAGAACAGGATATTGATTTTTATTTTAATTTGCATGAAAGGCATCAAGAAGAGGGATGGTTGTACCTTTTTTGGGTCTCCAAATTGGAGACCAATCTTGCATGTAGAGAGGATCTCCGGCAGCTGCTTGGATCTGCAGCAACATGAGCTTCAAATGGAGCAGCAATTCCCTTGCTTGGGTAGCATAGTTGCAGATTGAAAAGGAGCAACGACTCCTTTGGCTGTTGGAAGAAGCATGAGCTGCTCAAATAAGAGCAGCAACATCTTGCTTGAAGAAGCAGCTGCAGCTGAAGCAAGGGGACTCTTGATTGAAAGCAACAGCAAGCTGCTGCTTGGGAGCAACAATAACAGCTCCCGAGCTGTTGGCAACAATTCGCATGGAAAAAAACAGGGGGGAGGGGTTAGGAAATGCCCTCTAGGCTGGAAATTTAGAAAGAAAAGAGAGAAGAATAAAAGGGGGAAGGGTTGGTGTTATATAAACAAGAAGGGGACGCTTGGGTGTTGCCAACTAGAGTTGCTAGAGAGCCAAGTGGGGAGGGCTGTTGTACTGCATAAATTCTGAAATAATTATTTTTATTTTTATTTTTTAAAACCTTTCTCTCTCTCTCTCTCTTTCTCTTTTTTATATAAATACCAAAGTCATCCGTATTTGCATCTCGTTTCTCCAATTCAGATGTACAATAGCTTCTTGCGACCGTCTATGAATGGCGATCAAAATTAGTATAATATTCATATACTTCTGATCTGAGATGAGTTCAAAAGTTGGCGAAATACAGTCTTGGTTTTTTATCTTATTTTTGCTATTGAAATAATTAAATGACCTTCGATTGATGAAATATCGATTTTGTTGGTATTATTTTGTCGAGATGAATTTTATGATGGTCTTTGATTATTTTTACGGGTTTTAATTGCGTCACTGCTTTTCTATTTGCACGCTTTATGATGCAATTGATTTTTTATCGATCGATCTCAAACAAATTTTAATTTACTATCTCTGGTTTGATTAAGATCATTCAATATTGATCAATCGTTTTATCGGATTATATGGACCCTAATCGGGTCGGGTTCATGTTATTCGGATCTGTGTATCACAAATATAAAAACTTCAAAGGGAGTCTCTTCTTCGAGACTTGGGTCAATGCCATTATGTGTTTAATCTAAGTTTCATCTTGCCATAAAGACCTCAAAGGGTTTTGAACACATAAAAATATCAACTTAAAACAAGTTGTATTCTTTCAATATATATAATTAAATGCGTTTGTTTTGGCGATTATTTGAAAAGAGCTAGGGGTATCGCGTCTACATGTCAGCTTCAGTCTCCCATGTCGCCTCTTCGGTACCATGTCGGTGCCATCGCACCTTGACTAGAGGAATCTCTTTGCTGCAAAGCTTCTTCACAACATTGACAAGTATCTGCACTGGCATCGCTCGTATGTCAAATCAGGCACTACGTCAAGATTCTTGTAGCTGATGACGTGTAGAGGGTCGTGCACATACTTCCTCAGGTTGGATATATGGAAAACATCGTGCATGACTAATTTGTGTAGAGGAAGGGCTACTCAATAGACCACATTCCCTCTACGAGCAATGATCTCGAACGGTCTAATATATCGTGGCGCTAACTTGCCATGAACACCAAATCTTTGTACTCCCTTCATAGGAGATACTCGTATGAACACCTAACTTCCCACATGTATTTATAGGAATTTCATCAGTATGAGAGATTACGTTAAATATCAATAAGTTATATTTGCATCTGATTAAGCGAAGAGGATTGGATTACCTGAAACTCTAAGTCTCTTTAACGGCTATGCGTCATCAGAAGCTTTCGCTCACCAGATTAACAACTCTCGCAGTCTCCTCCAAGGGATCTACGGAGTAAAGCGTGGTCACCTACCTCACACCAACTGAGAGGTGTGAGGCATCTCCACCTGTATTGGGCTTTGAATGGTGCCATGCCGATACTTGAATGATGTCTGTTATTGTACGTGAACTCTACCAATGACAGGTTGTCCTTCTAGGACCCTTTCCACTACAAAGTGCATATACGTAGTAAATCCTTAAGTTTGTGAATGGTGCGCTCACTCTGTCCTTCGGTCTACGTATGGTATGCAGAACTCATCTTCAGCTCTGTCTGTAGTGCTGACATGAACTGGTGCCAATAGTGAGATGTAAACCTCGAGTCTCTGTCAAACTCTTCCTCACGTGGTATACCATGAATCCTTATAATGTTCTGCACATATAATCTGGCCAATCTAGATGGAGTGTAGGTCATGTTGACAAGTATGAAATGGGCTGACTTGGTCAATCTGTCAGCAGCGATCCAAATAACATCATGACCACCTCGTGTCCTTGGCAGTCCAGTGAGAAAATTCATAGAGATGCTCTCACATTTCTACTCGAGAATGGGGTGTGACTGCAATAACACTGTTGGTCTCCTTTGCTCAGCCTTGATCATCTGACATGCCAAGCATTTGCTAACATGTTATGCCACATCGTGCTTCATCTGTCTCACCAGAAATGTTGGCATAGATCACGATAGATCTTTATGCTGCAAGGATGAATAAACAATCGTGAACTGTGTGCCTCATCAAGAATATCTCTGCGTAACTGTTCATCATTGGGCATAACGACCCATACATCCTTCTACAAAATAGATTATATCACAACAAAATCCTCACATTCGTCCTTGATGTCATGCATGTATCTGTCTCAAATCCAAGGATCTGTCCTCTGTCCTTGCGATCCCAAAGATTGCACTCTCCTGAGGATGCTAATTAGTCAAAGCTGCGAGCATGTCCCACGTGTATAACTAGTTTGCCGTACCCTCTACATGAGATCTCTTGCTAAGCGTGTCAGCATAACGTTTCCCTTACGAGGATAGTAAGGTATAGTGCAGTCATAATCATTCAGTAGCTCAAGCCACCTATACTGTCTTATATTCGTCTCCTTCTGATCAAAGATGTATTTCAGGCTCTTGTGATTTGTGAAAATTGTAAAATTCACCCCATAGAGATAGTGGCGCCAGATCCTCGAGGCGAAGATAACTGCCGCCTACTCCAAGTCATGGGTGTGGTAATTCTGCTCATGCAGCCTCAACTGACGTAACGCATATGCAATTACGTGATCTCGCTACATCAGAACAACTCCTAAACCTTATCTTGAGGCATCTGTATAAATTGCATACAACTGAGTGCCTGAAGGGAGTGCAAGAATGGACGCAATAGTCAATCTTTCCTTTAATGTTCGAAAGGCCTGCTCGTATGAATTATCCTAGATAAAAAGAACTCGCTTCTGTGTCAGCCGTGTCAGAGGAAGAACAACTCGAGAAAATCCATTGACGAAGTGTTTGTAATGGCTCGTTAGTCCAAGTAAGCTCCGAATCTGAGTGGCTGTCTTGTGCTTCTCCCAAGACATAACTGCCTCAATCATTTCAGGATCAACTGCGATACCTGTTCTGGAAACGGCATGCCCTAGTAATGAGACCTATAATAACTAGAACTCACACTTGCTCAGTTTGGCATACAGCTTGTGCTCTCGCAATGTGTCCAGAACTATCTTCAGATCATTCGCATGATCCCATTCATTTCAAGAATAAATCATCACATTATCGATGAATACGACTACAAACTTGTAAAAGTATGGACGGAAGATCTTGTTCATCATGTCCATGAATGCCGGGGGGCATTTGTGAGCCAAAACATCATCACAACACACTCGTAGTGCCCATATTGAGTCCTGAATGCTATCTTCGGAATATCTGATTCTTGAATCCTCAGCTGATAGTAGCGTAATCTAAGATCGATTTTCGTAAACACCGAAGATCCCTATAGCTGATCAAACAAGTCATCAATGCATGGTAGAGGATAATGGTTATTCACCGTTTTCTTATTCAATTGTCGGTAATCAATGCATAATCTCATCAATTCGTCCTTCCTCAGGACAAAAGGTATGAGAGTACCCCAAGGTGAAGTGATCGGCCTCACGAAACCCAAATCAAGTAACTCCTGTAACTGTACCTTTAGCTCTCTCAACATGACTGGTTCCATGAAGTAAGGAGCCATCGAGATCGACTGTGTATCTGGTAGCAATGTAATCTCGAACTCAATCCCTCTCTCAGAAGGTAACCCTCGTAAATCATCAGGTAATACATCAGGGTAGTCTGACACCACTTTGATGTTTTAGGTCATCGACTCTCCATCAGATGTCTCTCGAATAAATGCTAATTTTGAATCACATCCCTGATCAACAAGTCTTTGAGCTCTCAACACTGAGATGTACTCCATTTTGGAGTCATATAACATACCCTCAAAGAAAAACTCGGGTAAGTCTAGAATCCTTAAGGCAACCGTCTTCCTAAAGCAATCAACTAAGGCATGATGAGTTGCTAACCAATCCATGCCCAAAATCAAGTCAAATTCATCAAGCTGTAATAGCCGACAGTCTGCGATCGTCTCGTGATCGCCGATCAACACTGGTAAGTCTCTGTCTATCAGTGAAATGACGAACAACTGTCCACCTAACCCGTCGATGTGGTAAGGATGATATAGGGCCTCTGCAACTCTATCTAATGAAGCTAGTAATCTCGAAACAATGAAGTAATGCGTTGCTCAAGAGTTAAACAAAACATGAAAAGGTCGGCTCAAGATTGAGACCATATCTTTCACCACTATAGCTGCTGATCGTGCCTGCTCTTCAGTCACTGCATGTAACTAACCCTGCCTAGCTGGTACGGTGCTCGAACCGACCACGCTCTGTGTTTGTCTCGACGACCTCCTAAAATTGGAGTTATTTCCACAAAAACTCCCAGTATACTGTTCCTGCGGCTGTGAAAGTTGTGGCTGTGGTCGAGGCTCACCGGAAGCTTGGGGGTACTAAGAATGGTAATGCCCCCACTAGTTGCACAAGTAACATCAGACATATGGGGTAGGCGTAGTAATTGTGTCTGTGCTCCGAGTTGGTCCCGTCGGAGTCTCTCTACTCTCTGTGACAAGTGCTCCTCCTAAAGTAGTTGCTGGGGATGAGCGAGCATCACCTGGAAATGCTGAACCTGAAGGATGAAGCCGCCTGACTGATCTCAACTGCTGAATGGTCGTTGAATCGGTCCGAATGTTCGTTGGTTTGTGTACCATTCCATACGAACTCCCAAAATGTCTCTCTCTGATATCCTTAAACTTCTCCACTGCATCAGTAGCCTCGGAGATGGAAGTGAGACGTAGTCCGATCAGCTTCTCCCGCACCTCTTCCCTCCTACCTCTGATGAACTTCTCTAAATTCTCTTCAGGGAATGCAACAACTGTTGGTGTGTGTTGAGAGATCTCGGTGTAGCGAAGAAAGTATTGTCTAGCTGTCATCCACCCCTGTAGGAAGCTCTGCGAGGAATTGGCACTGGGACTCCTTCCACTTCCCAAAAAAGTAGGATCTGAATCTCATCTTGAAATTGTCCATGTGGGCTCACGTCCCAACTTGGAAACCGTCGCCTCCCACCATTCCTCAGCAAATGTTGTCAATGAATACTCCATAAAAGATAACCACGTGTCTTGTGGTGCACGAATCCTTTGAAGTACCTTCATCATCCTCTTCACCCACTGCTCGGCCTCATCTGATGTACCTGTGCCCTCGAATATGGATACATTGGGTCACTGATAAGAAGTAAATATCGGTTATGTCAGTGAATGGCAAAGTGGTCGGGCACAAACTCATCGGCGAAAGGTACATGGTTCTGTTCCCTGTCATGATCTCCATCCTCTGCTCCATGTGCTGGCATCTCATCATGTGGATCATCAAACTGAGTTTGCTGATCCTCTACAGACTGGGGTTGGTCCTATCGTGTTCCTTCTTGAGATGGATGGTAAGTGTAATCAGAGACCTCCTTGAATCTCATATCTATGTCAGTCTTCCTATCTGCGATCTCTGTCTGTTGAGCCAAAATCTGGTCCTGTTGATCTCGCATAGCATTATGCTGTTGCCGGTGGTTGATGATGGCGGTCGGGATGCGTTCCAAACGATTTGCCATCTCCTGACGAGCTTTAGACGTCATGGTTCTGCACGAGAACCATTATTTTTAATCATTATAGTTGATGTTCGCTGATATTTCTAACTGTATTTTTCTCTTCTTGGGATACTATATAAAAATTAATTGCAATAGATGCCATCTGTGTTTATTGAGTTTGAATATCATATTTCCCCCTCGGACCCGCGACAAGTTGGAAGCTTGTCATTATCTGAGAACTTAATGCGATCGAAATTTATACTGCGAATATGTGTAACGAGGTACCACTGCTCTGATACCAATTCTATGCCATCCGAGAATCGGGTTACCCGTTTACACAATCGCAATATTATTTTCGATATCGATCACATTAGGTTACCTGAAAACGAGGGAACATTTTTCGCGTAAATAACCACAATACCAACAAGCGTTATCAAGTTCACATTTGCATTAATTTCTATATAATGTTACTGTTAGAGTAATACTCTAATGTGTTATTCCATAGAGCCCTCGGGTCTCTTATATAGGGAGAAAACCCTTGGGTAAATTACAGAGTCTTGCAATATATAAATAGAAAATACGAAACAATAAAACGTAACATATATAAGTCTCTACACTCCCCCTCAAGATGGAGCATAGATATCTATCATGTTCAGCTTGGAAGAACATCTCTGGAAAGGTCCTCTGAGCAGTGGCTTGGTGAATATGTCAACAGTCTCATCCTCTAAACTGACATGAGAAGTGGAAATGAAGCCCTTCTGAATCATGTCTCTAGTAAAATGACAATCCACCTCGATGTGCTTTGTTCTCTCATGAAAAGCTGGATTATTGGCAATAAACAATGCTGCCTGATTGTCACATTGGAGATTCATAGGAAAGGGGACATCTACAGTCAAATCTTCTAAGACTGCTCTAACCCACATCATTTCTGCAGTTGCTTGTGCCATGGCTCTGTACTCGGATTCTGCACTGGACCTCGCCACAACAATCTGTTTCTTGCTTTTCCAAGAAACTAAAGAGCTTCCTATGAAGATAGCAAATCCAGAAGTAGATTTACGATCCCTTGGACATCCTGCATAATCTGCATCTGCACAAGCTGAAATAGACAGATCCGTATCTTTTCTAAATAGCAACCCTGTGCCTGGGGAAGACTTCAGATATCTCAATATCATATACAAGGCATCCATATGAACTTGCCTTGGCTGCTCCACAAATTGACTCACCCGGTTTACTGCAAAGGTAATATCCGGTCGAGTTATAGTAATATATAAGAGCTTACCCACCATCTCTCTGTACCGTCTTTTGTCCACCTCCTCGGTATCATCGTCGTACAACTTCATGCTTGGGTCCATAGGTGTACTTGAAGGTCTGCATCCAGTCATTCCTGTTTCAACTAGCAAGTCTGTGACATATTTTCTTTGAGTCATCACCATTCCTTGTGCATTTCTTGCAAACTCTATCCCCAGAAAATATCGTATCGTGCCCAGATCCTTCGTAATGAACTGGTTTCCCAACATGGACTAGGTTATCTCAATCCCCTGAGCATCATCTCCTGTGACCAAGATGTCATCAACATATATCATAACAACAACTGTACCTCTAGGGGTCTTCTGGATGAACAATGAATGGTCCGCATTTGATCTCCTGAACCCATGTTGTTCAATTAGCTGAGAAAGCTTCTGGATCCATGCTCGGGGACTCTGTTTGAGGCCATAGATAGCCTTATGAAGTCTGCACACCATCTGAGTCTCGCCCTCAGCAGCAAACCCTGGTGGCTGCTGCATGTAGACTTCCTCCTGCAGGTCTCCATACAAGAAAGCATTCTTGATGTCAAGCTGAAAAATGACCCAGTTACGTACCACAGCAACAGATAGGAGGATGCGAAGAGTGGAGTGTCTAGCCACTGGTGAAAAACTATCCAAATAATCTACCCCATACATCTGGGTAAATCCCCTTGCCACAAGTCTTGCCTTGTATCTGTCGAGACGTCCATCCGCATGATATTTCACTGTAAACACCCACTTGCAACTCACAACGGAGGCACCTGGAGGAATGGGGACAAGAGACCAAGTCCCTCGAGACTGCAAGGCACACATCTCCTCTTCCATGGCTAGACGCCAACAATCAATCTTCATGGCATCTTGGTAGGTCCGTGGAATGTCAACAGACGAGACAACAGCTGTGAACTTCTGGAAATCCCCATTGAGACGATGAAATGAGACTTGGGAGGCAAGAGGATATGAAGCATATTGTCTCCGTTGCTTCCTGTGAGCAATGGGTCGATCCATATCATCCGATACGGTGTCCACCGGTTCATCCTCCTCCTGTAGTAAAGGCTCCTGCACTGGTGCATTATTTAACCCATCATTAGTGATAACATCAGAACATACCTGAGGCGTGTTGGATGGTTGACATGTAGCTTGAGCAGGGCCTGTCCGCCTTGTATAGAACTTAGAAAATGGTACAATTGGAGGTGGTGGTGGTGGTGGTGGTGGTGGAGTATAGGATGGACCCAGGCTTGGAGGTGGAGGCACATAGACACTAGAATCCGTAGATGTGGAGGAGACCAATCTGTCACCGGCAGGGGAGAAATACATGACGGGTTCGAAAAATGTAACATCAGCGCTCACATAGTACTTGTCATGAACGGGGTCATAGCAACGATATCCTTTCTGTGTCCTGGAGTAGCCCACAAAAACGCACTTGATAGCCCTAGGAGATAGCTTATCAAGTCCTGGAGACAAGCGGTGGACAAACGCAACAATGCCAAAGACCCGAGGTGTAAGAGTAAACAAATCTTTGTCAGGAAAGAGAGCGGATATAGGAGACTTTTCCCCAAGAACAGTTGTAGGCATGCGGTTGACCAGATAGCATGCTGTAAGTATGGCATCCCCCCAAAAGGATAATGGGGCACAACTCTGAATAAGTAATGTGCGAGCAATATCAAGGAAATGGCGATGTTTCCGTTCTGCAACCCCATTTTGTTGAGATGTGTATGCACATGTGGTTTGGTGAATAATTCCTTTAGAAGAAAGAAAATTAGTAAGAGAACGAGTGCAGAACTCCAATGCATTGTCAGTACGCACATACTTGACAGTAGACGAAAAGACATTTTGAACTTCATTGATAAGATTTTGAATAACACTTCCTGCTTCGGATTTATTTTTAAGAAGAAAGGTCCAGGACACTCTAGAAAAATCATCAACCACGACTAAATAGAACCTGTGCCCCTGATGATCTGGGACACAACTGGGACCCCATATATCTATGTGAAATAACTCAAATGGGAGCGACTGCTCCGACTCTGACGACTGGGGAAGCTGGACCGATGGTGCTTCCCTAATTGACAAGCTTCACAACGAAAGGATGAACTCGGAGAAATCTGAGGCAGGAGGTGACGCATTTTCTGTAGTGGCAGGTGACCAAACCGAAGATGCCAGGTATACGGAGACACGGAGCCCTGGGAATGTAGTGAGACGCCAGCATAAGAGATCCGTACAAGACGATAAAGGCCATTGTGCTCAGAACCACAGCCAATCACCCTGCCCGTTAGTATGTCCTGAAAAATAACAGACGATGGGTCAAAAATAGCACGACAGTGCAAATCTCGTGTAATCTGACTAATGGATAAGAGATTCATAGAGAATTGTGGTGCATGTAAAACATTCTGTAAGTGCATAAAGGGCAGTAAATCCGTCTCCCCCTGACCGATGATAGGGGAATGAGTGCCATCAGCAATGAGTACAGAGCGACCAGGCTGGACAGCTCTATAGGACTGCAGAACATCTTTCTCACGACAGAGATGATGGGTGGCTCCAGAATCAACAATCCATCCTGTGAGATCATGGTTATGATATGAGACGGAAGGACTACCTGAAGCACTGGCTGAGGCAGATGTACTAGCTGATGCCGAGGCCGCAACATCAGATGCATCAGCACCCTCTGATGATGACTGTGGCATGATATCACGAAGCCGTGCCACTAGCTCCTCGAACCTGTGATCAGGAGTAGATGCTGGTGGACCCTGAACATGATCAGCGACACGTGCAGAAGGAGGGAAGCCATGCTTGGAATAGCATGTATCCTCCGAATGACCAGTACGACGACAGAATGAGCACGTAGAGCGTATGCGACCTCCACGGCCACGTCCACTACTTCCTCTGCCACGAAATGAGGAGGAACTACCTCGTCCTCTGGAGACAGCCATTGCCGAGGGAAGTGTAGTCGTTGCATTCGATGGAACTGGTACACGACTGAGCCGTCTGTAGACTTCTTCCATCGGTGGAATGGTGGCATCGGTAAGGATCTGAGAGCGTGCTGCCTCATATTCAGGATCGAGGGCAGCAAGTAAGACGCCAACCATAGTAGCGTTGCGGAACGTCTTCTGCTGTTCCGGCGTGGCTGTGAGTGGAATTGTGCTATAAAGTTTCTCGAACATTCCACGAAGAGATGTGTAAAGAGAATGAAGGGGCCTCCCATTTTGCTTCGTGGTAAAGATATCATGCTGCAACTGCAGCATCTTGGTCTCGTTCTGTACCTGAGAGTACGTCGTGGCCAGAATATCCCACATCGCCTTGGCGGTGGGCTGATGGAGGACATCATTTGCTATCTCCGTCGTGAGCGTACCTGACATCCAAACTTTGGCGTACGCGTCACCAGCCTCCCATGAGGCATATATTCCCGTCTTCTCCGACGGTTCATCTTCGGTAAGAATATGCTTCTTACTACACGACTTCATGAGACTGAGGAACTGCATAGCCCACAGTTCGTAGTTCATCCCGTCCATTTTGACGATAGGTGCTGAACCTTTGAAGGCACCGATGGCGGGCATATCGACCTTTTGATCTGACATACTGCCGGAGAAGAACAACTAGGGATGATAGACCAAGAAACTGGTGTCTACCACGACCTGTGAGGATTCAAGTGTATATGTAGACGTTATGCACTTGAACCCATCCTCTATCCGGAACCGACTGAAGTAGAGGTACCCCGGTGACGATTAGAGGCTGTAGAAGCCTCGGCGGGAGAGATAGCCGGCGGCTAGGGGAACCCAGCGGCGAGGCTGAGCACTGCTGGCAGCTTCGGAGACGGCTGGGAAGGGCCCGGCGGAGGGCTGGGCACTGTGGCGGTGCCGGGGACGGCTGGGAGGGGCCTGGCGGAGGGCTGGCGGCCCGGCTGGGTTGGCGAGAGCCCCGCTGGAGGGCTGGCGGAATTGGCGGGAGGGCTGGGGGGGCCCGCTGGATCGGCTGGAGGTGCCGGCTGGGCTGGCGGCAGCGGCGGAAGGCCTGGAGAGGCCGGCGGCGGAAGCAGAGGGGGTGGGGGGGGGGCGGGTGGAGGAAACCCTAGGTTAGGGTTAGGGCTCTGATACCATGTTAGAGTAATACTCTAATGTGTTATTCCATAGAGCCCTCGGGTCTCTTATATAGGGAGAAAACCCTTGGGTAAATTACAGAGTCTTACAATATATAAATAGAAAATACAAAACAATAAAACGTAACATATATAAGTCTCTACAGTTACATACTTACATGTGCCAAAAGAAAATGACATTATGTACATGTTTCTCAAAATGTAACAGAAGATAAAGAAAAAACATTTATATTGACTTATACAAAAACTATAACATGTGTACCGTCGAAAGTAACTGCGGAAGCTTAGGGTCAAATTGTCGGGATATTGTCATGCATGTGCTTTACTTGCCATTCATGTTTGGAAGAAAAGAATGTCAACAAATATCGAGTACAATCTAGTTAATTAAAAATAACTGGTATTTCAGTAGATTTAAAAGAAAACAAGTAGATAGGTTTTGATATTTTAAATTAACAAGATACTTGTATGGAAAGTTAGCTTTCAAGTTGTTCTGTATGTGAATCCCATGTTCCCCCGTCACCCCATAACTTTCCATATATACCATTTTCATATATTAATTGTATGATCCATATGTATGTTATTATATTTTTATTACTTACAGTTCAAGTTGATGGATCTTCTTTGCTAGGATCTACTGGCGGAACAGTAACCAAAACTCAAGCGGTGAGGAAACCTCCTAAGAGACTCTTGTATCTCACATGAAGTGCGGTCCAGGAGAGGGTTACACACACTCCATAACTACACCCCCGAGACGGGTGGGAGAAACTTTCCGGACCAAGTCACTCCAAAAATCAACCTGATGGGCAAATGGAGCTAAAAAAACATAACTAAGGATCTTCCTGCCTAGGTACCCTTTTGTAACAGAGTCGGCAAAACTGGTCAAAAACCTGAATACGAACGACACGTAAAAACACTTCGAGCTCACGCAAAAATTGTAAAAAAGAACGGGGATTCTAGACTAGCACACTACGTGGCTGCTACCCAAACTGGGCTTCCTATCTCCCGCCCAGCTGAGGGTCACCGTGCCCTCGCACCAGGTTTAAGGATCACCACAACGGGCACGATTAACTGTTAACACTGATTCACCATCATTTTCACTTGCTTGACTACTCATTTCTTTTCAATCCTTTATGTGGTTGATTGTACATATCTAGATCTTTTGTTTGTAATTTTATCAACATTGATCTATTTTAATAGTTGATAATCAAGGATAAATTGTTTGAGGATTACTAGTCATAATGATCGTAGGAAATCATTTGTTGACTTTATAAGAGAATGGTATTAATATTCTAATATGTGTATTTCAAATCTCTTCTATAAAGTCATGATACTTAGACTAAATGTTGATATATTTTTAGGCAAATTACATTCTATCTCCTTGATGTTTCATCTTTTTAAATTCAGGATTCTAGAACTAATTGGTGATCCGAGATTTGAGTTGATTTCATGCCAAAACATCTAATTTCTTTTTTTAAATGATGATAGTTAGAGCTATTCATTAAATATGAATTTAAGTTCAATTCTATGTAATTTTCCCCAAAATCTTTTTATCTTACTCCTGAGATTTAGAACTATTTATTAAATCCGAATTTAAGTTCAATACTGCACAAAATTCCCCTATCTTTGAAATCTTAAAATCATGAACTTTATAGCTAATTAAGTGGTCTTCATTTGGGTCTAATTTATATGTTGATCGCCCCCAAATCTCTCAATTCAAGCATGAAATTTATAACTATTTGTGATTTGATTTTAGAATCAAATCACATGCAATTTATCCCTAATCTTCCGCAATTTAAGCATGAAAACAATAGCTATTGTGGTCTGAATTTGAGACTGAATTCACATGGCTGCAGTTTATAGGAAAAAGTCTAGGGGGAGGGGCTAGGAATGCCCTCTCAACCGGAAATTTGGAAAGAAAAAAGAGAGAAGAATAAAATGGGAGAAGGGTTGATATTATATAAATAAAAACAGGACCCTTGGGTGTTGCCAAGTGGAGTTACTAGAGAGCCAAGTGGGGAGGGCTGCTGTACCGCATAAATTCTGAAATATTTTTTTATTATTGTTTAAAACCTCCATCTCTTTTATATAAATACCAAACTCATCCGTATTTGCATCTCCTTTCTCCGAATCAGATGTACAATAGTTCATTTCGACCGTATATGAGTGATGATCAAAATGAGTATAATATTCATATACTTCTGATCTGAGATGAATTCAAAAATTGGTGAAATACAATCTTGATTTTTGATCATATTTTTTGCTTTTTCAATGATGAAATGACACCCGATTGACGAACTGTCGATTTTGTTGGTATCATTTTGTTGAGACGAATTTTATGATGGCCGTAGATTATTTTTACGGTTTCCAATTGCGTCGCGGCTTTTCTGGTGGCAGCTTTACCATGCATTTGATTTTTGATCGATTGATCCCAAATGAATTTTAATTTACGTTCTCTGGTTTGATTTGGTCATTAAATTTTGATCATCATTTTATCGGATTATATGGACCCTAATTGGATTGGGTTTGGGTTATTCGAATCCGGGTGTCACAAGTATTGCATTAAGAAAGCATCGCCATTTACATGATGTTACTCGAACTCTTCTGATCCAGAGTCGTGCCCCACATTCGTTCCGGGGTAATGTGTTTCTTACGACTTGTTATCTTGTGAATCACATGCCCTCATTTGTACCATGAAAGGCCGCATCGATATCGATATCGTTTCGATATCATATCGATACGATATTTCGATGATATATCGACGATATATCTTCAAAATATTGCCCATATCGACGAGCCTTTGTGAAGAAAATGCCTATAAATCGGGATATATCGCCATATCGGTGCTCGTATCGATTCCATGTCGATATCGATATATCGGCGATATATCGCCGATATTTCCTTCCATGATATGTACTGGGTGAGAAAATTCCTTCCTCCTTGGCTTTTCTAGATAAGGAGTTATTCTCACTCACTCCTTGTATTTTTGGTTCTATTGCCTTCGCCCACCAGTTGTCTCCAGGTCTTGATAAGATTGCTCCTAGAGCTGTCAAATGTGTTTTGATTGTGTTTTCCTGGACGCAGAAGGGATATATGTTATGATCCATTGTAGAGGAAATATCATGTTAGAGCTGATGTCACATTTTTTGAGTCGATGATGTATTTTTCTCCTACAGGTGATATGTTGACTTCATCAATTCTGACGATGAGGTCTACATGCCTTCTCCTCTTATGAGCCCAACACCACCTTCACCACCTCCATCTCGGTCACCATCTCCATTACCTCCTTCTGTATAGCCACCTCCCATAGTCCGTGTTTCACCCTTGCCATGATACTATACTTGTAGGCCTGCTTCTGCCCGTGGTCATTGCCCGTCATCCATCACACATCAGGTTTCTTGTGAATACAAGGGTTCTAACGATGAGTCTGAAGATGTGTCTGAGTAGGATCCTTTATAGGAGAGTGGCGTACAGATTGAAGAGATTCCCGATGATCTGGATGTGCCTATTGCACTTCGGAAGTAGAAGCGTACCTATGCCTCGTATCCTCTTGCTTACCAGGTTTCCTTTGATCACTTGTCATGTGATTTCAGGAGATTCGTTGTTACTCTATCTGCTTGTAATTCCCACGGAATTACCAGGAGGCCTTGAGAGGCAATCGATGACATTTGGCCATGGAAGAAGAGATAGCTGCACTACAGTCGCGTGGTACCTAGAGTTTGGTCCCCATTCCCAATGGGGTGTTTATTGTCAGTTGCAAATGGGTGTTTACAGTAAAACACCATGCAAATGGGAGTCTTGATCGTTACAAGGCCAGATTGGTTGCATGATGATTTACTCAGACTTATGAGGTGGATTATCTGGATACATTTTCTCTTGTTTCTTGCCACTCCACTCTACGTGTTCTTCTTTCATTTGTAGTGGTACGTGATTGTCCTTTATCTCTGCTTGATGTTAAAAATGCATTCTTGTATGATGATCTCTGGGAAGAAGTCTACATGCAACAACCTTCAGGGTTTGCTGCTGAGGGGGAGTGTTAGCAGGTTTGTAGACTTCACAAGGCAATATATGGCCTGAAGTAGAGTGCAAAGGCATTGGTTCAGAAGTTCCTGGAAAGTAGGGATTCAAGTGATCAAATGCAGATCATCTACTATTTGTACAGAGAACCCCTAAAGGTATAGTTGCTATCGTGGTCTATGCTGATGACATACTTGTTACAAGAGATGATGCGTAGGGGATCAAGAGGGCAAAGGAATTCCTGGGTCGACAATTTGTTACAAAGGATCTTGGCACCCTACGATATTTCTTAGTTTTAGAGTTTGCCAGGAATCATCAGGGTCTCATGATGACTCAAAGGAAGTCTGTCACATACATGCTAGTTTAGACATGCCTGATTGGGTGTCTCCTGCTACCACTCCTATGGATGCCAGCATGATGCTATACGATGATGATACATATGAGGTAGACATGAGAAGATATAGAAAATTGGTGGGAAGGCTTCTCTATGTTATTATCACTAGACCATATAATCTCCTTTGCTGTTAGTCGGGTTAGTCAGTTCATGGAGCAACGTCGACAGGTACACGTGGATGTGTTATATATGATTTCGAGGTACCTAAAATCATCTTCAAGTGCATGATTACTATTCAAGAAAGGAGCAACTCTTACTATTACATCATGTGCAGATGTAGACTATTTAGGATGTCCTAAGGACATGAAGTCTTCCTCAGGCTTCGCTGTATTTGTTGACAGATCTCTAGTTTCCTGGAAGAGTAAGAAGCAAACTGTGGTTGCCAGATCAAGTGCTGAATCAGAATATAGGGTTATGGCACAAGCGAACACATAAATGATATGGGTCTGAGCGGTGCTACAGACTTATATGTATGTACATGTTCCTATGCATCAAATTTTTTTCGAAATTCGACCAAATTTAGGTCAAATTTCGATTTCGGTAGGTGACCGAAACTCGAGCGAAATGGACTATATCAACTGAAATTTGGGAGCCTTAGTTCATAAATCGACCAAAATGATCGAAATTTCGGTCGGTCGAAATTTCGTTTCAGTTCGTCATCGAAATGGTATCTGAAATCGAAATTTGAGGCCTGGTTACAATGTGATTACCAAGCTGCCTTATTTATTGCCAACAATATTGCCATTCGTGAGAGAACTAAACATATTGAAGTAGATTGCCACTATACACGGGAAATGGTCTAGAATGCTTTATCTCTACTTCCCATGCTAACAAGCTGCATATATTTTCACCAAGGCCTTGCTTAGTGGATCGTTTCAGAAGTGTTCATCCAAGCTGAGCATGATTGACATCTATTCTCCATCTTGAGGGGGAGTGCCGAGATATATTTATGTTTTTGTACTGTTTGTTTTCTCACTTTATTTTATTCTTGTCTATCTTATGTAATTTACCCATGGGTCTCTCCTTTATATAATAGAGCGCTAGGGTTCATGAAATAAATAAGTCTCATTTTTCGTCTGACACTGATGGAGCTATGGAGAACAGTTGTTCATGGGAGTATTTTCCCCATTTTCGTTTCTTCTAAAATACCGTGTTTATTCATTTCACAATCTTTCTTTAAGAACGGAATTCTAGAAACCCTAATTCACAAAGGTAGATGCGCATGCGGTAATGAGGGTTCTCAAATTGAAACCCTAATTTTGCCTGAACAGGAGACGCTTCCGTGTTCTTTGATGATGCTATATTGAGGAAACACACAATATCAAGAAGAAATCCTAGAGGATGAGAAATAGAAGATGAAGATACACACCCTCGAATCTTTAGGGTTTTGAAAAATGACATGACAATGATAAAGACTCATCGACCTCGCCAACCACATCCAATGTACATATGCCATCCTTGATGCCTGACGGTGAAGACACACACCTCTAGGTTCCAGACGACATCACCATGCTCCAGAATGGCGACACCTAAATCAGTCGCAGCCTCAACAACGCTTCGGCACCTTTAAGATTGGCGGCATCTCCCTCGCACTGGTAACACCACCTCCCTCACATACAGTTGCACCGCCATCTTTGCACGAGAAGGCTATAATGACCACAACCCTCTCACCCCCTATCCCTACTATTACGAAGTTGCCAATTATGGAGGTTGACGTTTTAAACTCTTAAGATTGAGTTGACTGGCGCTTCCTTTGGTCTTACCTTGCCAAGTGGGGATTTCCAGAGCTTTGTATATCGTGTATTAAAATATGTATTACTACTTCCTCTTTCCGATCCTTATTAATGTTCACCCTAAGGATGGCTTCTCCCATCCTTAGAGAGGGTTCGTCAGGGACATGGGTCACTGTTGCTTTTCATTCTTGATGCTGATGTGCTTACTATTATGAATGCTGGGGTGATTCAGAGGGCAAGAACCTTTGGGTATACGCTGGGAGACATCTCTATTCCCGTCTTATAGTACGTTGATGATACAACTTTCTTTGTTGACGAGGGAAGGATGAAAGTCAGGGTCATGAGTAGAGTGTTGGACGTATTTCGGGAACTTTCAAGTTCGACTGTAAATTGAATGAAGGCATGCCTTTCAGACTCTGATGCTGAGTTTGAGGAGTACGCTGAGATCATGAGCTCTCATCGTTGTTCCCTCCCTATAGGCTATGTCGGTCTTCTACTGACATGCGACGGATTGAAGCTATCGTATTTCCTGTGATTTAGAGGCTAGAGCGGAAGGTCCCAATGAGATGTCTTCTATTATAATATATAATCTCACATTATAATAGTGGAGTTCTTTGGATATTTTCACCAATCTTTACTACCAATATACTTGTAACTTTCCACTCTCCTTTTACGACAAACGAACAATTAAGTTTTTTCTCTCATCGTCATTGTAACATCACTTTTCTCACTATATGATGATCAACATAATACATATTTGTAAATTGTTGGTTTTGAATCAATGCTTCCTATACCAATAATCCTTGTAATGTTCATTCTTCTTTGTTTATAACTAGCACTTGTACCTTCAATTACCTATGTTCCTTCTGCATGTATTAAATGGGCCAAGCCTATCCGAATTGGAGTCCATGACACATTAATTTAAATGGGCCTTGGGTTGGACCACCTCAGACTCGAAGGGGCCTTGCCCAATGTTCATCCTTTGTATTGGTGGGACTGTATGCATGGCGACACAACTCTTGTAATACTTGGATGAATATTACAAAAATCTTGATCATAGTTTAGACTTGGGTGTGTTAGTGGGACTATATAAAGGACCCTACACCTGTTGCAAGACTTGGAAGAATATTATGAAGATCTGATCCCACTTGGTTCTCCAAAGAACATGGTGATATCATGGTTGTTACAAACCATGCAAATCGATATTTTGTTCTTGTTATTTGATCTATGATTATTTTATATTTCTGAAAAACCTTTGTCCAAAAAAGGACTACTACTACAAGTTGATTTTCTTTCTTGAAAAAGAAGAATACTATATCGAAAGATTGATTTTTGCTACAAGATTTGTACCGAGTTCTAAATTATATGTATAGGGCCTTTCCAATGAGCCTTGAGCTCATTAATGCCCTTAGTACGCACCAATTATAGGCCATTGATCGTAGGAATGATGAAGAGGTAACTTGCTTTGAAGGACCATGATTTTGCAATGGCTAGACAATTTTATCATGGTTTCTCATCACTTGCGCCCTTCTTAACTTCTGTAATATCAGTTATGCCCCTCCCTTTTTTGTAATATCAGTTGTACCATTATATTCTCACAAAATTCACTATTTTACCTTTTGTAATATCGGATACTCCCCTACTTTACCTTAACGGAAGGGTAGGAGTAGAACTGTGAATTTTATAAGGTATGTGCACAACTGATATTGCAAGGGGGGCATAGCTTATATTGCAGAAGCTATGAAAAGGAACACATGATAAAACCCTTTATCATTGCTACATTACAATTACAACATTTCCTAATAAAGGAGTTGGGTTTGGAACGAGAAAAGAATTCAGACCAATGTTTTTCATGCAGAAGTACAAATAATGGAAAGCACTCCCCGATTAAGTGAAATCGCTAATAAAAAGTGTACTTAGCCTTCTCCCACTATAAGTAGGTCCAGCTACATGGATTTTTGCTCAAATCCATGTTGAAGGATGCGACTATTTTTTACGCTGGCCGTCGACTACCTAACACAACTCCTACAATAATGGGGATTTGAGCCCCTGTCTTTTGTGTAGTGGACACACTGTACTAGCACGAGACCATTAAGTGAAATTACTAATGAAAATTATAAAAATTACAAATGGATGCATCAAACTTAGATCTACCTCTTAAGGGGGTGTTGTGGTTTTTAGTCAATTTAGGGATATTATTGAAGTAACTTACTAACATAATGAGTAAGTTACCATAATAAAGATGTTTTTGTGGTTAGTGCTACTGTGCCATTATGTAAAGTTAGTGACTTAATGTTTGGAATGTACTAATGTAATGATGGAAATATTAATGGCGTAACGAAGTTTACTGTAAAGTTACTGATACATATATTTGGGCAAAAAATGATTATATAGTTGAGGCTAATAAACTTAAAATTGTAAATGCGTTACCGACGAGAAATAACTATAACAACAACAAAACCACTTCCCATATTTAAGTAGGATCGACTAAATTGCAAAGCGGTTATCTAAATTTTCAAGCCTTCTCCTACTTTACGTAGGGTCGGCTGCATAGATTCTTATCAAATCCATGTTGAAACTTGAAAAATCCGACTATTATGCTGGTTGTCGGCTACTTAATGCAACCCTCCTAAAGTTGGGAAATTTAACCCTGACCTTTTGAGTAGTAGGTACACTGTTCGACCACCCGACCATTGAAGTGAGTACAATTGTAGTTTAAAATGTGTTACTCTCAAATTTTTAAAAAATTACAAACGGGTGCATCAAACTTACCGGTTAAGGGTAATGTGTTAGTGATTTACTTCTTTAAGAGATATTTGCAATTTTTAGGAAATTTAAGGATGTCAATGAAGTAACTTACTTACCTAATGAGGTAAATTACGTATTGCAGAGTTTATCTTAAGAAGGTTGAAAGTGAAGCTTAGTTAACAACTTATGAAGTTTTGTACAAAAATATTGACTTTAAGGAGGGCCAAAAGGATATATTCAAGTTGGCCAAAACAAGAGAAAGAAAGATCAAAGACCTTCCTCAAGTAAGATGCATTAAGGATGACGAAGGACACATGCGTGTTACTCAGAAGGATGCATAGAGTAGATGGAAGCGGTATTTCCATAAGCTATTCATTGGGGATGGAAATAGAGAGAATACTTTGGGAGATCTAGCTAGCAGTGAAAGTTACTTGAATCGTGCAAGCTATGGCCGAATATAAAGGAATGAAGTAGAGAAGGCTTTGAAGGTTATGAAATCTCGAAAAGGTGTAGGACATGATGACATTCTGTAGAAGTATGAAGAGTTCTGGGGAGCGTGGTTTGATTTTGCTTATTCAAATATTATTTGGCGATGAATGAAAATACCCGAAGAATAGAGGAGAAGCATCGTGTTACCTCTTTATAAGAACAAATGAGACATTTAAAATTATGCGAATTACAAAGATATCAAGTTGATGAGTCATACTTTTAAAATTCGGGAACATGTGATCGAAAGAAGGTTGAGACTAGTTTCCAAAGTAAAAGAAAATCCATTTGGATTCATGCTAGGTCGCTCAACTATTGAAGCCATCCACTTGCTGAGGAGAACAATTGAGATTTATAGAGCTAAAAGGAAGAACCTGCATATTATTTTTATTGGTTTGTAGAAGGCATATGATTATGTCCTACTGGAGTTATTGTGGAGAGTTTTAGAGAAGAAACACGTAACTGTCCTATACATTAATTTCATAAAGGATATGTATGATATGGCTTCATTTTGTATAAGGATCCAATATGGGAAGACTAACTATTTTGACATCAACATTGTTGTGCATCAAGATTCAACTTTAAGTCCATTTCTTTTTACTTTGATTATGGACAAGTTGGCTAGTCACATTCAATATGAGATACCTTGGTGTATGTTATTCGCTGATGATATTATGTTGATTGATGAGACTAGAGATGGAATAAATGAGAAGCTTGAAGTCTGAAGACATGCATTAGAGACTACAAGATTTTGTATACGTAGGGCTAAGACTGAATATTTGGAGTGCACTTTTGATGGAAGCGATGGTAAAGGATCCGAGGTGAAGATTGGCGATGATAACATTCAGAAGAAAGATACTTTAAGATACTTCAGATCTATTTTAGAACATGATGGGGAAATTGACGGAGATGTTACTCATAAAATAAATACCGGTTGGTTGAAGTGAAGAGGAGCCTCTACTATTCTATGTGATAAGAAAACTCCTTTGAAAATCAAAGGAAAGTTTTACAAAGCAGCCGCGAGACCTGCTATGCTCTATGGATCTTAATGTTGGTCCGTGAACCGTAGCCGTAGGCATGTGCAGAGAATGGCAATAGCAAAAATGGAAATATTAAGGTGGATGTGTGGACATATACGTAAAGATCAGATTCGAAATGATGTATCAGAAGCATGGCCTCAAATTTCGCCGAAATTCGACCGAATTTCGGTCGAATTTCGGTTTCGGTGGGTTACCGAAATCCAGCCGAAATGCCTTGTGTCGACCGAAATTTGGGGGCCTTAGTTGAAAAAACGACCGAAATGACCGAAATTTCGGTCGAATTTCGACCGAAATTTCGTTTCGGTCAGTCACCGAAACGAAACCGAAATACGACATTTAAGGCCTTGATCAGAAGGAAAGTTGGTGTAGCTTTGATCGAGGATAAGATGCGAGAAAATCGCTTAAGGCTGTTTGACCATTTGCAAAGGAGGTCTATTGATGCACCCGTTAGGAGAAGTGAGTTTTGAGATGTTGAGCCGGCTAAGAGAGGGCAGGAAGGCCCAATAAATGTTGGAATGAGACTATACGAAGGGATGATAGTTTTTTGAATCTAAGCCCGAGAATGATCCAAGATAGATTTGAATGGAGGCAAAGAATCCATGTAGCCGACCCTACTTAATGTGGGCAAATGATTTGTTGTTGTTGTAGAGTTTATCTTACAAGTGTTTCTTAGGCTACTGATGCAACAATCTCGTTATTAGTTTGAATTTAATAATGATATGATTGGAATACACCAAAGAGATGCCACACCATCCCATTTTCTCGAGGGGGTCAGGGGAGGTCTCGATCGAGGGCTGGCCAGCTCAGACTGGCGTCTTCCCAGATGCCTATGTTCTCAATCTCCCCGCTATGTGCCCATGCACCCATACTACTTATGGAAAGCCTCTCTTGAACATTTCAACCTGAGAACTTGGTTTCTCTCCCCTATCATGCACCCCTTTTCAACGGTTTAACTCGTGACTCAGGTCTCCTCCTAAACTCCTACATGTTGCTTCGGTCTTCTCTGATCCTCTCATACATCATCTATTTGGTCGATCATCACACTTAGTTCTTTGAGAAAGTGGGATTCCGATCGAATCACATACTACTGATAATATAAATAATTAGAAATGTTTTTTTTTGATATTTCCTATCTTTGTATGTCTAACAGATCTCTATGTCTAACAGATCTCTGCCTCAGACTCTTGATCGATTGAGGTTGCGGTTTTAGCCGAGTCTTTTTCTGGATGAGTCTTTACCGTTGAGAGTTTTCCACTCTATGCAGGGGATTTTCCACTATATATAAGGCGAAAGAGCTAGCTTATTGTCAAAAAAATGGCAGATACAATGGATTTCCCTCTTCTCAGTGCATAAACAGGGTTTGACTTTTCTTTTTTGAAACAAGACTTTTCTTAGTTGCGAGACTCGCTATGCTTTCGAGACCACTACTACTCTGTTTAGCAACTATTATTATATCCGTCTCAGATATATAGTTGCCTTGGCCGAATGACTAGCTCGTCAAATGCTGTCGTCTGGCAAGTCTGATGAGGTTTTTTTTGGACTGTTGTGTGGTCAAAGAAAAAGCCTATAACATGTGGTCCAAAGAAGATAATATAAGTCCGGACTCATTATTTGTGTTGTCATTGGACCATTCCTATGCTTAGAATTGCCTCGACAAAGGTTATGAGAGAGCCAAAAAAGCTCTTCACTCCCCACCTACTCTCATCCAAGCCATTTGCAAGTTTCTCATTTCTGGAAAATTTTCCCCTTTCAGAGGAAAATTCTCAATCATTCAGAACTGTTACCCTTAATAAAATAAAAATTTATTCACCAAAGTAGATCATTCGACACAACCACATGTTTCTCGGATGAGTTGAGTATAGTCCTCATCTGTAACATCCCCCCCTCATTCAACTTGGGAGAACTTTAGAGAGACATCTGCTTATTTATTAGTAGTTTTTTTTCGATTTGGTGCCACGAAGTATATAATATAGGGAAGTTCATATACCTATATAGAATTTAAAATTCTATGACAATCCAAGTTCCTGACACAGATCTCAGAAATATTTGGCATTATTGATGATGATTTCTTGTCTTAAAGTTCACCCACACATCCACGTGAAAAAGCAAGCATGCTAGTTGCCAATTTTAAAAACAGCATAGTACCAGCCAGTAATTCAACATGCAGCCCTGAACCCCATTAGTAGCAGCTGTCGAGGGATCACGCTACATCCACGCCTCCCTCGGGCTGCTTTCTTTCGCCTAGCTTCAACTGATCGAACATTGCGAGAATTGTTGATTGACTTGCTTGCACAGGGAAGATGGGATTTGATACGTGTAAACCACATCACCAATCTTTCTTTCATGCTTCTGAGATTGATTCGACGATCTCTTGTCAGTCCTCACATCAACAAGGAAGAAAAGCAGCAGTGAGGTGGAATGGAGAAGATGCATACCTGATCTTAGAGGAGCACCCACATATTCTCAATATGGGAGTAATTAAGTTGGGAGCTAAAATTTGATGCAATATGGGCGGGGACATTTTAAATGGAAATAATTTATTGAGTAAATAAATAGAATGCTTTGTTAGATGCTAACGGATTGAGATAAGTATAGTACAATTTGAGTGACAATGATAATAAAATAGAGATCAAATGGCCAAGATCCGGTGCTCGTACATACATAATGGGCTCAAAGCCCATTGAAATCTCTCTCTATAATATAAGAAAGGTGGCGATTGAAGTCTCGATTAATTGATATATATATATATGTATATGTTAACGCATATAGTAGTAGTGTCTGTATCCCTTCTCTATTTTTATTTTTCAGTGTATGCTTTATGTAATTTACCCATAGGCTACTCTCCTATATAAGAGAGCCTAGGGCTTATGGAATAAATAACTTGCTCATTATTCCCAACATGGTATCAGAGCGACGGTCCTAGACCGGAGTTCTCGAAACCCTAACCCTACCCCACCACACCCGCCGGCCTCTCTCTCTCTCTCTTCATCCGATCGGCGCCACCCTCCCTTCCGTGCGCTCCCCTCGCCTGCGCACATCTCCGGTGCCTGCGCGCATCTCCTGCGCCTACGCGCATCCCATCTGCGCGTGATCTGCCATTGCGTGCCTGCGCGCATCCCACCTCGATCTGCGTGAGCGTGTGCGGGCTTCTCCCATCGACTGCGCGTGAACTTCTGGTGCACCTGGCATCTGCGCACGTGAACTCCTGCGCGCGAGGCTGTGTGGCTGCGCTGTGCGGCTGTGTCGTGAACTCCTGGTGCGCGTGAACTGCACCAGCCCAGTGCGCATCCAGTGCGCATGAACTGCCCTTCCAGCGCGCTACCAGTGCGCCAGCGCGTGTACCTCCTGTACGCGTGCACGTGTCCAGCCCTAAAGCGCAGAAAATCATCATCATGGGTTTAGTTGCTTGAGGTCTACACATGCAACTAAACCCGTCAATGTCATTGTAGACGAAGATAATCACTGGTCAATAACTCCAGTCTTCAGTATCAAAGATGTCAGAAAACAAGTCAGATATCCTATCTATTGGCGCCTTTCGTGGTCCAGCGCCTATAGTAAAGATGGA
This sequence comes from Ottelia alismoides, assembly GCA_037367405.1. Lineage (NCBI taxonomy): Eukaryota > Viridiplantae > Streptophyta > Magnoliopsida > Alismatales > Hydrocharitaceae > Ottelia > Ottelia alismoides. The sequence goes on along the minus strand of JAZKJV010007245.1, from coordinate 154,662 downwards.
TGGTACAAATTATGAACTGTGGGCAATGCAGTTCATGAGCATGATGAAGTCAACAGGCAAGAAGCACATCCTTACTGAGCCTGAGCCTGCTGAGAAGACTGGAGTCAATGCCTCTTGGGAGGCTGATGATGCACATATGCCAAGGTTTGGCTATCTGGTACGTTGGCTATTGAAATTGCCAATGACATCCTACATCAACCCACAACCAAGGATATGTGGGACATTCTGGCGGCAACATACTCTCAGGCGAAGAACGAGATGAAGATTCTGCAACTTCAGCGTGATATATTCACAATAAAGCAGAATGGTCGCCCTTTACATTCTCTCTATACATCACTGAGAGGAATGTTCGAGAAGCTCTATAGCTTCATGCCTCTTACAGCCACGCCAGAACAACAGAAGACATACATGAACGCGACCATGGTGGGTGTGTTCCTGGCTGCACTCGATCCAGAGTATGAGGCTGCACGATCACAGATTTTGGCTGACTCTACTACTCCTCCCATGGAGGAAGCTTTCCATAGATTGAGTCGGATCACAGTTCCTTCCACGGCTGCGAGTCAGAATTCTTCAGCCATGGCAGCCAAAAGAGGTCGCGGATTTCATCACCAGGGCCGTGGACGTGGACCTCGTGGAAGAGGTGGCCGCACTAGGCCAACATGTACCTACTGTCACCGAGTTGGACATAATGAAGACACATGCTACTCGAAGCATGGATTTCCTGCATCCGCACGAGCTGCTGAGCAGATAGAGCCTCCATCTGCTGCTACTTTGGATCAACGGTTCGATGATCTAGTTGCCCGTCTGAGGGGAATTATTCCACCATCCGGTCCAACAGCGCCTACAGAGAGTCATTCTGATGCCGCTGCTTCTGCCTCTGCGTCTACCAGTGCTTCAGGTAGTATACTCGCACTCAACAGTAGTAGATCAGATACATTACCATGGATTATGGACTCGGGCGCTACACATCACCTATGTGGCGACCAGAGTCTACTTACAGGATACACTCAGATCCCTCCAGGACGGACGATAGTAATTGCCAATGGTACACATTCCCCCATCACTGGTCAGGGGGAGATTAGATTGACATCTTCTATGCAGCTCAAGAATGTGCTACATGCACTTGATTTTTCAATGACTTTTAGTCAGTTTACGAAGGATCTACATTGTCGGGAAATTTTTGATCCATCTTCTTTGATTTTTCAGGACATCGATACGGGTAACATGATTGGTCGTGGCTATGAGCAAGGAGGCCTTTACCGCGTGAATCAGACCCCATTTGCTGGAACCTCAGCCTCTCCTTCTGGACAAGTATCTACTTTATTGTGGCATCTGCGCTTTGGTCATTTACCGCTTCAGAAGTTGCGTCAAGTTTTACCTTATGGTCTTCCTCACACACCTATTCATTGTGAGGCGTGTCAGTTGGGAAAGCATCACAGGTCGTCCTTTCCCAGTCGTCCAGGTCGGAGTAGTACCTCCAAGTTCGAGTTATTTCATATTGATGTCTAGGGTCCGAGTCGTGTACCTGATCATCAGGGACACAGATTTTATATAATATTTGTGGATGATTTCTCTAGAGTGTCATGGGTGTTTCTGATGAAAAATAAATCTGAAGCAGGAAATATCATTATCCATTTTCTAAATGAAATACAAAATGTTTTCTCCACATCTGTGAAGTTTGTGAGAAGTGATAATGCTTTAGAATTGTGCACCAATGTTCTTGCCAATTATTACTCTACAAAAGGGATAGTTCAGCAAACATCTTGTGCTCATACATCTCAACAGAACTGAATTGCTGAAAGGAAACACCGTCACCTTCTTGATGTCACAAGATCGCTCCTTATACAGAGTCATGTTCCCTACTCCTACTAGGGTGATGCAGTTCTCACTGCATGTTACCTAATCAATCGTATGCCTTCTTCTGTCTTGAATGAACAGATTCCGTTTTCCCTCATTCATCCTGGCAAGGATCTGTTCACTCTTACTCCTCGTGTGTTTGGGTCGGTTGCATTTGTCCATCAGTTGTCGCCTGGTACTGACAAGCTCTCTCCTAGGGCTGTCAAATGTGTTTTCGTTGGGTACTCCAGAACTCAAAAGGGGTACAAGTGCTTTGATCCTCTGCGTCGGCGGTATATGATCAGTGCAGATGTTACATTTTTTGAATCTGTTATGTATTTTTCAGCCTCAGGAGACAAGCAGCTATCACCTCTATCCACTGATGCCATATACATGACACCACCACCTCAGATGCTGTCACCAGCACCACCACCACAGATGCCGTCACCACCACCACCACCGCTACCACCACCACCTATCTCACCGCTACCGTTCCACTATACCTGCAGGCCTCCTCCCGCTCATGGTCATGACTCGTCTACTAGATCGCCTATGGTATGTAATGAAAATATTACTGTTGATGGATCTGATGACATTTCTGAGCAGGATATGTTGCAGGGGCCAGATGAGACTACAACTGATTTAGATGTTCCCATTGCTCTACGTAAGTCGAAGAGGAGCTGTGTTACATATCCATCATCAATATCCGTGTCTTTTGACATGCTATCTGGAGATTTCAGGTCATTTGTTGTGGCACTGTCAGCTGTAGATATTCCACGCAATCATCAAGATGCTCTGCAGGATAGTAGATGGCGGCTAGCAATGGAGGAAGAAATGGCGGCACTTCAGTCCAGAGGAACTTGGAGTTTGGTTCCTATACCTCTAGACGTGAACCCGGTGAGCTGCAAGTGGGTGTTTACAGTGAAGCACAATGCAGATGGCTCCACTGACAGGTACAAGGCGCGTCTTGTTGCACGTGGCTTTATACAGACATACGGGGTAGATTACCTAGACACATTCTCGCCTGTGGCACGTCATTCCACTCTACGGATCTTGTTGTCAGTTGCAGTTGCTAGAGACTGGCCGCTCCATCAGCTGGACGTGAAGAATGCATTCCTATATGGAGATTTGCAGGAAGAAGTTTATATGCAACAACCACCTGGTTTTGCTGTTGAGGGGGAGTGTTCCAAGGTATGCAGGTTACATAAGGCTATCTATGGCCTTAAGCAGAGCCCCAGAGCATGGTTTCAGAAGCTCTCAGATCTCTTCGAGAAACAAGGATACAAACGCTCCAATGCGGATCATTCCTTGTTTGTACAGAAGACTGCTAGATGTATCATTGTAATTATGGTTTATGTTGATGACATCTTGATTACAGGAGATGATGAGCAGGGCATAAAGCAGGCGAAAGAAATGCTGGGTAGTGAATTTGTCACTAAGGATCTTGGTGTTCTTAGATATTTTCTGGGGCTTGAATTTGCTAGAAATCCATATGGGTTAGTAATGTCACAAAGGAAATATGTTACAGATCTGTTGAGTGAAACATGTATGCTTGGGTGTCGACTTGCTACGACACTAATGGATCCCAGCATGAAGCTTTATGATGATGACACAGAGGAGGTGGACAGGAGAATATACAAAGAACTGGTAGGCAAACTGTTGTATGTCACGATCACTAGACCAGATATATTATTTGCAGTGAGTCGTGTGAGTGAGTTCATGGAGCAACCACGCCAGGTGCATATGGATGCAATACATATGATTCTTAGATATCTCAAATCTTCTCCAGGTGCAGGTCTGCTATTCAAGAAAGGAAAGGGGATTTCTATCTCAGCATGTGCGGATGCAGACTATGCAGGATGTCCCAAGGACAGGAAGTCCACCTCAGGGTATGCCGTCTATGTTGGAGATGCCCTAGTCTCATGGAGAAGCAAGAAACAGACGGTGGTAGCTAGATCTAGTGCTGAATCCGAATATAGGGCTATGGCCCAGGCTACTACAGAAATGATGTGGGTGAAAGCTGTACTTACAGACCTATGTTTAGATGTACCACTTCCTATGAACTTGGAATGTGATAATCAGGCTGCCTTGTTCATTGCAAAGAACCCATCATTCCATGAGCGGACCAAGCACATTGAGGTTGACTGTCACTTCATACGTGACATGATTCAGAAGGGGTTCATTGCTACGTCTCATGTTACCTCAGAGAATCAGACTGCGGATATATTCACCAAAGCATTGCTACGAGGCCCATTCCAGAAGTGTGCGTCCAAGCTGAGCATGATTGATATCTATGCTCCATCTTGAGGGGGAGTGTTAACGCATATAGTAGTAGTGTCTGTATCCCTTCTCTATTTTTATTTTTCAGTGTATGCTTTATGTAATTTACCTATAGGCTACTCTCCTATATAAGAGAGCCTAGGGCTTATGGAATAAATAACTTGCTCATTTTTCCCAACAGTATATATATATATATATATATATATAAAATGAGAGATGGGGGATGGCGGGAGGGAGTCAGTTTTGTGGATGTAAATAATAGATCAAGAATAAGATTGTTAATGCCTTCATTATGCACCAAATATCATTGAAGCTTTTGCTGGCAATCTTGTGATAAGAAATGATCGTAGTTCTTGATATTTGTTGGAGTATGCGTCATTCATATAAATGGGTAAATGGATCTCTTCAGGATCCATTTACCCCATCCAGTTGTTTAGTTCCAATCTACAGTTGTGGGATGTGGAAACTCAATGAGGGCTATATAAGAAGCCCCACACCATCTGTATCCAATGAGAAAGCGCAATGCATACATCAACCCTTTGAGGCGTTCTCCCGTGGTTTCATCCCGCTCCTTAGGGAGTAGGATTCCCCGTTAAAATCCTGATGTTTCTTCTTGTTTATTTTATTTCTCTCTGATACACTTCATCATGTTTATTTTCTAACATGGTATTAGCGCCATGTATATTTTCTAACATGGTATCAAAGCGGGTTCGATTCTCGAGGTTTTCATATTCTCATTTCTGTTCGAGATTTAATTTTGAGATTTGTTTGTAAAGATTATTTCTGTATTCAAGAGTTGTGATTCATCCAAGGAGGTTCTATAGTTTTATTTCTAGGGTTTCGTTGGAAACCCTAATCATGCATCTGAATTCCGTAGGAGAGCACGCGAGATCTTCTCCGGGCAGATGGCGCCCCCGTCTTCTCGTGCACCTTCGTGGTGCTGGTCCTTCATTTCCTGCATGCGAGAGGCATGCTCCATTCTTTCTTTTCCTTGTTACAGAGTTGCAACATTGCCACAATGTTGCTCGATTCCGTTGCCTTTGATCTCCTCTCTATGGCTGTACACAGCAACACGACTCCCCCTCTAGGTAGAGGTACTATACCGCGCCTCCAGGTGACGAGGATCTGCCTCGTGCTCCAGCAACACACGTGCACAACTCCTCTCCATCGCGCAGGTGGCGCCTTCCTCCTCCAATCGAAGTTCCAGGCAGCAGGCCCGGGGAGCCCCTTTAGGGCTCCGCACCTAGACGCGATGCCCCATCAGATCGATGCCCCGGGTGCGAGCCCCATCGCCTTTCCATATCGATGCCCCAGGCGCGAGCCCCATCGTTATTCCACCTTCCTGCATCCAACGTGTGGGCGACATGGCGGTGCCGAGTCCCTCAAGTCCCCATCGCGTGCTCCTCTCCTTCCTCCTTGCAAGTGGCGGTGCCACCCTCCTCACCAGATCATTGCACGGGTCAACATATCCAGGTGTACAACTCTTCTCCAAATCCAGGCGGTGTGGCACCCTCCTTTTGGTGGCAACAGCTGGCGTGGGGCGAGTTCTCCAGGCGTTGCCAAATTGAGAAGGCCCCCATCGGGGCAACTATTATTTTGAGAAAAGGGGTTCCTCAGGGAACCTTAAATAGGGATTGCCCCAACAGGGCCCTCAAGTTTGAAAAACAATATAAAGGATAGAGAGAAGAGGGCCGTGAATCCTTAAAAAACAAAAGGGGGACAACATAGTCATTTGGACCCTATTTGGGAGATTTTTCAAAAAAAAATTATTTTTGAGAAAAGGTGCGTACAAAAGAAAAAGCCGTACGTATATTTTTTATAAAAAAGGGAAGAAAAGAAAAATGCGTGATGACTATTTAAAAAATGAAATAATTGAGAAAAAAATGATTTAATGAGAGAGAATGTTTTGTTTCTCCCCATCTTCTTATTTTCTCCCAATGTAGTCGATGTCATATATTCTGACTAGTATGGGAGAAGGGGAAGTATTGTGCAGAGTCACACGTCTGTTTTATTTTCAGATTCTCCAGATTCCAGACCAACCAGAATTCAGACTCTACAATTTTTCGGATAGAGATTTTCCAAGCGCAGTTTCAGACTCGACGCTCAGATTCAGAGTCTTCAATTTCAGACACGCACATGTATGCGATCTTTTCAGATGAACACATATTTGCCATCATTGTTTGTGGTGCGCATCTTTTGTGTTTCGAGCAGGATTTTCTTGTGATCCATAGGGACTGCAGAGTAGAGATCCCATTCCCTATGTCATGTGAGTTAGGGTTTTCATGTGGTTTCATAGGGACTCCAGAGTAGAGATCCCATTCTCTGAGCCAGATGGGAGAGACCCAATTCTCCGACGAGGAGACTTTCAGACTCCATTCTCCAGTGTTCGTGAACTCCAGTGCGAGATCCTTCCGATGTTCCTATGAGAGAGAATCCACTTTGTGGTCTCGATGAGAGATACCCATCTTCAGAAATCTGTGTATGGATAATTAGCGATGCTCTTTATTCGACCATTTTCAGAGATGAACAGTTGTCCACATTTTGTGGCGGGTCAGAGTTCTCCGTGTAGAGACTCATTCAGTTGCAGGACTGACATGCGCAGTACAGAGCACATGCTCCCCGATGAGGAGATTTAGTTTCACTCACACTTCAGCTCGTTCGTCCTCCTCACCTGCACGACATGAGAAGCAACACGTTGAGCTGATATTGTCTGTTAGGGGTGCACATGGATCTAATAAAATACGTAATCCGATCCAATCCGATGCTATTGGATTGGATTGATTTGGTTTTATCATTCTAATGGATCATATCGGATTGGAATTTTTGAAATCCCTTAAAGTGTGGATTGGATCGGATCTTTAAAATTCAATCCGATGCAATCCGTTAATCCGTTAACCCACATGCGCGCATGTAGATAGATAAATACATGCATATATAATACTTATGTGCACCTATTTCGAATATTTAAGGCTATAATCAATGCCATTCATGTCATTTTTTCTGTATCAATCTTCGATACATGTCCTCTTGATATCACCATTTCTTCTCTCTTGAAAGGTAAATATTAAATCTCTAAAATAATAAAGTATGCATATAACTTGTAAAATTATAAATCCATGTTATGTTATTCCTCTCCCAGTTCCCTATCTCTCTCATTTCACTATTGGCCGCTAAAATTCCTCCCTATTCCCTCTTAGTCTATTTCAATGATGCCCCCTCTTGCAATATGTTATATCTCCCCAACATAATTTTGTTACGCCCCCGTCACCGGGCTGTCGCCACCCGTCTCAAACAACATAATCCCCTTCCACATGATACCATTTAACCTCCGTATGCTGTCTTTATTCTTATCTTTTATAAAAGATAATAGATTTGAGATAGTTGTCTAGTACATTTGTTAGATATTTTTGATCTCTTTGCTTCTTACATTTTACTTACTCTAGCTTGCAATCTTATTTTAGTGATGAAACTGGATCAATTACACACACCTACCTAAAAAGAAATAAGCGTTATTTCAATTACTTGCATTTTTAATTTGATATATACTTTTTATTCGTATTTTTCATAGAATTTGCATATTTTGACTATAGATATAATCTTACAAATAAATTCTATTTCAAGTCCATTTTAAATGAGATAGATGATGTCTAATTGGTGGGCTATATTTAAGTTAGTTTTTGTCTTGTATACTCAATCGAGTATGGATGTTATATGATTTTTATTTTTTAATGATATATTATGGAGCCTTGAAGGATGTTCTTGTGAGTGGTTGGGTTCGACATAGATTAACATTATAAGTTAATCATGGACTTCATCAATATCCGATCCTAGAGATCACATTTTTATGTATCTAACTTGTCTTTATTTCCTTATTTGTTAACTTTTATTGTTTTTATTGGAATCATTTGGTGGAATTCAATTGCAAAGAACAAGCTAATGCATTGTTTATTTAAGAAAAATCAAATTTCAATTTTAATATAATCCTTTAGTTTGATTGTGTAGTCTTCAAATTTTTATAATGGATTAATGGAATTTTTCAACTTTCACTCGATATGTGTTTTTTCTTTTCTTATATTCATATGATCGACTTTTAAGTCATTATTTGAATGTTCAAGGGCTAGTGTGCTGTAAAGTAGAGATGCGGACAATAAACTATTGGGCGAAATTCGAACCAATCCCATCCAATCCGTAATCCGATAGATTGAATCGGATTGGATTTAGATATCTAATGGATTGGATTGGATTCGAAAAAATAAAAATCTGTTAAAGTTGGATTGGACACAAATTAAGCTAAAATCCAAACCAATCCGATCCATGTCCCTATTGTCTGTAGTATCATGTGGCGTGAGCTGAGGTTTCTTTCTGGTTGTCCAAGCTGAGCATTGCATGCTCCGGCTTGAGGGGGATTATTGGAGTATGCGTCATTCATATTTAGATGGGTAATTGGATCTCCGTAGGATCCATTTTCCCCATCCAGTTGTTTAGTCCCACATCTACTAGTTGTGGGATGTGTAGACTCAGTGATGGCTATATAAGAAGCCCCACACTATCTGTATTCAGTGAGAAAGTGCAATGCATACATCAACCTTTTGAGGCATTCTCCTGTGGTTTCTTCCCGCTCCTTAGGGAGTAGGATTCAACGTTAAAATCCCGATGTTTCTTCTTGTTTATTCTATTTCTCTCTGATACGCTTCCGCATGTTTATTTTCTAACATGATATCATAGCCATGTATATTTTCTAACAACTTTCATAATCAAGCTTTGTTGCAGTGAATGATCAACTGTTAGCCTGCTATGTAAGATAGAGTTAAGTGAGAATCTGCTCAAACAACTTCATCATTTCTTCTAAGACGATTATTTGTCAATTAAATGTAGCTTTGATTGTAAGATTGCATTTAAAAGTCATCACTACTTGTAACTTGCCAGAATCTTGTCTTTGCATTTGGATTGCCACTGCTGGTCTATATATAGAGAAAAGATATCACTGCTTAGCTCGAAAATCATAATTTTTGCATTTGTTGTGAAATAACTCTTTCTTAGGTTCTGGCTATTAGATCTTCATTGAGATTTAGAATCAACTGCCCATTAATATTACAGCTGCAGTGTGGTGTGACTATATAGTTAAGATACTTGTTTTCAAGATGACGGAATTGTAGAATCACTCACGTGCTGGTGAAGGGAGTCGTCAATTTAAAATCTCGTCTCAGTCAATAATTTTCTTTGTGTGTACTATTCCAGTTTGACGACCCTAAAGCCATTGATCGTGCGTGCTATGAAAATGTTGCTCAATGTATTGGTCATGCTATGTTTCCAGGTTCCACTTGCAAGTCTGTCTATACGATAAATTTGTGTACCTCCATTCTCTAATCCAGCATACACTACTTATTAGCTCTAAAGTAACCACTCTTTTTTCTACTTGGTGCATCACCTTTTGATGTGGAAGATGACATTTTTGTTTGAGCATGCCGTGATTCACTTGAGGTAGCACATAGTTACTTCCGTGCACAATCAAAGATTCTATTTGGAGTAACAAGTGATTGACATGCTAAAGTTTTTGGTGGTTCAGAGGTGGTGTGGTTCGTTGGATTGGTGCAATGACTGTATCTGCTACCTTTCATATATCTGTTGTTGTTTCTCTCGAAGGTGTTTTGTTAGATAAATATACCTTGGTATCTTGACTATCATCTGGCTTTTAACAGGCATCATAGGCGTTGGGTAGCAGAGAAACTGGGAGGTGAAGCTAGAAAAAAGGAACTTCAGTTTACCGAAAAAATACTTGAACTTGATTCAAAAAATTATCATGCCTGGTCCCACAGGCAGGTCTGTTGCTTGGTTATTTGTTGTTTCTCTGAATGATCTTTTAGGATTAAACGCACAAAAAATCCTCTATTTGAATGTCATTTCATTTTGATTTAGAAAATTGAATCACATTTGTTTGCTATAGTGGGTTCTACAAGCTTTGGGTGGATGGAAAGAAGAGCTCGAGTATTGCAAAAAGCTATTGGAAAATGATATTTTTAACAACTCTGCATGGAACCAGGTAGCTATCTGATTACTTTCTGTTTTTTTGGGCGAACAAATTTAAGCTTTCTTTCTGGAACCAGAATCCTCGTTTTTTGCACCTTGTAATGAGCTGTCCTGGACCGATCCTATCAAGATTTTGAGCCAACAGCTATAGTATCAATATCTAGATACTCATCAATTATCATAGATAATGAAACAATTACTTTTTGGAACAATATGCAGACACGAGAAAAAAAGATTATATTAATGGTTTAATAGACAAAGTCAACATCATATATTTAGAGTTCATCAATAGTCCACAATGATGATACATGATGGTTAAATTTTTCAAGGAAAATAAAGCAGATACAAGTCTTCTCATGAACTATAGATGGCCCTACACAATGTATATCAGTGTCTCACCTAAAATCCCTGCTTAGCCTGATTAGGAAACCTAGGTACAAAAATGGAGTGGTCCAGAAGGACTGAGTCAAGGAGGTGGTAACTACAATAAAATATAACTTACATATAAACTATATATCATGCTAACTGAAATGTAGTAGGACAAGGTTGCCTAAAAGAACTCACAAGTAATTCACTACTGGCACAAAGAGTATAGACTCTATAGAGTCCGTTTCATGTCCATATTTTTTTCCTTTAAGATGAGTCATTTAACAATCTTTATCCATCTCATGTCCATATTTTGCTTTTAGATAAATCATGCATCGAACTATCCTGTGAATATATTACAATTCTCAAGATGTGAATTAGTATCCTTATATTGCCAACCATGAATGTAGCAGAAATAAAAATGCTACGGTGGATGTGTGGACACACACGTAAAGATCAGATTCGAAATGATGCAATCAAAAAGAAAGTTGGCGTAGCTTCGATCGAGGATAAGATGCGAGAAAACCGCTTAAGATGGTTTGGACATTTGCAAAGAAGATCAACTGATGCACCAATTAGGAGATGCGAGTGTTGGGATGTTGAGCCGGCTAAGCGAGGGCGAGGATGGCCCAAGAAGTGTTGGAAAGAGACCATACGAAGGGATCTTAGTTTTGTGGATATAAGCCCGGGATTGGCCCAAGATAGATCTGAATGGAGGCGAAGAATCCATGTAGCTGACCCTACTTAATTGTTGGAAAAGGCTTTGTTGTTGTTGTTGTGATATTGCCAACCAATGATCACAATTCCTTGCCGTCATAGTGTAACAAAATCTGACATTCCAAGTCAGGAATCCATATCTAGATTCTCAATATGTAATAACTGATTGCACACGATATTCATTCAATCATTCACATTATCTGATTTGTCTGATCATAGGTTGTTAAATTTATCAATATTACCGTTAACAGTGATATGTTAGGTTCTGATTTCGCTAGTCAAGAGTTGCAGAAACTAGAAAAGACACATCATCCCAAGGCGACACTCCCGTTGTCCTATGCCTAGATGATTTAGATACGGAGGTGGGTTGTTGAATCATGCCTTGAGCACCGACATCTAGATTACGATCTAACATATGTTTTAAGTGGATCTTGGCTAGTCCATTTACATTGGGGTGCAAGGGTGGAGCTACAATGACATGGATTTTAAGATATGATTATGGATACATTTAGATGGACAGCATATGTTGTGGAGAAGCATGAGAATGTCATCTTGATGAATGAATCCTAGCCATATACATATATATATATATATTTATATATAAAGAGCCGATGTAAGGGAGAGTACACATAAAAATGAAAATACCTCATGGGGTTGCCCCTCATACTCTAGCACCCCCTCAAGATTGAGCATATATATATATTTAACATATCCAGTGTCTCGAACCGTCTGTGAGCTGGGATGAGCACAGGGACGATCGCAACAATAATATGTCGATTATCATCTTGGCTTATAACATCACATGTTAATAAATTTCCTCAAATACCTCCATCAGTTACCATGATTACTCAAAGTTAATACCGAAAATATTTCTCATCAACACCTTTGTAATCCAAATTTGGAAATCCATATCTAAAACACCATTAACACGTATTGAGGTGTTCAATATACAAATGATCGCTTACAACATTTTATTATTTTCCCATCTACATAGTCTTGATTTTCTTTCTGCTACCCCACTCTATCTTGAAGTACAAAAAGTTGCCAAAAAGATTCAAAATATGCTATGCGATTGCTTGGAGAAATCAAAAAGTGACCTCGTGCTCGAGACCACCATTGACGATTGCGAGTCTTACATGTGTAAAGGGATGAGGGCAGACTGTGGGAGGAGCCATACACACCCTATAAATACCGACCTTCTCCGGTAAGGGAAGTTTATCTCGATCAAAATGATCACCTCGCATTAGGGAGCCCTCTTCGGACCAAAGACCTCTCTCTCTCTCTCTCTCTCTTTCTTCTCGTTGGTGATGTAACTTGTGCTACAAGTGGTATCAGAGCCTCTCTACGATCTCTTGACTGTCATCTTCGAATGTCAACATTGCGTCCTCGTAGCTCGAGCATTGTTGTTGTCGACCATATTCTGTTCGAATGCAAGAATCCCTGTGAAATTAAAGCCACCGTCGCCACTCCCCTCCCTTGGGGTCTTCGAAAAACCTTAAAGGGCATATGCCACATTAAATATTCCTTCTGTGTTTGTTTTTATGATTGGGTCCTTTTTGCTTGTTTAATAAAAAAAGTTAGAGATTGCCTACAATAAACCCATTTGCATCAATTAGTTTCCATATTTTCTTTGAAAATCTAACTCCCGTCCAATTCATTTATGTTTTTTTGGGTGGAGATTTTTCTTTGTCAACCTGTAATATATATTACGCTTGTGAGCCTTTTATAAACTAAGAAAAGTAAAAAGGTTATTTGGCCATGGGATTTTATTCACGAGTCAACCCATCTTTTTGTTATGGTATAGGGTCTTAACAAAAAGATCATTGAAAAAGAGAAAAGGTTACGTTTTTTTGTTAAGTTTGTTCTTTGAATTCATTTGATGGGATAAGTCTACATATATGGAGTACACATTTGATGGAAACAACAGTGAAGACTCGAGGTGAAGATTGGAGACGATAACATTCGGAAAAAAGTTTTTTAAATGCTTGGGATCTAATTTGCAACAGGATTGGGAAATTGTTGGAGATGTCACTTATAGAATAAATACAGGTTGGCTAAATTGGAGAGGAGCCTCTATTGTTCTTTGTGATAAGAAAATTCCTTTGAAAATCAAAGCCTCCTTCAAGAGTCTCCTCCCTTCACCATCCCGAAGAGTAACTAAGACCAATTCAGTCACGTTTTCATGTTCCAATTGAGTACTTTCCATTTTGGATTATGATCAAAAGAGAATATTATTCTTTTTACCAAACATATGCAGATCAAATCACAATCTTAGAATAAGAACAAGAGTTCCTTCTCGATCAATCTCCTTGCCCCTCATTCTTCGAGAATCAAAATGATCCTTTTCGAGTTTGAATTTCTCCCGTAATGAAATTAGATATCTAGAGCGAGTCCTCCTCAGGTGATGTCTAAGAGAAGGCTCACGAAGGAGGCTTGCCTCAATATATATATATATATATATATATATATATATATATATATAATTGTCCCTCGCAGAAAGGCCCATCATAAAGTATTACAAAGAAGCTGTGAGACCTGCTATGCTATATGAATTAGAATGTTGGCTTGTAAACCACAGATATATGCAGAGAATGACAATAGTAGAAATGAACATGCTAAGGTGGATGTATTCATTCATATTCGGAATGATGCGATCAGAAGGAAAGTTTGTGTAGTTCTGATAGATTATAAGATGAGAGAATATGATAAGATGGTTTTATCATTTGCAAAGGAGGTCATTTGATGCACTCGTTAGAAGAAGCACGATTTTGGGTTTTGAGTTGGTTAAAAGAGGATAGGGACGTCCTTAGAAGTGTTGGAATGAGACTATCCGAAGAGATCTTAGTTATTTGGATTTAAGACCGAGAATGACCCAAAATAGATCTAAATGGGGGCAAAAAATTCATGTAGCCATCCCTACTTAATTGTGGGAAAAGGCATTTTGTTGTGTTCTTTGAATTCATTACATAGACCCCTTCTAGTATAAGATTGTAGGTGATCTTGTTAATGTTTTTCATTGATTGTTTGTTTGCAATTGGACACGGATATAGATCAATACATTGACTCGTTTAAAAAATGGGTAAGCCGTGCTCTAGCGGCGGCAACGACCCTCCTAGCCATGCATGCAGCACGAGATGCTCCAGATCATCATGCTCTAGCGGCGGCGACACTCGTCTACGATATTTCTGACGACATTGAAGGCTCCAGGCAGAGACCTCCCTAGGCAGAGCCCTCTGATCACTGCTGCCGAGCTCCAGGCGACAGTCCCAGTACAGTCGAGACTAGGCTGTGACGCGGCATCCTCTCTTGCGCATGCGACGCGATATCCAAAAGGCGACGACAGTGCCCCCACATGAGCTCCAGGTTTCATGATAGGGAACCCTAGGTGACACCCCCTTCCCATCGCATGGCAAAACTCGAGCTCCATCTCCAACACGTTGCTCACCTTGTCCTTCCCGCATGGCAAGCTTCATCACGTCGCCACAGGAGCCCTCGATGGGGGCGTCATGTCCTTCGAGAGAGGGCTTCATGTTCCCCGATGGGAACCCTAGTTGGTGGAAAATAAAGGGCCCGTTGGGCCGTGGTTGAGAAAAAAAGGAGAGGCAGAAAATAAAAAAGGAGGCGAGGACCGAGAGAGAGAGAGGTCGAAAAAAAGGAAAAAGAAAGAAAGTCGAAAAAAATTGATGAAACGACTCATAAAAAGTGTTGAAAAGAGAGTGAGAATCTGAACAAAAAAGTTGAACGGCTTCAACAACAACAACAATAAAGCCTTTTCCCATAAATAAGTAGGATCGGCTACATGGATTCTCCGTCTCCATTCAGATCTATCTTAGATCAATCTCGAGCTTATATGCACAAAACTAAGATCCCTTCATATAGTCTCTCTCCAACACTTCTTGGGCCGTTCTTACCCTCTCTTAGCCGGCTCAACATCCCTACACTCACATCTCCTAACTGGTGCATCAGTTGATCTTCTTTGCAAATGACCAAACCATCTTAAGCGGTTTTCTCGCATCTTATCCTCGATCAGAGTTACATCAACTTTCTTTCTGATTGCATCACTGTAAATCCGATCTTTACGTGTGTGTCCACACATCCACCATAGCATTTTCATTTCTGCTACAACCATTCTCTGCATGTCTATGGTTCAAACGCCAACATTCAGATCTATAGAGCATAGCAGGTCTCACGGCTGCTTTGTAAAACTTTCCTTTATTTTTTAAAGGAATTTTCTTATCACAGAGAACAACAACGTCTCCTCTCCACTTTACCCAGCCGTATTTATTCTATTAGTAACTTCTCCATCAATTTCCCCATCATGTTGCAAAATAGATCCTAAATATCTAAAAGAATCTCTTTTCCGAATGTTATCGTTACCATCACCTTGATTCCTTTATCATTGCTTCCATCAAAGGTGCACTCCATATAATCCATCTTAGCCATACTTGGATGAAATCCTTTAGTCTCCAACTCATGTCTCCAGACCTCAAGATTCTCATTTACTCCATCTCTAGTATCGTCAATCAACACAATATCATCAACAAATAACATACACCAAGGTAACTCATCCTCAATGTGACTTTTCAACTCGTACATAATCAAAGTAAAAAGAAATGGACTCAAAGCAGAACCTTGATGTACACCAGTGTTGATGTCAAAATAGCCAGTCTTCCCAGATGGGGTCCTTACACAAGATAAAGCCCTATCATACATGTCCTTTATGAGGTTAATGTATAGGACATGTACTTGTCTCTTCTTCAAAACTCTCGACTATATCTCTCGTAGGACAGAATCATAAGCCTTCTCCAAATCAATAAAGATCATATGGAGGTCCTTCCTTTTAGCTCTATAAATCTCCATGGTTCTCCTCAGTAAATGGATGGCTTCAATAGTTGAACGCTTTATTTGAAAAAATGTGATGGCTAAAAAATGGAATACCCAGAAAAATGACTTAAAAATGCAAAGAAAGGCCGAAGAGAAATGTGTTATCGATTTATTTGATTTTTTATTTTCCCCTTTATTGTCTTCTCCCAACTTTGTCGGTGTCATTGTATTCCGACAAGTATGAGAGAAAAGGGGAGTATTATGTAGAATCACAGCCAGATTCAAATGTCAGATTCCATTCCAGGCTAGATTTCCAGACTCAGTTCAGTTTCCGACTCTGCAGACTGGTTCAGAGTCCAAGTTCGAGGCACTCCATATTTGAGTGGCCCATTTCCTTCGAGTTCTCTATAGAGAAACTCATTTTCAAATGTGCACATGTTTACCATCATTTGTCGTGTTCTGATGAATCATTGATTCATCACTCTAATTAGCCGAAAATAGAGCTTCGTTCCCATAATTTTGGTTCACTTGCATGTTAACTTCATAAAATTAACATTTATGCATTCATAATTAATTTGCATAAATCAGGATTCATGTCTGCATTCATAATCATCTTCGCATTTTCACTAAACTTCACCTTTTTAATTAATTCATGCTAACTCCGATTGACATAAAACCAACTTCATTGTGTACATGTCACTAACCCTAATCCATGAAAAATCCTGAAAAAAATGCTAACTTGTACATATGTGAAAGAATCCCAAACCCTAATTTCAGAAATGATAGATGAAAACGCTAATATCTCTATCGTATAGTCTCCTATGGATCCCTACTCACTTTTAAATTAATGTACATTCAATTACCTTCAAAATAAGACCAAATTCAAAAGAATAAGAGTTTCTATATGAAACTTGGGTTTTGAGCCTCTATTGTATATTGTAGATAAGTCCTCTTTATTTAATTCCTCTATTTTCTTAATTATTAAAATCCAAATTAATTAATTAATTAATTAATGTGTGAATATTTTTCTTTCATTTTATCTATTTTTATTTTGATTTATATCTCATTTCAAAATTCGCCAAATACAAAATGCTGTATTTTATATCTATAGGATACCACAAAATATACTTTTTGTTCAGATGATTTCTTTTGATTTTTGGATCTTCATGAAAGTTGTAGATCTTTGAGATGGGCGACTGTCTTGTTGATTACGTTTTGATTTGACCTCATTTGTTATTTCTTTTTTGATTTTTCTTTTGAATTAATTTTTGATTTTTCTGTCAGCGACTCGTGGCAGCTCCTGAAGCTGCCATGTGTCACCTCCTTTTCTTTTCTTTTTTATTATTTTCTTTTTATTTATTTTCTTTTTATTTTTCTTTTATTTATTTTATTTTATTTATCTCGGCTCTAAGGAGGACCAGAAGGTTGTATTCAGGTTGGCCGAAGCAAGAGAAAGAAAGACCAAAACCTTTCTCAAGTGAGATGCATTAAGGATGAGGAATGTCGCGTGCTTGTTACTCAGAAGGATATAGAGACTAGATGAGAGCAATACTTCCATAAACTTTTCATTGGAGAAGGAAATAGAGAGATCAGTTTTGGTGATCTATCTAGTATTGAAAGTTACTTGAATCGTGCAAGCAATAAACGAATAGAAAGAAAGGAAGTAGAGGAGGCTTTGAAGGTTATGAGACCTGGGGAAGGTGTAGGACCGGATGACATCCCTGTAGAAGTATGGAGAGTTTTAGGTGAGCTTTGACTTGACTTACGAATCTATTCAATGTTATTCGACGAAGCAAGAAAATGCCTGAAGATTGGAGGAGTATCGTGGTGCCTCTTTATAAGAATAAAGGAGACATTCAAAATTGTTCAAATTACAGAGATATCAAGCTGGTGAGTCACACTATGAAAATTTGGGAACATGTGATCGGAAGAAGGTTGCGGCAAGTTTCCAAAGTAAAAGAAAACCAATTTGGATTCACGTCCGATCGCTCAACTATTGAAGCCATCCATTTGCCGAGGAGAACAATGTAGATTTATAAAGCTAAAAGGTAGAACCTCCATATGATCTTATCGACCAGGAGCTCAAATCAAATAATTCGACCTTTGCTTTCAAAAAAGTGAAGTCGAAAGGTCAAAATAGCACGATTGAATCTTTTCGAGATCAGTGTCAAAGAAATGGTACGGTAATGGCTTTAGTAGTTTATGAGTCTATCTGGTAGGACTATTTATATTGATTTAGAGAAGGCTTATGATTTTGTTCCACAAGAGATATTGTGGAGAGTTTTGGAGAACAGACAAGTACATGTCCTATACATTATCCTCATAAAGGATATGTATGATAGGACTTTATCTTGTGTAAGGACCCCGTCAGGGAATACTGACTATTTTGACATCAATATTGGTTTACATCAAGGTTCAGCTTTGAGTCCATTTCTTTTTACTTTGATTATGGACGAGTTGACAAGTCACGTTGAGGATGAGTTACCTTAGTGTATGTTATTTGCTGATGATATTGTGTTGATTGACAGACTAGAGATGGGGTAAATGAGAAGCTTGAGGTCTCGAGACATACATTGGAGAGTAAAGGATTTCACGTAAGCGAGGAACATGGCATTCAAGCAACCAAGGATTTCCTTGGGAGGCAATTTGTGACCAAGGACCTTGGCAAGGTACGCTACTTCCTTGGCTTGGAGTTTGCACGAAACCATCAGGGTATGGTTATGACGCAAAGAAAGTATGTGACTGATCTTCTATCTGAAACAAATATGATAGGATGCAGACCTGCTACTACAACAATGGATCCCAATGCTAAACTTTATGATGATGAATTTGAGGAAGTGAACAAGAGACGATACAAAGAGCTAGTGGGAAAGTTGTTATACGTTACTATTACCAGGCCTGATATGTCATTTGTAGTGAGCAGAGTCAGTCAGTTTATGGAGCAACCCAGACATACCCACATGGATGCAATTTACATCATCTTAAGATATCCGAAGTCTTCTCTAGGGGAGGATATTCTTTTCAGAAGAGATAACGTCTCTTGCAATCACTGGATGTGCAGATGCCGATTATGCGGGGTGTCCAAAGGACAAGAAGTCCATTTCAGGCTTTACTGTGTTTGTTAGTAGCTTGCTGGTTTCATGGAAGAGTAAGAAACATATTGTTGTTGCTCGATCTAGCGTTGAATCAGAATATAGGGCTATGACTCAAGGGTGCACGGAGATGATGTGGGTTAAGTTAGTTCTTGCTTACCTAACAACTTCCACTTCTCATGTGACATCATGAGATCAGATTGGAGATATGTTTACCAAAGCTCTTGCTAGGGGTCCTTTCCGCCGTTGCTGTTCCAACTAGGGGTGCACACGGATCGGATAAAATCTGTAATCCGATCCAATCCGACGTTATTGGATTGGATTGGTTTGGTTTTATTATTTTAGCAGATCGGATTGGATTGAAAATTTTCAAATCCATTAAAGTATGGATTGGATCAGATTATCATCAAAATCCGATCCGATCCAATCCGTTAATCCGTTAACATAAACATACAGACATACGTATACACGAGTGTGTGCATATCCATTCCTATAAGACCATAATCAATGACATTCATCTCATTTTTCATAATCAATAGTGGATGCAAGTCCTCTTGTCACCACCCTCTCTTCTCTTTTGAGAGATAAACGTTGAACTCATAAATAATAAAACATAATTATATCTTGTAAATTTATAATCCCCATTGAACTATTCTCCTCTCAGTTCCCATGCTCTTATTTCACTCTTGACTCCAATATTTCACTCATAGTTTCATCTCTCTTTTAGTTCATTTCAACACCTTCATCCTCTAGCACAACATCGCCACTCCTTCCTCGCAATGCCACCACCTCTCCCTCATGATGTCATTGCTTGTTTCACACAATGTTGTCCCCCCTCCCACGTGATACCATTTGTTCTAACCACGTTGTCACTCGTCTGAAGAAATTAGATTTTGGACAGTTGTCGGGTACATCTGTTTGTTATCGTTAGCCTTTTTGCTTCTTATATTTTACTTGTTCCAACTTGCAAGCTTATCCTAATGATGAAACTAAACCAATTGTTTAATCTAAGAATTAATTTTCATATATATGAAACCCATCTAAGCATTAATAAGCATTACTTGAATCCCGTTCTTTTCTAAATTAATATCCAAATTATACACTTTTTTTTAAAATGCATATTCTGACTATGTGCATAATCCGATAAATAAATTTCATTTTAAATGCACGGCATGCTACCCAATTAATGAGTTATATTTAAGTTGAATTTGCCTAATACTCAATCGAGTATAAATTATTTTATGATTATCGTTTGTTAATAATATATTATAGGACTTTGAAGGGTGTTGTTAGAAATAGTTTGGTTTGACATACCTCAACCATTTAGATTAGTCATGGACTTCATCCATATCTGACTGCAAAGATCACATTTTTTTATTTGTGTAACTTATCTTTGGATCATTATTTGGTAACATGTATTACTCTTACTTGAAATCATTACTTGAAAATCATTTGCAAAAAAATACTAATGGATCATTTATAAAAGTAATCTCAAATTCTAAATTCAATATAATCCTTTATGTTGATTGTATGGTCTTCAATTTTTTTTATTACGGATTAGTGAAGTTCTTCAAGTTTAATTTGATTGAGTGGTCTTCATATAGTCTTTTCTTTACATCAGGTCTGTACTACCATATTTCGAGCCATAATTTAAATGTTGAGGGCTAGTGCGCGACAAAACACAAACATGAGAGGGTAAACAATTGAGATGGAATACATAAGTATAAAAAAATCCGAACCAATCCGATCCAATCCGTAGTCTGATGGATTGGATTGGTTTGGATTTAGATAGTTGATGGATTGGATTGGATTGGAAAAAATTAAAATCCGTTGAGGTTGGATTGGACATGGATTAAGCTAAAATCCAATCCATGTACGCCCCTAGTTCCAACCTGCACATGATTGATATATATTCTCCAGCTTGAGGGGGAGTGTTGAAATATTTATATCTCTACGGCTTTATTTATGTTTTTCTGTTTATCCAGTCTCTTTTATGTAATTTTCTCGTAGAGCTTTACTCCAATATAAGAGAGGTCTAGGACTACGAGGAATACAACTTTTCTTTTCACGTCTTTCCACACCTCATTATCCTTCTCTCAACCTCTCAACATGGGGTATGTAATGGATATGTAGATAATGAAGCGGTAGAGGTATTTATAAGCATCCAACCAATGGAAATCCATAGGTTAGAGACCATGTTTTTTGCCCATGGTTTTTGCCCATAAGCAATATGGATCAAACTGTAAGGCCTCCATTCTCACGACGACATCCAATCACCCTGCTCTTGGGTATATCCTGAAAAATAAGGGAAGCGGTGTCACATATGACACGGCATTGTAAATCTTTTGTAGTCTAGCTGATAATAAATCCGTTGAGAATTTTGTTGCATGAAGAAAATTTTGTAGGTGCATTGATGGAGTCGAATGGACCTCCCTTGTATGTTGATGAAAGAATGTATCCCATCAGCAATCACCACTGATCTACCAGGCTTTACAAAGCTATGAGAAATGAATAGTAAGCGATCTCTACAGAGGTGATGAGAAGTTACCGAGTTCGTGATCCATTTTAAAGGGTATGGTCAAGAGCTACTAGTAAATGCCTGAGTAATACTTGAAGTGTCGGTGGATGCAGAAACATCTGATGGGTCGGTAGAAACACTAGAACATCCAACAACTGGGGGAATGATCAGTCTGGACCAGCTCAACAACACGCGCAAATGGTGGAAAGTCGTGCTTGTAATAGCTGGCCTTTGAATGACCTGATCGGTGACAATACAAACATGGATGGCACGATTGCGAGCCTCATCTGCCCCGCGTGCTTTGTCCCTTGAACTGAGCAAACCACCTCTACCACGGGAAGCTGCCATAGTCGAGAACATCTGAGAAGATGTAATGGGGGTGATGCTCAGTCTGCGGTATGTCTTTATAGGAGATATAGTAGCATCTGTGAGTAACTAAGAACGAGCTGAGTCATACTTCGGGTTAAGGGTTTCCAAGAAGACTCCTGTCATAACATAATCTCGATAGACCTTGTACTGCTTTACTGATGCCACCAAGGGTATGCAACTATGGAGTCACTCAAATACACCCCTAAGAGATATGCACATGGCATGAAGAGGATGATCACCCTGTTTGATTATAAAGACATCATGCTGGAGTTGCAAGATCTTCGACTCATTCCCCGCTTGAGAGTACGTAGCTGCGAGGATGTCCCACATTGCCGTTGTTGTGGGCTGACTCAAAATATCATTGGTTATTTCAACAGAGATAGTACAAGATAGCCATACTTTAGCATAGGCATCATCTGCCTCCCATGAGTCCTTGGTCCCAATCTTGTCTACCGGCTCATCCTACATCAGAATATGCTTCTTACCGTGTCTTTGCAGTAGATTCATGAACCATTGCACACAACACGTAAATTATGTCATTCGTCTTGATAATAGGTACTAGACCGTAAACACACATGTGGATGTGGTATCAACTCTATTTTCTAACATTGTGCCGAATTGGTACACAATAGACAAACAATATCTACACAGACATCAAGAGGGTGTTTGTAGGTGTAGACTCATACCACAACAAATCCTAAGCAAAATTTGTTTGTGCCAGGGCTCAAAGGGGACCACAACAATCTGATTTCGTCCTTTTCAGACCAAAATCAGACCAATACTTCCGCGCTAGGCGGCATAGGGTGGTAGAGGGGTTGTTGAGAGGGTGGTGGACAGTAGCAGGTGGCGGTGGGGCCACTGGGTGGTGCTGCAGGGCAATCGGGATGTCGCTGTGCATCAACACCGAGCGATAGTGGTACCGCCGGGTAGCTGCATTGTTGTTGGGCGATGACACGTGAGTGGGTTGGGCGGGATTTAGGGTACATGATCCGATCTAGGACCGTCACTCTGATACCATGTTGAGTGATAACAAGTTGTTATTCAAAGAGCCCACGAGTTCTCTTATATGGAAGAGAGAAATCCTAATGGGTACTTATATAATAAGGACTGAATATAAATAAACTGGGAAAAGAGTAGCATAACTCTCAACAATGCTAGAGCTGAAGTACTTTCGTTTCGCATGTAAGTAGGTGGCAACGAGGATGTCCCACATTGCCTTGACAGTAGGCTGGCATAGGATATCATCGGCTATCTCCACGACTAGATCACCAAATAACTAGACGTGTGCTTACGTCTCATCTGCCTCCCAAGATGCATTAGTCCCAGTCTTGTCAGATTGCTCCTCCTAAGTCAGAATGTGCTTCTTCCTAGTAGATTGCATAAGGCTCATGAACTGCATGACCCACAACTCGTAGTAGGTCCCATTTATCTTGATTATTGGCGTAGGACATTTGACAACACCCAAAGATGAGATATCAACTTTGTTTTTTGACATGGTGCGAAGCCGAAGACTAGGGTTACATACCGAATTAAAACGTCTTCAGGAACATAGAGTTGTGTGTGCAGAATCATACAACCGTTCCCATCAACCACGAGTATGCTTTAGGGTTCGCAGATAGATTTCGAGGTCTGATTTTACTGAAAATGGCACAAAATCAGGCTGTTGGGAGACCTCGGGAAGCACACCAATGAAATTTGGTGCCATAGCAGTGGTGGAGAGGACGTTAGGGATTTCGACATTGCTAGGGAGTACATGCGAGTCTTGCTGGGCGGCACAGAGGCTCCCTCGTGGGGTAGCGATGCTCTAGGAGACAATGAAGTCTCGTGCATTGATGATAGAAGCCCCCTTGTGTGGGCGGTGGAGGCCCCTGCATGGGGCGGTGGTGCTGGTAGTAGGCGGCAATGTTGGACATGTGAGCCCTGAGCGAAGCATTTCTACAATAGATATTATTGTAATCCTTTTATATATCAAGAAAAGTTATTGATTTTCACTCCGTGTCTGAGATTAATGAAAGCATGCACTTATAAGGTCCCTTCGTACAATTAGGGTTATGTACCATGGTCATCTTGATAATCATACAACTGTTGATGCAGTGGTTGGTTCAAAGAGGCTGGTGCTGAGATGATATCCAAAGAGCTAGATTGAGGACTGATCTAAACCATCAAATGATTATCAAGAAGGGATCTCCACCCTGATAAGGAGATGTCAATCCTTGCTCCAAAGGCTGATATCCGATCGACCTCTTGATGTAGGTCCTCTACATTGGAATAGAGATTCAGAGGTGTCAGATGTGTTAAGTTAAAGAGTTGACTTAACGAGATCGAGATAGCTAAGAACTATGTCGTATGCTATGACGATATAGGCGCACATCCTTTGACCGGAGACATGTATTACTATATCTCTGAGTACGTACATTAGACATATCATTAAGTTGATGACCTAATCAATGGTCTATACACTGACGAGTGGGTGTGCATACGAGGACATATGAGTAATACGATCTCTCAAAGGGATTATACATGTTCGCTACCGAACCGGAAGACATGAGATCACTTATGAGATATTGGGACCAATCAAATTCCATCGATGGTCGTCTCGCTTTGGAAGCAAGACATGATTTGTGGGTAAGATATATGCTTTTGGACAGCCTATTATCGATACCGACTCCTAATGATTGAATGAAAAACTTAATGATAAAATCCTAAAGGAGACAATCCAAAATGAGATCAAAACTTTGGATTTAATCATGGTCTTCCAGTATGCAGGATGTACATGTGTTAGGAATATACTCGAGGATGATGTGATCTTAAACAATTATATACCATAACACTTCCATTTCAAGGGAGTGATGGAACATGTTTGTATTTTAGTGACTCTAAGTAGATTGGGTATCCGATCATGATCCAATTGTTGGACATTGATCTGAATATGATTCATATGCAATAAGAAGATGTGATATCATGTCTGACATGATCGGACATCTCTGATTGTTTTTTTAAATCTGGATATGAGATTGGATCTCATTATCCAAGTCACTATACATGGCATATACAATCGTCCTGACCTTATCTTCAAGTACATGAGGAGAAGGCACACAATTCTTGAAAGAGTTTGAGAATTGTTCACGAGCAATTTTATCTAAGCAATGGAAAATTGGATATATAAATAGGATTTAATTATCACAATTAGTGTGGATAGAGATATCCATGATAATTAAATTGGATTTAATTATCATGGATAAGATTAATGTGGATAACACTATTCACAATAATCGTGGATAATGTGGATATGATTTACAATATCCTGGAGAGAGTTAATTGTGAATGAGATTCACAGTTTATATGTTAATGTGAATTAGATTCACATTACATAATTTAATGTAAATTTGATTTACATTAAATATTGGATGTGTGAATTTAACTCTCAATTGTCAATGGTATAATTGCATTTATAATAAATAATTTGAACTTTTTGGTGATAATTCAATTATTCAATTATTTAATATAATGGATAAATTAATTTGATCCATTCCATTACGTAGAGTGGATGTCCATGAGTTGTTAAACCTTGGTGGACGTCCACCTTATATTTAGTAAATGGATGAGCCTCTTTTTTAATTAAATCTATATATCAATTAATTTTTTTAATTTGGAAATTATTTTCACATTATCTCTTTGTGTTTTTTTGTATTTATTATAAACTTTAAAGAAACACAAATCAATGTAAACCATTGATTAGTGAGAGCACATGTTTTGGGATCCATGGAAAGAAACACAAATCAATCTAAATCATTGACTAGTGTGGGCTAACAAAACCCTATCTCTCTACACACGTCCACTCTCTCTATAATTGGAGGTCGCGATCGTCGTCGTATTGTCGTGTGATGCTGGACTAATCACTCGAGGAACCCGTTCTTCAGTGCCTCGTGCTCGTGTAGAAGACAACGGATTTCATGCGATGAAATCAGGAGGTTCTGTGCTGGTATTATTGCTCGGGATTACGGACAGCACGTGTCTCGTCAACACGCCCGCAAGTGCACTCTTATTGGATTGGACTTGAGTCAGGAGACCTCTTCGCTTAGAGGATTTGTATCACAATCACGCTTCAAGAGGTATGCCTAAGCTCGTGTGATCTGAATGAAACAACATTGGAAAGGTTCCCGAGCCATGTGGTTTCTTTCTTAAAATTTTTATTTTTCGATTGCCATGCCAACTAATACGATTAGTTGATCAAGGTTGGATTTGATTCGATTTCCACGCTTCCATGATGCGCGAGGCTAACTCCTTGCCTTCAGGAGATGTTGATTGGTGGTGTGGTGATGCCACTAGGGTGCGGTGACGATGGGTCGGCTGGTGGAAGGGAAGGGGATAGGGCATAGAAATCCGATTTAGGATTGGCGATCCGATACTATGTGGAGAGAGAAAAATGACTTCATTATTCATGAGGATAAGGAGAAACCCTGTTGGGCAAAGTACAAATGGAGATGGAAAGAAAGGAAAATACATTAAATCTGAGAAAGATAAAATAACTCTTAACGAACATACTTTTTTGATGGTTCGACCTTCTTGTTTAAGGAAGCAAAATTATCTTGCCTACTACATGAGGAAGACACATGAGGATTAGGGAAATCGGTTTTCTTCTAGCTACTTCTCTCCCTCATTTTTCTGCACTCATATCTACATGAGCTTCTTTTACTTGGTTTTCTCTTTACCGAAATCCCAAAAATGGAGATAGAAAGCTTGGCATATTGTTTTTGATGTCGATCTGTGTAAAGCATGGTGAAAGCAAGCTCTTCAAAAATGGTGAAGATCCACTGCTTCTACGAGCTTCAATAGCCCTCCGACGAACTACAGTCTGCTCCTTGCTCTTCCATGAAATGAAATAGCTCCCTATGGCGGATTTCTTGTCCTTGGAGCATCCTGCATAGTTTGCATCTACACATACCATGATGGCAATGGATGCCTTTTGTTAAAGAGCAATCCAGTACATGGAGAGGACTTCATATACCTCAGAATCATGTGAACCACATCCATATGTGCATGTCTAGAAAGGAAATGTTTGGTCTGGTAAATGGTCACATAGAGGAACTTCCCAACTAGCTCCCTATATCTTCTCTTGTCCACTTTCTTTGTATCATCATCTTATAGCTTCATGCTTAGGAGTATTGACAAGTTTGCAGTCTCCCATGCTAGTCTCTGAGAGAAGATCAGTAACAACCTATGGGTCATCATAAGACCTAGTTGGTTCCTGGCGAACTCAATTCCTAAGAAGTATGGTAATTTTCCATAGTTCTTGGTGGCAAATTTGATAGTACTTGCGGATCGAATACACTTCAGAGGGGGGTAAATGGAGTATGACAGGTTAAAATTCTTTTCGCTAAAGCAAAAGACATACAATCAAATCCAATTAGAAACAACAATCACACTGCACAATATGTTAACGTGGAAACCCAAGTGGGTGAAAATCACGATCCATGCCCTCCTATCTTAGGATTTCAAGTTAGCTGATCCGACCGACTATTCCACTATATCCTTGAAATAAGTAATTGAAGATTTAAGAACTTCACATCATGGAAACATAGAAAATCATCAAACTATTTGAATAAGATAATGTATGTTTATTGTATGAAAAAGAAATTTTCGCACGCATTTTTGTGCTTAGCAAAATCATTAATTTAGGGAAATAATTTACCTAACATGGTTCTAATATTCGAATGAATATTGAGATGAGATCAGCGTTACCTCTTTATGCGTGAGTCTCTGAAGCAAGAGACTCCGATCTGCGCTTGTCTCTCTTGTAGGCAGGATGACGAGTCTTGTAGCTTCCCAC
Source organism: Ottelia alismoides (assembly GCA_037367405.1). Lineage (NCBI taxonomy): Eukaryota > Viridiplantae > Streptophyta > Magnoliopsida > Alismatales > Hydrocharitaceae > Ottelia > Ottelia alismoides. The sequence continues at coordinate 126,803 of JAZKJV010007245.1, read as the reverse complement.
GAGCTTTGATATCTTCTTCTTGAAGTTGTCTACCTAAGGATGAGAACAATATGATCTCAAGCTTTTGATATCGTCTCATGAAATCGAGTCCTCTTACATGTACACGAAGCACGACAAAGAAGACTATCTTCTTTCTCGCAGGGCTACACCTATGAAGAGAAGATGTATGCTTGAATGTGTTCGTGCAGGACTCTTAGCGAGATAGTGGACATGTATTAAGAGTCGTCTACTCTTATAGCCATGGGGACGTCTATGATGTGTCTTCTCCTCATGGTAGACATCCTACATGGTATCCCTTGGATCATGTATCAATGCTACAATTAATTCCTTGCTCGCCAAGAAATTTTCTCCTTTTAATTACCAACTAAAACTAATTAATAAATAAAGCAACAACTTGCCTTAGAGTAAAATTCATGGACTCTAAAACTATGATGCCACATGTCACCATACACGTCCCCTCATTCCATAAATAGATGGAGGTTGTTGCTTATTTATTAATTTGATAATCCAATTATCAAAATTGGCAACTTTATGAGAATGATCCTCATTTATGAATCTTATTCATAATTCCAAAAAAAAATGTAAATCCAATTTATATATATTTTAATGTGAATCATATTAATACATGTGCCTTGAAATAATTATGTGAATCATATTCACATAAATATTAATTATATGAATCATATTCACATAAATATTAATTATATGAATCATATTCATATAAATATTAATTATTATGAATCATTATTCATACTAATTAATGGAATATATTGCTGAATCATATTCACAAAAATACTCTAAAAATATGACAACAACAATTATTGTCTCAATATTGACATCAAATAGTATGAGTCCTAATCCAATTAGGATTCATGAGATACAAATGTAGATACTTGGAGATAATGTCGGGGAGATCACACTAACCATGCATAGTGACTTGAAATCTATATCAATTCAATTCTACTGTTTATACCATTTTAGTTTGAAATTGATATACTCTTATCAATTAAGCTCGAGAGGAACACTTCACACTCTAAGTGAGCTCAACCAAACGTGAGCCACTCTATGTGAGCTCGAGAAAGTATTGATGAGTTAAACCTAGCTTCCTTGACCATTTCTAATCAAGTCCAAATTATTTGGATCTTGGAAATGAGCTTGTATATTTCCGTTTATATGACCATTTATGTTTCCAACATTTGGACATTGAAATTGGAGTTGAAAATTAGATTCAAACAAATTGTGATTTAATCCAATTATATATCACATTATCAAGCTAAATGGAGCCACTAAAATCATCATATTTCATCACTCCCTCAGAATGAAAGTGTCATGGTAGATGATCCATTACAATATATGTAACCTTGAGTATTCCCAATACTCATTCATTCTTCATAATAGAAGACTTTGATAAATCCGAAGTTCAAACCATGCTTTAACTGTCTTCTTCGAAATATATTAATAGATTTCTCATTTGATAATTGGGCGACAATATTAATCGTATGGTATACAAAATAATATATTAATAACTCGAATTCATGTCTTATTTCATAAACAAGACAACCATGCATGGAATTCATTTTGACCCGAAATTATCTCATGAGTGAGCGTTGTCTCTCAATCCATCATCTATCAACCTATGATTCCTTCGGAAAAAATCATTCATCTCATTTGACTTGATATGCACACCAACGTGCTGGTATACGAACCTTGGCTAGGTCACCAACCTATTTCTCAGTTGATGAATCTTCATTATATCACCTTTATTCTTTCATTTTGACCTTTAAACTCTAGCTAATTGCATGCATATAGCATTATCTTGTACAAAATAACATCAATTATTTATATTGTAAAGATTGTATAAAGTGATGTATTTAAAGAAAAAATAAAAGAATAAAGAAAAGAAGAAGAATGAAATACCAAAGGTATTGAATGACCTTAAACCCTAGTTTGATTGCCTTATTCGGAATAAATCAATAGGTTTCTCATTTGATATTTGGACGACAATATTAATCATATACTTTCCAAAAATATATATCACTATCTTGAACTTGTTTCTTATTTCATACAAGACGACCATGCATGGAATTCATTATGTCCCCTAATCATCTTGTGAGTGCGCTCTGTCTCCTGGTTTATCAATTATGAACCTGTATGATTCCTTTGAGAGATCATACATCTCATATGTCTTCATATGCACACCAACACATTTATATATAGACCTTGGCGAGGTCACCAACCTATTGGTCTGTCGAATGTGTATACTCTGTCTCAGGTCAAAGGATGTGTGCCTGATCATGACAGTTACAATTCAATTCTTAGTTTATCTCGGCCTTAACAAGCCAACTCTTTGACTTGGTTATTCCAACACTTCCGAATCTCCATTCCTATGTAGAGGACCTGCATCAAGAAGTCGGTTGGCAATCAATCTTTAGAGAAAGATTACCATCTCTTAATAAAGTCTGGAGATCTTTATTGATTATCACATGTTTGAAATCAGTCGTGTCCTCCCAGTTGCATGATATTCAATATGTCCATGGTGCATAACTCTAATTGTACAAAGGGACCTCAATAGTAAAGTATATTCACATTCATTCATTTCATTTCAGATGGACGTAGTAAAATAATAACTTTTGTTAAAGGGCTTACAAGTCCAACAACGCCATTCATGCACAACTCTCAATCCCATGTTCATTGTGCTAACCGTTGACTATTTTGTGAAGTAGTCGGGTAAGCTTATTGGTCACTTTGTCACTGATGACTATGACAAGTTCTATTACAACTTGCATGCCCTAAGTGAACATTAACTACATCCAATATAGTTGCCACATCTTATGCAAGCAATGCTTTACTTTGTCGAAACAACCGTAGTGTCCTTGTTACCGTTCAACAAGACTAAGAACCTTGAGTTTGTCTTCTAATCATCAACATTTGATTTGAAGTCTGAATCGGTGTACCCTAAGACTTGAAGATCATTATCTCCATAAACCAAGATGTAGTCTTGAGTTTTTCTTAGGTACTTGAAGATGCTTTTCACTGCAGTCCAATGTTTCTCTCCATAGCATGGTTGATAATGTCTTACCACTCCCATTGCATGACATATATTACCACTCCCATTGCATGACATATATCCAGTCTAGTACACATCATGACATACAATAGGCTTCCCACAACCAATGCATAAGGGCTTCTGACCATGAATTTCTTTTCCTTAACAGTTTGGGGAACCATCCCTTTAGATAGGTGAATACCATGTCTCAGGGAAGGAAACCTTTCTTGGAATTATTCATACTGAATCTTTCCAAGATCTTTTTGATGCATCCTTGTTGTGATAGACTTAATACCCTCTTTTGTCTGTTTCTGTATAGCTTCAGATCCAAGATATAAGAGGCTTCTCCGTGATCTTTCATCTCAAAGGTACTGGACAACCATATCTTAACACCAGTCATCATTTCTGCATTAATGTCAATGATAAGGATGCCATCTACTTAAGCACAATGAATAAGATTATTCTTAGTAAGCTTCTTGTACACACATGGTTGATTTGGATTCTGTATGAAATCATAACTCTTTATGGTTTCATCGAATCAGATGTTCCAACTACGAGAAGCTTGTTTGAGCTCATATACGGATTTCTTCAGCTTGCACACTTTTCCTTCCTCAGCTATGAACCCTTGGGGCTGCTCCATATAAATATCTTCTTCAAGGTATCCATTGAGAAATGCGGTCTTGACATCCATTTGTCAGATGTCATAGTCCAGATGTGCAACTATAGCAAGCAATTCTCGAACGGATTTAAGCATAGCCATATGAGTGAATATCTCATCCTAATCGATGCCTTCTCTCTGTGTGTAATCTTAGTCATGCTTTAAAGACCTCTGCCTCTCCCATCGGGTCCCCTCTTTATCTTGAAGATCCATTTACACCCAATGGGTTTGACCGCTTTAGGTGGATCCTCGAGGGTGCATACACCATTCTTCTGCATGGAGTCTATCTCAGATATCATTGCTTGCATCCAACTATCCATATCACGATCACATAATGCTTCATCGAATGAAGTTGGATCATCATCCCTCTTCTGATACATGGAATCCGTACCTTTCAGGTTGTCTTACAACCCTAGAACTCTTTCTAAGAGATACTATCCTGTCATTCCGAATTATTTCTTCAATTTCTGGTGTAGTAACTTCATCGATCCAACTAGACTCAATTAGTTCCTTAACTTCATTATTTTCTTGACTTCTAAGGAATTCATCTTGCAGAAATTTGATGTCTCTAGAAACAAATACCGTTTTCAAGGTCATAAAGTTGACATCCGATTCCATTCTTTACGTATCTAATGAAGTAGCACTCCCTAGTACGAGATTCCAACCTTCTTGGATCCACGTTTTTAGCATGGACCAAATGAGAGATTTTCGGTGTAGATTTATATGGAATCTTGTTTAGGACATTGCAGTCTCTGCTGCATGTACCCATAAACTTAAAAGTAAATTTTCTTTACTCATCATTGATCTTACCATATCCAACATGATTTTGTTGCGTCTCTCTTTAACTCCATTGCGGAGTATATAGAGTGAGATTGGATATAATTCGAGGCAAAGTCCTTAGTAATGCCCTAGGAAGGATTACAAAAATAGCGATGTACTGGTCAATGTTTTTTCACTTTACTACTGTACCCACTTAAATGGTCTTATGGTAGTGCAGTGTGCCTACCACCCAAAAGATCAGGGTTCAAATCCTCCCTTGTGGGGGTTGTGTTAGGTAGTCGATAACCATCATTTAAATTGTCGAATCTTTCAACTTGGATTTGAGCAAGAACTCATATAGCCAATCCTACTTATAATGGGAAAAGGATTCGCCATTTTTACGATATACATATTGCATGTTATCAATACAACACCAATGTTGCATTATATGAATGCCTTATGCCTTATATCTCATGCTGAGCAGGCGACATTGACGTAATCTCCTGGAAACTTAAGCCCTTCCACGTGGGGCTTCTCCATATAAGTTTTTTACTCACGCATGCACAACAAAGCTCGAGTCGGTGCTCCCTCTCGCTCTCTGTCGCCGCCTCGTCGCTTCCTTCTAGCCGTTGCCATATCTCCAAGTCGCTGCCTCCTCGCATTCATCGTTGGTGCTTCTCCAGCTTTCTCCAAGTCTTAGGTACAAACAAGATTGTCTTTGGTGTCAGGTTAGGGTTCGATTTGTATGCAAAACATGATTTTTACCTATTTGTTGTTCTAGTGTTGTTAGGTAACATTTTTCGTACTTATAAGTCCATTGCCACCATGTGTTAAGTTGGAATGGAGCGAATTTATTGTATGTTTCATTGGAATGGTACTATTGGTGATTCGTCGAATATCGATGTGCGTTGTTTTGGGTTAATGTCGAGCATTACGATGAGTTATTGGATTTAGTTTATCAGAAGTTCAACTTGGACAATGACAACCATCTAATTAAATTGTCACATTGCATCCCACGCGGAGTAGGCAAAGAGCCAACGCTGACATCCATTGTGGACGTTGATGATGTACAAAGTGTATTTGTACGTGCCTAGACAATTGCATAATCAACACCTACTGATATTATTATTGAGAGTCGGTCGAGTTCGTATGTGGTGTCGAATGTTGATGACATGGAGGATTGCCTCCCTTTGGGTCCTTCCATTGTTCGGAGCACCAACGAGCCTATAGTACAGCCAACAACAGTTCATGAATTCATGAGCGACGCTCTCTTGAGAGAAGTTAATCGTGCCTTGGATGATGTCATCCTTAGGGTAATAGAGGACAAGTTGGACGAGAACAATGACTACGAGCTTGATGATAGTGGATTACAACAAAAAGGGATGTGGGATGCTAAGACAAAAGCAATTGGAATAATATTTGATGATTAGAAGAAATCATATGCGAAGATGCCGTATCATTGACATATTTTTTCATTGAATTTTGTTATCATGTAGATGTTTAGGTGGAACCTCATCTACGAGACATGATACCGGGAGTGTCAAGAGATAGATGTTCAGGCAAAAGAGGAAATCACCGTCGTAAAAGTCCCCCGATTAGCCTGACCAGTAGGTCCGACTAGTCTAGTTGGTGGGGTGGCCGATCGAGTATTGACTAATTCCGACTATGCCAACTAGTCGATCGATTTTTTTAAAAAACAAACTTATTCTAATATGCTTAATGTTCTATTTAAATCAATTACTTTTTTTCTTTTATTATGATAATATAAAAAATGTACAAATCTGTTTATAAATACAAGAATATGCATATAAAAATGATTGATATCTTTAAAATAATTAAACAAATTCAAAGTCGACTAAAACCTGACTAAATTCGATTAGTCGCTCGACTATCGATTAATCCTTAGTCACTGACCCAACCGACCGAGTATCGACTACCGATTTTTGCAACCTTGGTAGAAATGGAGCAGTGGTTGGAAATCCAATTTGATGATGTGGTGACCATACATGAGGAGCATGTTGAGCAGGCTCATGCAGAAGCTAGAGATGGCACACAAAGGAGAGGAAGAGGTCGCGCTTGAGCGTGTGGACAGGGATGTGGATGTGGACGTAGACGTGGTTATCAAGCTGCCGCACCCGAGTTTGAAGAAAAAGCAGATGTTTCAGTCATGGAATGTGTCCCATCCCTTGAGTTGGATCATCAAGAGCTGCTTGAATTTGTGTTGGGAGACCCAAATCGTCACCCCTGCTATTGAGCCACCTACTGAAGAAATGCAAACACAACATGCACACATGAGGAACTTCATGAAAGGGAACGTAAGGGTACTCGACCCACTTGCTGCACGCTTACGCTGTTACCGGTGTCGGTTTTCGAGGATGATAGTGCAGAGACTTTACAAATATCAATGATTGATGAAGGCAATCGATTAAGAACTTTTAACCTACCAAATGTTTTGAGGACTTTCCAACGAAGGGGGAGATTGAGAGGGGACATTTGTAATGAAAGTTTTATGTTTTGTAAGGCATATTGAGTGTTGAACACATGTAACTATATCAAACTATACATTGTTTTGTTTCTTTGTCTCTTGTTGGATTTTTATTTTAGTTGGGACGAATGTTTATATATTTACAAACTAATTACATTTAAATTTGCTACATATAAATTTCAGTAGGAAATTTGATTTCAAGTGCTTTAAATTCAACCAAGGAAATGATTGGAATGAAAATGGAGTTTTCCAGGGTTTCTATTGCATGTCCCATGCTAAAAATGCGATATAAGCATAGCCCGAGCTGTTTCTTTTTTTCAGGGACTTTTGCCAATGTCGTATTTGTGGCATGCATCAATGTCTTATATGTTGCATGCTCTGCATGCAATATAAGGCATGCCACACTCAAAGAATGTGACATTAGTGTCGCATTAACAACATGCGATATGTGTACAATAGTAAAGTAAAAAAAACATTGGGCAGTATGTAGCGATTTTTGTAATATCGGGGCACTACTAAGGAATTTGCCTCGAAATAATTCCTCTCTCCTTAAGGTATTCTTTGAATTCATCTAAGAGTTATTCACCACCTCGGTCAGATTGAATCCATTTTATCTTCTTTTTGGTTTGGTTCTCAATCAAAGCCATGAACTCCTTAAACTTTTCAAAGGTTTAGTGTTTGTGATGTAATAAAAAGACAAAACCATACAACGAATGATCATCAATAAATGTCACACAATATTGATGCCCATTTCAAGTCACAATACGAAAGGGATCGCATGCAACAATATGCATTAGGTCTAGTATACCTTCATTTTGTTCACCTTTCTTAGAGAAGGGTGTCCTGGATATTTTCCCACAAATACAATGCTCGCAAGTTGGTAAATCACGGATTTATGGAAATCCAAAGATCCATCCTTTACCAGTCTATTGATCCTATCAACAGACAAATGTCCAAGTCTTTGATGCCGGATCATAGTTAAATGGATCTCCATCCTCTCTTGATCGTTTATGAATTTTATTATTCGTAGTGGTATTATCATTGTACCCACTTAATGGTCTAGTGGTAGTATAGTGTGTCTATCGCACAAAAGACCTGGGTTCAAATCTCATTCTTGTAGGGGTTGCTTTAGGTAGTCGACAACTAGCGTAAAAAATAGTCGAATCTTTCAACATGGATTTGATCAAAAATCCATGCAGCGGACTCTCTTTTAGTGGGAAAAAGCTTAGTACATTTTTATAGTGGTATTATCATTCACGACACATGCATGCGCATTCAATTCATAGAGTCCAACTGCTGTTAGAAAAACCATCTGCTGTAAAACTACCATAATGTTTTATGATAAGTTTTTACAGAAGAGGAAAGTATATCCATGTCTAACTAGCTTAGATATAGATAGTAAGCTCCTTCTAAAATCCAATACAAAGAGACATTCTCTAATATATAGGACTCCGCCACTGGATAACAATAGTCTAAAGGTTCCAATGGCGATCGTTGTAACAATTGCATCAGATCCCATCTTGATGACTATCTCCCATTCATCAAGTTTTCTGGTGTCTTGAAACATATGCAACTGATTGCATACATAAACAGAAGCACCGAAATCAACAACCCAACTTTCTTTTCGTCCTACGAATAAGTTAGTTTCAATGATGAATATAGATTTCTTATTAGCTAGAGTTATACCTTGGTCCTTTATGAACTTTAGGTATTCTGGATGGTTACTCTTCCGGAATCCTGACTTATAGTAGCGATTGTAGACATCCATGTCTATGGATGTTAGATGTGTCGAAGCATTAGAATATTGATCAACAATTTGACCTTTCTTCTCTTGGATCAGACCTTTCCGAGATCCATGCTTCCTATCACACTTTATTTGAACTTATGCGACCATTGCACGCTAGATTCTTTCTTCATAATGTCCTTGGTGGACCTTAATGTTGAAAGAGTGCGGTTCACATCTTCATACGTCTCCTTCAGATTCCAGAGGATGTCATAAGCGGATTCAATGTCTATAAGTTGCTTCCGAAGCATATTAGACAATGATATAAGAATCTAGCAATAAGTGATCAAATGATCCTCGTCCCACTTCTTATTGAACTCACGGTCTCCTTTGCCAGAGGGTTCTCATACTTCACATACGAGAGCATATACACTATGTGTTCTGTCTTAAGTATGTGTTCCGAATTACAGATCCAATCCGAATAATTTGAACCTGTTAACTAGTTCGCCCTAAGAAGATTGTTATGTGGGGTGAGAGACTTCATCTGAAATTAAAGGAAAATAGAATACATTAATATCTTGATTAAGGAGATTAAATAATTTAATATATTTTTTTTTTTAAAATCAAGAGTTCTCGTATTTTTTGTACTTTGAAATGCTTTCCCTCATAAGCTTGCAAAGCATGAGGCAGGATAACCAAATGTCTCTAAGTCTTCTTTCCATTTTCATTCCATCCCAATACAACAACAACAACAACAAAGCCTTTTCCCGCAACTAAGTAGGGTCGGCTACATGGATTCTTTCATTGTATCCCAATAATATGAGAAAATGCAACTACGATGAAAGACGCGAGAACTCTTTCCTCCTTACAAGTCCAACTTGTATCCTCAGCCCGGTCTTCAACACCCACATCCCTACATATATGGAGTTAGCATGTTGTTGATTAAACCAACTGTTAATGAGAGATTGAATTTACGCTATGGGCAATCTAATGTCGACTCAATAATATGGGGAACAACATTGGGGTCACTACACATACTATCCATCTCTTTTGAGAAACGAAGAACCCGATTCCATGGCTATTTGTATTCCGGAGTCATGATTACGCATGAGCGTCTCCAAAAGTACAACCCATGGTGACGAAGTTCTTCGCAATGATGGAAGACCATGGTTAATCTCCTACTCTTTTAGTTTGTTGGTTGTCCTAGGGAGAGAAAAATGAATAAGAAGTAGTTGACTGTTTAATTTATATTAAAAGTGGAGGAGGAGATAACCATAGGCGAGCCTACATATAGTTTAGGTTGGGCACATGCCTCCATTCGTGTGCTCCCCAAATTGCTCTCCATTCACCTTGTGCCCCCCTCTCTATCTCTCTCTCTACATTTAATTTTACTAATATCTACATGTTTCTCACTTATTATACATAATGTTTATTTCTCTCTCTAATCAATATTAAGTCTTTTTAGTTATCAAACGTGGAATTTGTCTATAATGACATATTAGTATACAACTACATAATAAAACATAATGAATTAATATCATTCATTGTCAAAATTTTGATTCTTCAAATCACGAGTGTCGTATCCATTGCTAAATATATATGACTTTTAACCATTGATGTTTTTTTCAAGAAAATTTGTATTGATCATCTCCGATTTGTTAAACAATCTGAATCCCGATTTGTTAAACAATCTGAATAAAAATTCTTGAGAAAGTTAACAGATAACATATATGCGTGATTCATCGTCTTTGGTATAGCCATGAATACACCATTTGTTATCAAATTTAGAAATAATGTTAATTTTACAACGGATAGTATTTGTTAAAATATCAATATCGAAAAATATAAAACACATCCTCAAATTATATTCAACTATGTATAGGTTCATTTTGTTCTAGTGAACATTTAACTAGGAAATAAATTAAATGTGTTAAAGAATATTTAATGGGTGCATATTAAAAATCATAAACTCTTTGCTTATACCTAGGCATTTCTAAATATGCACATCACAAATACCATTGCATTTTTGTTTGTAAATTCAATTCCATGTTATGCAATTTCAATTATAAAGTTATATTTGAAAATTGCATATTATTTTTTAAAATTTAATTTCCTTTGAGGTCTTTTGGTAAATATTTTCATATCTGAAACATATAAATATAATATTATGTGATTTTATCTACCTTATTTAGTCAATAAGTTGAATATTATGAATTAGCTTTTTGAAGTTTAATCAATCTAAAGAATATAAGTAAGATTTGTTCTAACCAAGACATTTTTGATGCCCCACATATGAAATTCTAGGTCCACCACTGGAGGTAACACCTCGAACATGATCCCCATGTGGAAAGTCAAAATGTGCCGGAGTTATAAGGTTGATGATTATAAGCATTTTAGATATTTGTATTTGATCTAACTGAGCCAAAGCCCAACATGTTGTATGAGCAGTCCTCGTTGATAATGTCAAACCTTAGATTTTACAATCAAATAAATATATTTAACAGAGGTACTTCATATACACACATTTGTGTATTGACATACCTAGAAATACCTGTGCAAATACTTGACAAGGATGTCAAGAAGTTGAGGAACAAAGATGTACATCTAGTTAAAGTATTGTGGCGAAACTAAGAGTTTGAAGAAGCCACATGGGAATCTGAGGTGGAAATGAGAGAAAAACCCCTATTTATTTGATTGTTAACACTATGTGTTGTATATCTTCTTTATAAATGCAATGATGTCCATTCTCTTTAAGGTTGTTATGGTTTCAATCCTCTTTAAGGTCATTATGCTTGCTTCTTTAGTCTCGAGGACGAGACTTCCTTTAAGGTTGTTATAATTGTAAAGCCTTGAACTTAGTATCTCTCGGATCTTATATCGTAAGATACGGCTCGTCAAGAGGAAATCAACGAAATTGTTTCGTATGAATCGGACTTCGTTTGGAATTGTTATGATTTTCGGAAGAGAAGTAAAGAGGTTTAAGACGTCATTAACCCGTAATGACCGTCATTAAGACTAATTAAACATGATTAAATAAACTAATGATGGATTGGGGATCATTAATGACCATTAGCAAATATTAATCAATGGTTAGCAAAAGTTAAGCTTAAGCTGCAAAGGTTTAATCGTGATTAGTAAAAGTTAATCACAATTAGTGCTAGTTAAACGACATTAGCGAATCTATAAACTTCTGGAATGTTCTAACTTAAGCCCTAAGTTTGGGATAAGTTTTGGACAAAACCATGAGCCAAAACCATGGGCCGCTAACCACGGTTAAGGTCTAAACCATGATTTTCTAACCATAGTTAGCGGTTTTCTGAAGCCTATAAATACCTCCTATTCATTCATTCTCTATGATAAATCCATAATTATGATCGAGAATATATACTTATTTGTAACAGTTACAAATGCTCATGCTAAATATATATGTCGTTATACTTGGTGATATTTATCCATAATAGAGATATATAGGTAATTTAGGCATATAATTATTCTTAACATTTTATAGTTATGGTTTACGTAACTGTTCGACCTATCACGGATTCACGAGTTAATGACACAGTTCGATAGGAGATAAATACTTATTGCAGGTATATTATTATTGTTGAGGACACAGTGTTCTATTTGGTGATAAATAACTATACAAATTATAGCGGAAAATCGAAAACTGAAGATGGGAAGTGATGCACGGAATAAGATTGAATTCTTAATCGGTTATTTTGCAGGTTTTATTTATTCGGGGAAGGACACAATAAAATGAATTGTAGTTAGTATGAAAGGGAAAAAAGAATGTCACTATGGGTCAGCTTATTTTGGTAATAATACAAGTTATTATAAAAATTTCCCTTTAGTTTTATAGGACATAACCTAATCCTAATATAAAAAGGACTAAATTACACTTTCATTCAAGTTTTTGACTAAAGTCGGTCAAATATGTTCTCTAAAAAAAGTCCCATCCATCATAAAACTTGTGAAGAAGAGAGCATTTAAATTTCCTGTGTAAAATAAAAAGTCCAAGGTTGAAGTTTAGAAATCTTTACATGTGTTTGATATCGTCTACCTCATCGTTATTAATTTGTTTGAACTTGAGTTTTCACTTCAATAATGATGTGTCTATGAATGCCTCCCAACTATAGAAATTTTCAGAACTTTTAATTACATAGTTGTGCTATGAACTTGAGTTTAGTATATATAAAATTATATGACGTTTAATATTTGGCACAATGAAGTTGCAACCAAATGCTTGGACCATTATATGAAAGAGATCTTTTGCTCTAATCTAATGCACCTCATGTATATTATACGGACTTGTTTAGCTCATGTATATTTGAGGTTTTTATCTCAATATTGTAACGACTTCTTCTGTGGATAGTTTTATATTAGTTTGGGGGGGGGGGTGTTACGGGGTGTAACCCTGGTCATTGGAGTGTGAGCCCACTGCTTATACCACTAGACCAATTAAGAGGGTTCTCTTTTGTGGATAGTTGCAAAGAAAGCTTGTTGCTTTTCTCTATATCATGTTAATAGAATTATAATATCTTTTTATTTCTCAAGAAATGCGATGTGCATCTTTTGTTGACTGTCATCTAATACGGCAAGGCCCGACCTTTTTGATACAGAGGTATTTTGTGGTTACGAGATCTCCCGTACTGGGTGGGTTGGAGATCATGAGAAATTCCGAAACAAAATACACACTGAATGCAATCTTATACGAGCCCAATAACGAGTGTCCTTGGAGGTATCTTCGTGGTTTATACAGAGGAAATACATACTTGATGGTAAGCTACGGTCCTGTGTTGCAAGCAATCATTGAGGTTTTGAAGAACAATACGTCATGTGTCTTCGCTTTGGGATTCATTCTGGATCTTCTCTGTTATGGTCTCCATCCATCTGAAGAACTCAAAAATACCATTCATGGTTTGAAAACTGCTGAATCAGGTCCTTCGGATGTTGGTGTTGCATATATTATTTGTTCGGTGTTACGTAACATTGATCCAATGAGATCCAATTATTGGGCTTGGCGACAAAACCACCTTCCACCACATGCGCACTAAACCATGAGAAGTTAAGCAGCAAAGTAATATGCGTGCCGGAGCTTTTGAAGGATGCTAGTAATGCTTTTTGAATTGTTTTAATTGAATAAATTAATTGTTTCCTTTGTAACTACCAGGACTTCTATGCTTGATATAGTTTGTGATCAAGTGTGAGTTTATTTATTTAAAGGTAATTCTGCTTTGCTATGTGATACAGATTCACGAACTGGTGAAAAGGTTATACAGCTTCATGTTTTTGATTGCCTCAGGCATTTCCCTAAAGCTAAGCATGATTTGTTGTCATTGAGTTTGTTGTATATGTTATTTTCTTCATAGATAGTGATACAAGTAGTTATACATATTTCATGTAACATCTGGATCCGCACAAATCCGAATCGGATTCGATTTGAATCCAATTAACGCAATAAAGTTGCTGGTCAATGCTAAACAACCTAAATCGATCAATTGATCGTGAATCAAAAGTTGTTCAGATGAAATCGACAAAAAAATTGGTTGCATCGTAATGCGTGCCGTAGAAAAGCTGCGATGTAATTTTGAAAATCACAAAACAAATCGAGATTGTCATAAAATCCGATTCGATGAAATAGGATCAACAGAATCGATCGTTTGTCAATAAGAGATCGTTTAATATTTTTAAATTGCAAAATTTAATAGTGAATCGAAATCTTATCTCAAAAATCTCGAACACTCAAACCCGATAAAAAGTATATCAATATTATACTCATTTTTATCGTCGTTCTGTGATGAATAAAACAAGTCATTATTCGTTAACATTGCAAAAACGGGGCACGAGTACGGAAGACCTTAGTTTCTTAAATAAAAGAGAGAGAAATTGTGTAAAAACAATAAAAAAATTAATTCTACTGACTCTAGCAGGGAGCAACCTTCGTTCCACTTTGTTCTATTTCTTCCACCACTTGTAAATCCTAGAGCTCCTATCTTTATTATAAAAGTTCCCAACAAACCCTCCATCCATTTCCACTTTCACTTCAACTCTACAGACGATGATAGGCTCTTCCCAAAGTTCTATTTCTTCTACTGCAGAAGCTGGAGATAGTTGGTCCTGCTGCTGCTACTCCTTGCTTCACAAATAGCCATTTTATATTTGTTCTTCTACAAGTTTGGAGCAAAATCCGTAAGTATAATTCTTCTCTCATTTTCCATTTCCAACTTAGCCATCTCTCCATCTTCTATCCTAAATCTCCCTCATTTCCCCTAGAATTGATCATAGAGCAGCAACCCCTGCTCCTTTATTGAATGACTACTACATACAACCGTGGCTATTGCTATTTCAAGTGTTTTTTGCAGGCAATTATTGTTCCTGGAACTACATTACATTGCATGCAAATCAGCCCTCCTTCCTCCAAAAATTGGATCTAATTAGGTACAATCCTACCCTACCTCTTTGCTGCCATGCATGTACAATCTAAACCTCTATTTGTTATCCTCTATAATCTTTTTAAGTCAAAATTTTTCCCTTCAAATGACTATGATATGTTGTGATTGAAACAAAATGTAATAGATATAAGAATTTAGGTAGTTATACATGTAGAGTTGATAAAAAATATAAATAATAAATAATAAAACGAATGAGTAATTGTTACTATTGCTAACATGCGCATATAAGTAAATATACAATGCCTCATTTATTTTCCTTCAGATAAAAGGGTGAAATTCTTTAATTTGTTAGACATTGACACATTGTAAATTATAATCAGCTTTCTGTAATTGATGTTTTTAAAAAATAAAATTTAAATAAAGTTTTAAGCTCTGTACTATGTAAATTATAATCTGCTGGATCTGATGCATAGCTATATTTTTTTAAAATTTCAAGTTCAGTATTTTGTAAAGTATAGTATGTATTTTGGAACTATGCTAAAAAAGAGAGATGTACAACTGCTAACATTTTGTGAAATTAATCCAACTAAGATGCCTCAATTTCATTTATGCATTACTGGTTTTGTTTTATTTTCTGCTTGTGTGTGTGTGTGATTGCCATAAGAAGGTATTGTAAGTGTAAAAGCATCTTCAAATACATCTTTCAACTATCACATTTTCTAAATATTCAGATATAGTTATATTTATAACAACACTTTTATGTGGAGCTATCGTTGTCATTCAAATATGACTTGTGGCTAACGCATTTTCCACTTATTTACATAGACATATAATAAATATTGCATTAATGATACTAGGAACCTGTAATTTAAAGAAGATTATATTAGAACAAATCTCTCTCGACATCTTCTAGTTAAAACAAGTATCCAGGTTCCTTTTATCTTTTAACTTATGTTGGTACATGATAATTTCCATCCAAGTATATGCGATGGTTGGTGCACCTTATCTATACAGATATAAAAATCAGAATCATCGTAATTGCACAAAATTAGGAAACAATCCTTCAAAGAATAATGAAGTGGTCATAGGATTGAGAACTAAAGCCATCAGATTTAGAGGCCGCTTATGAGAAGGTTCATGGAGGGTTTTACTGATCCATGAAGAAGGAACATTACAGAGAGTTGTAGACTCTTGCGAGAATGGATTCTTAAAATCATCCTTTAGAAATACTCTGCTATATATGAATTACTATCAATAAGATAGTTGACCACGATCTCGAGATCGGTTATATAGATCACATAAGAGATTAAGGATTGAGGAATTAATATAAGTATGGAGATAAATTAGGGAAAACAATGAATAGTGTCGGTCACAGTGAACCTTACACCTGACTGTGTGAGGGCACAATGACCCTCAACTAGGAGGAAGATAGGATGCCCAGTTAGGGTAGTGGCCATCAAGCACGCAGGTCTAGGATCCCAATTTTTTTAATGATTTTTACGCGAGCTCGTAGTGTTTTTATGTCTCGTTGGGATCCTGACTTTTGACCAACTCTGCTGGCCCTCTGTTTTAGGATACCCATGCAGCGGATCCTTGATTTTAGTTTTTCATACGAGCTCGTTTGCCCATTATCGGTCGGGCTGGTTTCTAGAGTGACTTTTCTGAAAAGTCTCTCTCACTCGGTTGGGGAGTAGTTTTGACGTATACCTTTCCCTCTATTGGACCGCACTTCCAATTAGAGGGTGAGACGCAAGAGTCTCCTTAGGAGACTACCTCACCGCTTGAGTTTCATTACTTTTCGCCAACAGGCTTGACGAAGCTACCTCTAAATCATTAGGGTTACATTTGAGTCAGTTACAGTAGAGGTTTAGTGGAGTTTCAATCAGGTTGATTGGGTTTTAATGAATATGGATTAAGAGATGAAATCATTGATAAGTTGAATTGGTTGGAGGTGTCTATAATTAAATTAAATCCGAAATCCCTAAAAGGTAGTGGACATGTTGGGAACTTAGTTAGGATGCATTATAAAACATTGCATGCCTACGGAGGCACCCCAACCCTAAGACATTATTCACGCTTTAAAGTCATAGTGCGAGGTTATATATAGATCAAGACCACATACTTGAAAAGATGGATAAAATTGAAAACCTGAGTAATACATTATTCTTTCCGTCATACATAGACTAAGAGTCAAATAAAGTAACACCTCACTAACTCCTTATTAAGATTCATAACCTGAACTCAATGATAAGTAAACAATATACTTATTGGCCTCAGTTATTATAGGAAAATATTATAAATATGAAATATTAAGATAATGAGTAACCAAGGGGAAATACACGCGGAATAAATTGAAAACCTATTTCTGCGCAGGTAGTGGTAGATTTTAAATTCATACATGCCTATCTACTTGCTTACTTTTGCACATAATAAATTACTTGCTATTTTAAACTGCAGTTTGTATTCACATTTGTGACATCTTTTTCTTCACTACATGTTTTGGTAGGAAAGGAGCCTACAATATAGTAGTAGGTCGATGACTTCTGGAGACCGTGTATATTCGAGATGGTATAGTTTCTTTTATCGTAGTTTTTGATCAGTTATAATGTAAAAATGCCTTTTCTTTCTCTTCTGAATAGTTTGGGGATACATATACTGTGAGCCCTTCTTGTACATGTTGTAAATATTTATGGAAGATAATAAAATGAGATTCTGGTGGCACTTGTATTTATTGGTTCTTTGGTGGTGAATGTGGTTTGAATGTCATATGTGATAAAAATGCGAAAAATTTCCCTTGATTTTTAATAAGTTAATGCGATAACTAATAGTGCAAATGCAACGTAAACGGGTGCCTAGATTAGAGGACGTCACAATTTGGTATCAGAGCCGTGGTACTTTGATACACACATTTACACTATTACAATTTTGATCACATTTAGTCTCGAATAGTGACAATCTTCGGATTTGCCATGAGTTCAAGAAGGAAAATATGACATTCAAATTCAACCACAACAAATGTCACCAATTTCATTAATTTTCATCTTATGTCATAAGAAGAGAAAAGCATTTATGATAAGTATCTGTGAATGACACTTTTTATGACTAAAAATAGTTCTCATGCAGAGCCATGGCATCCCGACCAAGCCAGGAGACGACTGACCAGCTAGCACGCATACTAACTGCTCTCACCAATCTTCTACAGCAACAGGCTGCTTTAAAAGGCCAGCAGGACCATATTCTGGCACAACAGACTGATATAGAGATGAGATTTGTGGAGCTGTCATATTTCACATATCATCCATCTCAGGATGAGACCAGATAGGACCAACGACAGCCATCAGAGGTACAAGAGCCTCATTTCAATGATCCACTTGAGGAGCGACCGGAGCATGGAGCCGAGGATGGAGAATTTGACAGAGAGCAGGACCCCGCACAGTATCCAGATGAGGACACACATGAGTACTCTGCTATCCACAGGCATCAATCCGTCTTCACATCTTACCAGCGAGCCAATGTGCCCATGTTTGAGGGCACTGGTACACCAGATAATGTTGAGCAGTGGCTCACGAGAGTGATGACAACTGAGGATGATTTGTACTCCATGAGATACATGGCTATCTTTCATGGAGTATTGTTGACACGGGATCTTCAGGTTTTGATAATTTTTATTGATGAAAATAAAAGTGCAGTGGTCGTTGCAATCCAAATATCCTGCAATAAAAAAATAATATTATTTTCTTCTTAAGCAAATAATTGACTACAAAGAATAATGAAGAGCAAGAGAAATATTTTTGCTACTTATTTACCTTTATAGCGAACGAGATCAAACTAAGGGAGGCTACAATTCCCGAGGGTTATTCTAATAATCGAAGAAAAATTAGTTAAAAGGAAAGGGAATCTCAAATGTGAACTATCCTTGGTTTTTGTGGAATTTTTTTATTTTTTTAGATTTTAAATTTCCATTTTTTATTTTCTGGTTTTCAAATTTTTAGTGATTTTAATTTTGCATTTTTTTAATTTTCAAAAATATGATTTTCAGAACAATTTCATGCACAAAAGAAATACATTTTTTATTTTTCAATTATGTCATAAATGCTCAAAAATATCCAAAGAATGTTTTTTGTTTTTATGATTTTTTAATGTTTTTGTAATTTTTCAGAGATTTTTCGATTTTTTAGGATTTTTAAAATGAATAAAAATAAGGGAAAAATGCAAACAACAGATAAACAAGACTATTTCATAATTTAAAAATATTAAATTAAATAAAAAACCACGGAATTTATTTTTCCTAGAAAGTAAAGGAAATTGTCTACAAACAAAACTTAAATCACATTTTTTTAATTTTTCTACAATTTTATATGTTTTTTTGAATATTTTGAGTGTTTTGCATTTTTTAGTTTTATTAATATTAATACACGAAATTCGGACATGAAATTAAACACATAGAAACAAAAGTACTCTAATTTTTTTGGAATTTTTGAGGCAATATTCAAATTTTAATGAATTTTCAAAGTTCAAATAGAGAAAAATAACATGTTTTTTATTTTTTAATAATATCAAATGATGATAAAATGTTATGAAAAATTTATACAATGAATAAACATAGATCAAGAGAGGCACAAATGTTTTTTTTGAATGAAGAGAACATGCACTTTTAAGGTATGGATAAACAGGACTGGAATGAAAATATTTATAGTTTTTACATTAAATAATTAAAAATAAAGGAAATGCGAGTATAAAAGTGTAATTTACCCAATAAACGTGTGCAGAGCACGTTACTTGAACAAGCAGGGGCCTTTTTGAAATTTATAGAACTTCCATGGGTCTTTCTGATATTTACCCAATTTTTTATTTCGAAACTAGGGTTTTCGAGGCTCCTTCGTTCTTCAAGACAAAACATGGGAGTGCACAGTTTTTAGTGATCTGGTCTCTAGAGGGTGGTGGCACGTGCTGTTGAAGTCTAATGGCGATGACGCGCACGATCGACGGGTGGCGCATCGCTAATTGATGGGAGATGGTGCTTCGGTTCTTAGGATGTCCGGTGCCTACAACGGGCAGTGAAGGTGGGAGGTGGATAGCCATGTTAAGAAGCGGTGATGGCGAGTGTGAGGGACTGCACGACAATTCCAACTGCGGGTAGTGGCATCGACTGCGGATGGAGGCAATGGTTCCCTCCTCCGCGTGGCGGAGGAGCGATGTAGGGGTTTCTTTGATGGCTGAGGGAGGAATACCTAGCAGGTGGTTCTCTGGCAGATAACGGTTTGAGGATGCACGCGGGTGGCGGGGCTTCAGGCGGAGAGTCTTGCACGGAGACAGCGGTCTGGTGGTCAGGAATATCACGCTGGAGGGCTCTGGGCTCGCGATGGTGAAGGGGACGTGCTTGTGGGCGGTGACTAGTCGAAGGGTTCTGCGCGGGCGCGCGGGCGTGGACGGACAACATAGGAGGCGGCAACGGAGCCACGGTGGTAGCATATTTTTTTGTTTTTTTTAATTTTTTATTAACAGAAACAAAGGAAGTTTTTTTTAGAAATAGATATTGTGTGTATATATATATATTTAATTTTTTAATTTTATTTTTTATTAATTTTTATTTTATCCTGTAAAAAATTTAGAAAAACTATATATGATTTTTTAATTTTATTTTTTTGAAATAGAGGAGGACTCAAGCATGATGCATCATCTCTACTTATTTTGGTAAATAATAAAAAATTGGAAAAAGATGTGAATGAGGATCCAAGGAAATGGAAGAATCAAATCCGAGTCTCCGTCCACCGTATGTGGCCGGAGTTGAGAGATCGTGGGGGATAAAATGTGAACTTGGAGAGATCGAGAAAATGAGATGAAAAATCAGAATCGAAGGTGGATCAAAATCGTGATGGATTCTAAGATCTAGATAAAAAATGATAACGAAATAAAAATGCGAAAAGTAAACTATGACTAACTTAGGTATAAACTAAGAAAAGTAAAATGGATTTCACCTTGGGAACGGAAAGACCCTGATCGCCTCGACAAAGGCCGACTCGCTGTCACTGGACGACTTGGAGACCAGGCACCCTTTTGCGACAAGATAGCTCTCGGAGAATAGGCTCCTCTCACCATTGATCAAATTGAAATGAGAGAGGAGGAGCCATATTAATAGGTAGAAGTATGGAGTTTAAATTTCAAAAAATTTGAATGAAGATAAGAGATAAAAAATTTGAATGAAATAAAGATAAAAAAGGCAATTAATGTTTAAAAATTATTTATAAAAATTAACTAATTTTTTTGTATTTTCGTCATTTTATTAAATTGTGAAATAAATATTATTTTTTTTATTTTTGGTAGTTATTTAAGAAATTTAACTATATACATTTGGTACACTATATACATAGTTAAACAAGGAGATTAGTTTTTTATTTTATATTTTTTATTTATTTATATTTTAAATAATTATAAAAAATATTTACAATTATTTATAATAATAAAATAAAAATATATATAATAAATAGTGAAATTGTAAAAACCACCCCAGAAAACCAACTTTTCGACCGTAACTTCAAAAATTATGAAATCACACCCATTTTAAAGAGAATTTAATTTAGATTACAATGGAAGTGAGTTTGGTTTAATTTGAGCATATGAAGCAAGAATTGATCTTTCAATTATTGCTTTATGGTTTTTTTTCCGGATGTAGCTACTATTATTCTGTACATGAATTAATTTTACAATTATTTTTATTATTTAGAAAACCTTTTTATCTCAAAACTTTTGTTTTGAAAAAGTATTTACTTTTAGGTCAATTTATGTACAAATAAAATAGTGTAAGTATACAAATATTTATAACACATTTTTTTGGATTTTCTAATCATGGATCATGTCTCCCCGTACTTTATTTTTGATCGATTAGGTCAAGTCTTGACCTTCTCTCGGGGTTCGGGTCAGCCTATATCTATTACATATATATAGTATTCTTTTTTTCTTTTCTTTATTTTTCCTTTATTTATTTATTTTAGGTTGAAATAGTAAAAAATATACAACATTTATACATAGATGCAAGTTAGTAAGAATATGGAGTTAGTATTATATACATGTGTTTTATAAGAGATTTTAAGCTAAAACAAATGAATAAGATGATAAAATGCAGATTCATCATCCTCAGTCCCTTAGCAAATACTTATTTGAAAGAATAAATGAATAAAATAAAAAAGAGAGTAAAATAAAGAAATTAGGACAATATTTAGTAATATACTTTTCTTCATAAAATTGCAGTGCGGAGCTCGGTGAGATCTTTGGATTATTAGTGTGGAGGAACATTAATGGGAAATGGATTTAAAACCTAATAACCTCTAATTTCCACAAAAATCCAATTCATGTCGCCTCAACATTCAAGTCAGAACAAGTCTACATACACAAATTCTTATGACTATGAATCTTTACCTGTACGGTGTAAGTGAATTATAGCTCCCCATCTCAAAAGTAGCAAAGAAACAACCCCTCAATAAGGTAACTCTGATCCCCCTGGTCTAGCAACTCTTTCCTTGAGGAGCATGGATATTCCCTTCTAAGTTCAAGTACAACCAGTTCAAGAAGCGGGGGTGGAGAAAAGAATGAACGATAACCAGTGTAGCTACCTATCCTTCGATGCATGACCAGTGTAGCCAAGTCATCAGCTTCAATCTTACAAAAATTTGACTTTTAAGCTCTTATTATTATTTTTCTTTTTATTAATCCTTGTATATACACTCCGACAGACATTTTACTTTTTAATCAAGCCTGTCCACTTTTGAAGATTCTGCATTTTTTCTCCTTTTTTTTGAAAATATATACAAGGTGCAACATGTACACAAGGAGTTTTTCCTCTTGAGCTAGTAGACTATCCATCTTTTGAAGCATTATTGCAACCCCACAACATCCTGTCATTTGACCTCAACATCACAGGACCAAGTTGGGACGCACTTCCCTCCCTAGAGGAAGACAAGAAGTTCTGCCTATATGTACTACCCTCGTATGCTACCCCAAGCCAAAAGATTCTACCTCCTCACTACCTCCTCCATGAAGAGCTACATGCAGAGTGCTTGTCGAAGATAAGCCACGGTCTAAAAGAATCATGCGTGTGTTGTTAAATATTCTACTTAGGCTACTCAAGATGACATGTGAACATAGTCTTATGGACTCAAAGAATTAAGTCACTAGGACCTGAGAAGTCTTAAATCTATTTCTTATAAGGTTCCTCTGAAATTATGTGGAGTAAGGTCCGACTAAGCTCCATTCTTCAATTTTATTCTAGATTTAGTTTAAATGTTAATACTATTATGAAAAATGTATGCAAGAAATATGTTCAATGTAGAAAACAAATTTTTTGAAATAATTTTCTAATTTTGAACTTTTTATGGATTTTTTGAAAAAATGCACATGTGAAAATAAAGTTTTTTTTGAATTATGCAAATTTTTATAGATTTTTGGTTTTGTAACTTTTTAGGGATTTATGTAAGGGAAAAAGGGTTAGTAAAATATATACAAGTATATACAATTTTTTTAGTTTTGTTTCTTTGTTAGTTTTTTGTATATATATATATTGTTTTTTTTTGTTTTGTTTTTTGGTTTTTTGTAAAAGGAGACTAAAGTCTATATACACACGTAGATTTTTTGAATTTATATACATGTTCCCAAAAATAATCATATTAAAAGTACGAGTTATGTCTAAAGTATGTATACAATATATACGACACCCTCCTATACTTAGCTCGAACTATGTCCTCAGAGTGATCAAAGAGCGGGAAAGGAAGACAACTCATGCAGAGTATAGAAAAGTGAAAAGACTCCCATGCTACAATGATTCAAAGAAAATATGAAAAGAATAGAAGTTGGTGATCCCTCCTATACTTAGGATCAAGTAATCGTAAGTATAGTAGACTGTACAAAAGGGCAAAATCGATAAAGAGAATGTACGGGCTCAATGGAAAAACAAAAAAAAAAGATGATATGAACAACATCACTCCCCCTATACTTAGGGTAGAGTATCCCTAAGTATTAGCAACAACAAGAGTGATGAACATGACGAATATGAACAACACAAATCATTCACCCCCCATACTTAGGATAAAACACAACCTAAGTATAGCATATATACACACACAGAAAAGGGGTGAACGATAAAACCAGAGAAGAAAGAATAAAATGAAAGGATATACAGGAGGAGTGGATGTACAAAGGTCAAGAAGATCGAAAGCAAACCTTCTTGCGAGATCGATGAGGAATGGGCCTAAAAAGGTGTAGGTTGATATTGGGGTCATCATTAGACATAAACTGATCAGGATCGACCCAGAATGTATCCTCACCGGTCGCAAAGTGTGCAGGCAGGAACTGATCAGTGGAAGTAGTATGGCCATGTCTAGCCTGGGAAGTCTCGTAAATATCAAAGTAAAAAGGCTCGAACTCATTATCCGAAAAAGAAAGATCAATTCCAGCCTGACGAGCCTCTCCTAGATCATCATCCTCATTAAAAGTCCTGACTTCCTTTATAAAAGCAATCAAATCAAATTCGGCCTTATCAGTATCATCTAAATCAGGGTGAAAAGGAATCGACGTATCAATGAAAGTAGTCAAATCATGCCCAACATGTCTAGTTTCAGAGTTTGCCTTTCGCTCTAGGGTGTCTATTGTGTAAATCCCACGGTTGTCATCAATGCATCGCCATGTGCCGGTAGGAGGAACTCCAATGTCTATGCTTTCTAAGTTTTTCTCCCTGAAGAGGAATTCTTAGTTCTCAGTATCATCCAACATACAACAAAAATCTCTGATAGTATAATCTAGGTCAATGTCCTTGGAGTTGGATAACATGGGCACACTCTAATGGGATGCAAGTCTTTGGTCAGTAATGGGTGTAGTGATCCACACATCGCTCCCTACATCAGAACGGAAGAGAATATCTCTTGATCCATAATCAATAACAACTCTCGTAGAGGCGAGGAAAGCCCTTCCTAGGATGATTGGAGGGTTCTCCAAAGGGGTGGTCTTCATGGGCAATACGACAAAATCAGTAGTGAATTTCACGCACTAAATAAAAATGACAGCATTTTCTAAAATACCCTTCAACCTCTTAATAGACCCATCAGTAAATTGAACTATCATCTTGATTTTCTTGAGAGGCCCAAGATGAAGAGATTGTACCATAGAGAAGGGTATTATATTGATTGAAGCACCACCATCAAGGAGAGAGTCATCGCAAGAATAGTTAGAGATGGAGCAACTCAAAAGAGGTGTGGCAGTATTCCCTTTCTTAAAATGTGGACGGTGAGAGATGGCATAGGCAATGGCCATTGGTAAAGATGTGATGCTCAGATCTGCTCCTCCGCTTTCTCCTCTTGGGTTGAGGAGCAGATAAATGGGTCATGGCCCATTGAAGTGGGACTTTAATGATCTCGTGAATAGTGGCCACCACTTCGGGTTCAATCAACATTTTTTTTGAATTTTTGAACCTTCTCCATACAAGGGAGGAGATCGATATCAACATATACATGAGGATTGCCAAGAGCAGTCTGTATAGTGGCATCCTCGAGGTCAAAGTTGGAACATGTGGTAAATGTCTGTGTGGGAAAATGGTTTGGCATGGGTGACCTCTTCTCATGAGATGAATCAACGATGTGTCTCCCAAAATCCTTTTAGATTTTTTTTAAATTTTCTTATTTTTTGTATTTTGGGCGATTGCAAGATCCCATGATTATCCTCAAGTTAATACATATCCTCAAATAATGGAGTGTTATTTTGGCTCTTATTTATGCTAAATATATTGGTAATCCTCGAATTCATATGGTCCATCATCTGATTTAGGGTCTCAAGTATGGAAATCATGAAAGGTGACTCCAAAATCTAAGGATCGGGTGAGTGGAATGAGGGTGGGTAAGAATCAAAGTCCGACTCTTGAAATAATGGGTTAAGCAGATATGCATTAAAATCAAGAGGAAAGTCCTCGTCGAAAAAGGATGGTGGATCGGCTGGAGGGTGCAAGGGATCCGCGAAGATCGGATTAACATAACTCTAGTCGACCATCTCCGAAACAAGAGAAAATGATTAGGAGAGCACGAGGGTCAAGCCAAAAGATGTGAAGAAAAATGTGCAAATTCACAGAAGGATCTAGTATGCACACAAGCAATCAAACATAATACAGACCCCCAGTTCACCAACTCAACTCAGTGAAGACCGTGAAAGCTCGATCTCTTATCTTGTCA
The DNA here is from genome assembly GCA_037367405.1 of Ottelia alismoides. Classification (NCBI taxonomy): domain Eukaryota; kingdom Viridiplantae; phylum Streptophyta; class Magnoliopsida; order Alismatales; family Hydrocharitaceae; genus Ottelia; species Ottelia alismoides. The sequence goes on along the minus strand of JAZKJV010007245.1, from coordinate 100,533 downwards.
ATTTTAGAGTTAGGTGATCAAAGATAAAGTTGTACAAACACTTAGGTTGGTTTATGGGATTTAGATGCTAACCTTAGTGTGCATGTGATGCAGAACGAATTTTGATACCAAATGATGCAAAAAGGATTTTGACGCGTCAATAAAATATTTTTGAACGGTGGAAATTATTTGGTAGAAGAAATTGGAGGGGTTGAGAAGAAGAACACACCAGTTGCGCGAGGTTGAGGGAGAAAGAATGCGTAGACCGCGAGGGGAAGAGAGAGAGACGAGGGAGAGAGAATAATTCTCAATTTTTCATTCACTTCAACTGTCTAAAAACAATGACCCCTCATCCCTTTATATAGGAGGGATGAGATTTCAAAAATAGAAAACTAATTTAAATTGACAAGTAGTTATCCTAAATAGACTCTAACTAATTAACCAACTAATTTGCACATTAAATCTATAACTAATTATTAGAGATCACAGACGACCTCGTTTATTTAATTAAAGAAACGACAACTTAAATAAATATAAATAAAATTGACCAATAGAATTTAATAAATATTGAGCCCTGTCCGTTGGTTCCACGCTGCATCAACTCTCCTCCGCTTTTAAAAATTCGTCTCCTGACAAATTTCTTGATCTTCGGGTTGTTGATGGCTTGTTGATCGAATCTCCCCATTTCGTTCCTTTTCCATGTTACGTTTATAATTTTTCTGATTTGAGGGGTATGACTGTAAATTTTCTACCCCTCCATTTGAAATGATTTCATAACATACCCCTTTTGATAAGAACTTTTGTAAGGGGGGCTTTTTCTGCAATTTTCCCCCAAAATAATCTCCAATCCCTCAACTAACGGGATTCGACCCCCTTTGGAAGGGCGCCTAGGGATTTTTCATCCTTTCGGCATTGGCAGCGGTGGAGGCGCGAGATCCAGGGGTGGTGCCGAACCGGGCGACGAGGGTGGCGACTTGTGGCCGGATGGATGCGCGCGAGTGCGCGAGGACAACCGTGCGGGTACCCGTGCTGGGGGCGGTGCGCGTTGATGTGGAGTCCATGAAGGGGCGATCAGTGGGGAATCGTTGGGGGTGTCAGGCGAAATCGTGGGCTGCAGGGAGGGGTTAGTGAAAGGGCGGAGGAGAGGGAAGGCGGTGCCGGGGCTGGGGCTGCTGGGGACGCGAGGTTGGTGGGGGTTCCCGCGAGGAAACTGGTGGGGGAATGAGGCTCGCCGGGGTTGCGAGGTTGGTGGGGGGTTCCCGCGAGGGGACTGGTGGAGGGATGGGACTCACCGGGGGTGCGAGGATGGTGGCTGGGGGGACTAGGGTTGGTTTTGAGGGGGTGGCGGCGGAAGGGGGTGTTGGTGGTGGGGTGGCGAGGATTGGGGAAGCCGGGGTGGGTGTTGGTGGGGCTGGGGCCTGGATTGGTGCCGCCATGGTTGCGGGAAGGGGGCCCGAGGGTGCAGGGCTGTCAAGGCCGAGCGACAATGATGTTGGAACCGTCATCGGGGGTGATTTCGGCGGTGGCGGCAGGTCTGAAACCTCCTAGACAACATGCATATTGTTGATAACGTTGAGCTTTTCTTTGCCTTCTTTGATGCAGAATGAATTCTGCATCATTCTTCATCGGGAACTTGAATGGATGTTTCACCATCCCTTTTGGTGATGAGTCCTTGTATGTGTTGCGTCATTGATTCTCTATTCTCTGAAAGGATTTGGAGCATATTCGATAGGGTTTATCTAACCTCAGCATACCAGGAACGGTCGTTGGGGTGAGATCCGTTGGATTTTCTGCGTGAATGACGAGAGGGATCGCCAGATCGTGAGGACGACCTAGATGCCATGATTTGATATCAAATGATGCAGAACGAATTTCGATACCAAATGATGCAAAACGGATTTTGGCACGTCGATAAAATATTTTTGAATGGTGGAAATTATTTGGTAGAAGAAATTGGAGGGGTTGAGAAGAAGAACACGCCGGTTGCGTGAGGTTGAGGGAGAAAGAACACGTAGACCGCGAGGGGAAGAGAGAGAGATGAGGGAGAGAGAATAATTCTCAATTTTTCATTCACTTCAACTGTCTAAAAACAATGGCCTCTCATCCCTTTATATAGGAGGATGAGATTACAAAAATAGAAAACTAATTTCAATTGACAACTAATTATCCTAAATAGACTCTAACTAATTAATCGACTAATTTGCACATTAAATCTATAACTAATTATTAGAGATCACATGCGATCTCGTTTATTTAATTAAAGACACGACAACTTAAATAAACGTAAATAAAATTGACCAATAGAATTATATAAATATTGGGCCCTATCCGTCGGTTCCACACTGCATCAGTATGCGAGCAATTTATAAAGAATAGAATGAGAGGGTTAACTCTCCCCAAAATAATGATTTTTCCTTACGTTTATTTTAGGACTGAGTTTTTATTAGCAGTCCCAAATTTTAGGCAGTTGTCACTTGGTTTGAATATATACAATGAATCGCCTACCAAGTGTCCAATTTCCTTTTTAACTTATGTGAGTGAAAATAAGAAAGGAGATCAGAAATACCAATACACGATTCAAAACAATGATGCATGCAGTGCTTAAGAGATGTGTACCTTGTCACAAACACTCTACATTCAAAATGATCTGTGCAGAATTTAAATACAGAAAGTAAACTAGCCTATATGATGCAAGTGAACCGTCCTAGATGATAGCTTCTATTACGAGAAGAATCGTTGTTAACTAATCATAAGAGAGACTTGAGTCCGATCTTGGAAGTCGCTTGGTTCTTGCCACAACGGATCCTTCTAGCGTTGTATGCGACTTTTCTCGACGCATGGTTTCTTTTCCAATTAAGTTAATTTTTTTATTTGACGAAGTCCGAACATGATCCATACGAACATATATTCTATTAGGGAGTTTGGACCTTAGTTTTACCGATCTCAACTAAATAATTAAAGCAACTAATAGGTGGCTCACGATATCCGTGTGAAACAAAGAAAAAAATAAGGCGATAAAAACCAACATTGGTGAGGTCTCCCACGTGCACAAGCACTTGGCGAAACAGACCCTGCAACAAATGAATGTCCTTTTTATAGGAGTTCAAATGCTAGAAATAAATAAAATAAAGTCTATTTTTTGGTGACCTTTGAATCTTCTTTTCCTCCTCTCACGCTATCCCGCAACTTGGTGAAGAATCAAGCTGCCTCTGCTTCGTTTGGTGCTTCGACTCTCTTAGGATCACTCCTTCGCTCCATGGGCCCTCGCAAGAAAAGGAAAAGAGAAAATGTGTAAGAAACACAATTATAAAATATGAGCAATAAAAATGTAATAAATACAGTGAAATAATGTGTCAAAATATAAACAGATATTTACAATCAAGAATAGCAAGTGAAAAGAGAAACCTAACTACCCTCGTTGTGCCTCCCCGGCGACTCGCCATTTTGTTCACCATAGGATTCGGGTATCGATTATTAATGATATAAAATTGTCGCGATCCCCAAAATTCCTGTCCCAAACAAACAAATTTATTTTTTCTCAAGCCAATAATAGATTACAAAGAATAATGTAGAGCAAGAGAATATTTTTGCTGCTTATTTACCTGTATCGCGAACATGATCGAACTCAAGGACGCTACAATTCTCGAGGGTTATTCAAATAATCAAAGAAAAATCAATTAAAAGAAAAGGGAATCTCAAATGTGAATTATCCTTGGTTTTTGTGGAAACTTTATTTTCTTTTTCTTTTTTTATTTTTCAATTTCTATTTTTAATTTCTAGTTTTTAAATTTTTAGTGATTTTAATTTTACATTTTTTAATTTTCAAAAATATAATTTTCAGAACAATTTCATGCACAAAAGAAATACATTTTTTATTATTCAAGTATGACAAAATTGCTTAAAAAATCTAAAGAAAATCTTTTTGTGTTTTATGATTTTTTATTATTTTATAATTTTTTAGACATTTTCAGATATTTTAGGATTTTGAAAATAAATAAAAATAAGGGAAAATGCAAATAGTGAATAAACAAGACTATTTCACAATTTAAAAATATTAAATGAAATAAAAAATCGCGGAATTTATTTTTCCTAAAAACTAAAGGAAAATATCTACAAATAGGAACTCAAATCACATTTTTTTGAATTTTTTTAAAATGTTATATGATTTTTTAAGATTCTGAGTATTTTAAATTTTTTTGAGTTTTATAAATAATTAATGCATGAAATTTGGACAGGAAATTAAACACACAGAAGCAAAAATACTTTAATTTGTTTGGATCTCTTGAGGAAATATTCATTTTTTATGAATTTTCAAAGTTCAAACAAAGAAAAATGACATGTTTTTATTTTTTAATAATATCGAATGATAATAAAATACTACGAAAGATTTATACAATGAATAAACACAGATCATGTATCTAAGTTAATTTTATGAGAATTTTTGAGGCACAAATGCTATTTATTTGAATGAAGAGAACATGCACTTTAATGTCTGGATAAACAGGCCAGGAATGTAAATACTTATAGTTTTTGCATTAAATAAATAACAATTAATAAAATGCGGGTATAAAAGTGTAATTTACCTAGTAAACATGTGTAGAAAGCATGACTTCAACTGGTATAGACCTTTTTGAAACTTGTAGAACTTTTAGGGGTCTTTCTGATATTTACCCATTTTTTTGCTTTAGAAACTAGTGTTCTCGAGGTTCCTTCATTATTCAAGCTAAAATAAGGGAGTGCACCGCCTCTAGCAATCAGGTCTCAAGGGGGCAATGGTACGTGCGGCTGAGGTCTAATGACGACGACGCACAGTCGGTGGGTGGCACGTTGCTGATTGTTGGGGGATGGTGCTTCGATTCTCAGGATGGTCGACACCTGCTACGGGAACTGAAGGTGGGAGGTGGATAGCCATGCCAAGCAACGACGATGGCAAGCACGAGGGACTGCAAGGCAGTTCCAATCGCGGGCGGCGACGTCGATTGTCTGCGCGACGGAGGAGCGATGCAGGGGGTTCTTAGACGGCGGAGGGAGGAATGACTATTAGGTGGTTCTCTAGCGGACGGGGGTCTGAGGATGCATGCGGGTGGCACGACTTCAAGCAGGGAGTCTTGCACGGAGACGAGCGACGGGCTGGTAGTTAGGAATGCCGTGCTGGAGGGCTTTAGGTTTGCGATAGTGAAGGGGCCGCGCTTGGGGCGACGACTCGTCGGAGGGCTCCGTGCAGGCGCACACACGTAGAAGGGAGGCAAGGAGGCGATAGCGGAGCCGCAGTGGCGACATATTTTTTTGGCTTTTTTTATATTTTTTATTAACAGAAACAAAGGAATAAAAAACAACTTTTTTTTAATTGTTTAGAAACAGAAGTTGGAAATATATATTTTTAATTTTTTTTGTAATTTTTTATACTGCAAAATAAATGTTAAAAAAACTATATATGATTTTTTTTATTTTTTTATTTTTTTGAAATAGAAGAGGACTCAATCACAACACATCATCTATGCTTATTTAAATAAATAATAAAAAATTGAAAAAAGATGTGAATAGGGATCCAACAAAATGGAAGAATCGAAGGTGGATCAAAATCATGATGGAGTCTAAGATCTAGATAAAAAATGACAACGAAATAAAAAATGAGAAAAGTAAACTACGATTAACCTAGGTTAAAAATAAGAAAAGAAAAATAACTCTCACCATAAGAACATAAAAGACCGTGATCGCCTCAACGGAGGCTGACTCGCTGTCACCAGACAGCTTGGAGGCAAGGCACCCTTCTGCGACAAGATAGCTCTGGGAGAATAGACTCCTCTCACCAAAGATTGATCAAATTGAAATGAGAGAGGAGGATACATATTAATAGATAGAAGTATGGAGTTTAAATTTCAAAAAATTTGATTGAAGATAAGAGATAAAAAATTGAAATGAGATAACGATAAAAAGGCACTTAGTGTTTAAAAAATATTTACAAAAACTAAATAATTTTTTATATTTTCATCAATTTATTAAATTGAAAAATAAATGTTATTTTTTATTTTTTGTAGTGGTTATTTAAGAAATTTAATTATATACATATACTATATACATATGGTACATTATATACATAGTTAAATAAGGGGATTAGTTTTTTTCTTTTATTTTTTTATTTAATTTTTTTAAATAATTATAAAAATATTTACAATTATTTACAATTTAATATAAATAAATAAATATATATAATAAATGGTAAAATTGTAAAAACCACACCAGAAAACTAATGTTTCAATCGTAACTCCAAAAATTATGAAATTCACAATCATTTTAAAGAGAATTTAATTTAGAGTACAATGCAAGTTAATTTGGTTTAATTTGAGTTCATATGGAGCCGGAATTGGTCTTTCAATTATTGCTTTATGGCTTTTTTCCGGATGTTGTTACTTTTATTATGTACATGATTTAATTTTGTAATTACTTTTATTTTTTTAGAAAACCTTGTTATTTACAACTTTTGTTTTGAAAAATATTTATTTTGAGGTTAATTTATGTACAAAATAAAATAGCGTAAGTATACAAATATTTACAACACATTTTTTGGATTTTCTAATCAAGGACCCTATCTCCCCCTACTTTATTCCTGCTCGATCAGGTCAAGTCTTGAGCTTCTCTCAGGGCTCGGGCCATCCTTTATCTATTACATATATACAGTCTTCTTCTTTTTTTCTTTATTTTCCTTCCTTCCTTTCTTTATTTATTTTAGGTTAAAATAGTAATAAATGTACAATATTTACACACAGATGCAAGTTAATAAGAATATGGAGTTAGTATTATATACATGTATTTTTAAGAGATTTTAAGCTAAAATAAATAAATAATGATGATGAAATGCATATTCATCAAGTATTCATTGACAGATTTTGCAGAAAGATGGTGGGATGCTGTAGTTTCTGAGTTAGGATGTGAGCCTACATGGGATGATTTTGAGACACGATTCAGAGCCCACTTCTTTTCTACGAAGTGGTAGGAGTCCCAACATTGACTTTTTACAAAGCTTCATTAGGGATGAATGACAGCTAGAGACTACTTCGTTAGATATGCTGAGTTATCTCGACATACACCAACAGCTGCTGCATTTCTAGAGGAGAATCTGGAAAAGTTCATCGAAGGCATAAGGGAAGAAGTACTGAGAAGTTGGACAGATTGTACATCACTTCCATCTTGAGGCTACTGATGCAGCGGAGAAGTTTAAGGACATCCGAGAGAGGCTCTTTGGGAGCTCGTCTGGAGCAATGCTTAGACCACATCGATCTTTTGGGACGATTCCTCAAACATTTCAGCAACAGAGGTCATCTAGATGTTTCCGACCTATGGGTTCAACATTCTCAGTCAGTGCTCACTCATCTCCATCAATTACCTTAGGAGGAGCACTTGCAGGACATGGTACAGATTCCGCTCGACCATCTGGGTCGTAGCGAGTGGACAGACCCCTAGCAGGACCAACTCGAAGCATAGATACGACCACTCCATCTACCCAGCCAGTCTGATGCTACTTATGCCATGAGTAGGGACATTACCGACATCAGTGTCCCTAAAGATTTGGTGAGACTCGTCCACAACCATAGTCCTCGTAGCCAAAGGCACCACATACGGGGATTTCCCATGGCAACAACTCCAACTTCAAGAGGCATCAACAGAGACAGACATAGAGTGTGGCAGGCTCTAGTACTGCACTAGCTAGGCGAGGTCAACTACAAGCAGTGACCAAGGAGCAAGCACGTTCAACAACTACTGTGGTGAAAGGTATGATATCAGTCTTGGGATGACCTTCCATGTTTTATTTGATTTTGGAGCAACACATTCTTTCCTTGCTTACTAGCTTCTTTAGGTAGAGTTCTCCATACTACATCTGAGGGCCAGGTGGCTAGTTGTTCATCATTTCACTAATAGTTAGGCACTTGTCAGTACTGATTGGCGGTCACGAGATGGTTGCATATTGTCTACTGCTATAGTTTGATGAGTTTGATTTGATTTTGGGCATGGATTGGTTATCAACTCATCATGATCTTGTTGATTGCTTTAGGAAGACAGTTGTCTTCAGGATTCCATATATACCGAAGTTCACTTTTGAGGGAACATTACATGACTCCAAAATGGAATACATTTCAGTGTTGCAAGCTTAGCGACTTGTTGATCGGTGTTGTGATTCATATCTAGCATTTGTTCGAGAGGTAACTGATCATGAGTCGATGGCACATGACATCCGAATAGTATCATAATATCCATATGTTTTTCCTGATAAGATACTAGGATTACCTCCCCAGAGATAGATTGAGTTTGAGATCACATTACTACCATCTACACAACATATCTTGATGGCTCCTTACCGCATGGCAGTAGCTGAGTTGAAAGAGCTGAAGGTGCAGTTGCAGGAGTTACTTGACTTGAGATTCGTGATGCCGAGCACTTCTCCTTGGGGTGCTCCGATTCTATTTGTCAAGAAGAAGGATGGATCCATGAGATTATGCATTGATTATTGGCATCTGAACAAGAGAATAATGAAGAATCATTATCCTTTATCGTACATCGATGATTTATTCGAACAGTTACATGGATCTTCTTTTGAAGATCAACCTTCGATCAGTCTATCATCATCCGAGGATTTGAGAGGCAAACATTCTGAAAACCGCTTTTAGAACTTGTTATGGACACTACGAGTTTGTGGTGATGTCGTTTGGGCTCACCGATGCACCTGCAACTTTCATGGATACGATGAACATGATTTTCCGTGACAAGTTTGTGGTGCTATTAATTGATGATGTGCTCATATATTCTTGGAATGAATGGGATGATGCGAATGATCTACAGATTATCTTGGATACATTGTGGGAGAAGAAGCTATATGCCAAGTTGAGAAAATTTGAGTTCTGGTTATCCCAGGTTTCATTTTTTGGCCATGTCATTTTTGGTGCAGGTATCGCAGTCGATCCTACGAAGACTGAGGCAGTTATTTCTTGGGAGCAACCCAAGACAGTTACTCAGATTTGGAGCTTCTTTGGGCTAACACGTTATTACAGACGCTTCGTCAGTGGATTTTCATACATTATTCACCCTTTGACACGATTGACGTAGAAGGGAGTTCCATTCATTTGGGACAATTCATGCGAGCAGGCCTTCAGGACACTGAAGGAGAGATTGACTACACCACCCATTCTTGCTCTTCCTTCAGGCACTCAAGATTATGCAGTCTATATAGATGCATCTAGAGAAGGTCTAGGAGCAGTATTGATGCAAAAAGGTCATGTGATTTCTTACACATCACGACAGTGGAGACCGCATGAGCGGAACTACCCCACACATGACTTGGAGTTGGCAACAGTCATTTTCGCCTTGAAGATCTAGCGTCACTATTTATATGGGGTGAATTTTGAAAATTTCACAGATCACAAGAGCTGAAATATATCTTTGATCAGAAGGAGCTGAACATGAGACAACACAAGTGGCTTGGGATACTAAATGATTGCGATTGCACGATCTATTACCATCCCGGTAAGGGAAACATGGTGGAAGATGCGCTTAGCAGGAGAGCTCATGCAGTGGGTACAACGAACTGGTATATGGATATACACGTGGGACATGCTTCCATCTTTGACCATTGGCATCTTTAAGAGAGTGCATCCATATCCACAGTTGTACTTCCATGATTCAACAGTTTATGGGATCACATTGTTGAAAGCTAGAAGGCAGATCCTTGGATTTGAGATATATAAATGCACACCATCAAGGACGAGATTGATGATTTTATTGTGGCGGAGTCTATTTTATGGAAGGAAGGTCACGTTGTTGTGCCCAATGATGAGCAGTTGCGTAGAGACATTCTCGATGAGGTACACAGTTCACTATTATCTATTCACCCAGGTAGCACAAAGATGTATCGTGATCTGCGTCGACATTTCTGTTGGATGGAATGAAGCGCAATGTGGTGCAACATGTTAACAGATGCATGACCTGTCAGATGGTCAAGGCCGAGCACAGGAGACCACCAGGATTACTGTAGTCTCTCCCCATTCTCGAGTGGAAATGGGAGAGCATTTCTATAGATTTCGTCACGCGATTGCCGAAGACACCAAATGTCCATGATTCCTTTTGGGTAATTGATAAATTAATCAAGTTAGCCCATTTCATACCTGTCAACACGACTTACACTCCATCCAGATTGGCCAAGCTATATGTGCAGAACATCATCAGGCTACATGGTATACCACGAGAGGTGGTGTCTGACAGGGGTTCACAATTGACATCACATTATTGGCATCCGTTCATGTTAGCACTACAAACAGAGTTGAACATGAGTTCTTTTTATAATCCACAGATAGACGAGCAAAGTGAGCGCACCATTATGACACTCGAGGATTTACTTTGCGCATGCTCTTTGGAGTGGAAAGGATCCTGGAAGGATCATTTACCATGAGTGGAATTCAAGTACAACAACAACTATCATTCCAGTATTGGCATGACACCATTCGAATCCCTATATGGGCAGAGATGTCTCACACCTCTCAGTTGGCGTCAGGTAGGTGATCATGCTCTCTACTCCGTCGACCTCTTGAAGGAGACTACGAGAGTTGTCGATCTTGTGAGAAGCTTTTGATGACACAAAGCCACCATAAAAGCTATACAGACCATCAGAGAAGAGACTTAGAGTTTCAGGTAATCCAATTCTTTCTCTTCATCCAGTCAATCATGACTCATCTATATTAAACATAATCTTACATATAAATGACATTCTTGTAAATTACCGGGGGAGATTGGGTATTTCTCCTTGTATCTCTCATGAAGGGAATACAAAGATTCGGTGTTTGTGGCAAGCTGGCGTCGCAATATGTTGGTCCATACAAGATTCTTGCTAGAATGGGGAAGGTGGCCTATTGGGTAGCCCTTCCTCCACATCTTTCTGGTATTCACGATGTCTTCCACATATCCAACTTGAGGAAGTATGTGCATGACCTCCGACATGTCATCAGCTACGAGAATCTTGACATGGAGCCTGACTTGACATATGAGGAGAGGCCAGCGCAGATACTCGAAACGCTGTGAAAAATATTCACAACAAAGAGATTCCATTGATCAAGGTGTTGTGGCACCGACACAACGTCGAAGAGGCGACGTGAGAGATCGAAGCTGATATGCGGGCACGATACCCGCATCTTTTTTGAGGTAATAATCAAAACGAGCTTTTGTAATTAGATACATGTTAAAAATATGGCTTGTTTTCCCTTTGAGGTTTTTATGGGTTCGAAACTTTTTGAGGTTTTTATGGTTAGATAGAACCCAGATAAGACACATTGTAACCTCGACCCGAGTCTTGAGGACGAGACTCTCTTTGAGGTTTTTAAATTTATAGCATCCGAATTCGCATGAATAAACTTGAACCTAATCTGATTTGGGTCCAATTAACCCAATAAAGTTGTTGGTCAATGCTAAACAATCTAGTTCGATCAATTTATTGTGAATCAAAAGTCATTCAGATGAAATCGACTGAAAATTGGTTGCATCGTAATACGTGCTGTGGAAAAGCTGCGACACAATTTTGAAAACTACAAAACAAACCAAGGCTGTCATAAAATCTGATTTGACGAAATAAGGCCAACGGAATCGGCCGTTCATTAATCAGAGATCATTTGATTATTTTAAATCGTGAAATTTAACAGTAAACCGAAATCGTATTTCAAAAATCTCAAACAACCAAACCCGATAAAAAATTTATCAATATTATACTCATTTTGATCATCGTTCTATGACGATCAAAACAAGCCATTATTCTTTAAAATCGAAGAAATGTGGCACGAATACGGAGGACCTTAGTTTCTTAAATAAAGAGCGAGAAATTGTGTAAAAATAATAATAAAAAAAATAATGCTGACTCCAGCAGAGAGCAACCCTCGTTCCACTTGGTTCTATTTCTTCCACCACTTGTAAATCCTAGATCTCCTCTCTTTATTATAAAAGCACCCAACATACCCTCCATCCATTTCCACTTTCCCTTCAACTCTACATACAAGAGGCTATTCCCAAAGTTCTATTTCTTCTACTGTAGAAGCCAGAGATAGTTGGTCCTGCTACTACTCATTGCTTCACAATCAACCATTTTATGTTTGTTCTTCTCCAAGTTTGGAGGAAAATCCGCAAGTACAATTTTTCTTCCATTTTCCATTTCCAACTCAACCCTCTCTCCATCTTCTATCCTCAAATCTCTCTCATTTCCCCTGCAATTGACCGTAGAGCAACAACCCCTACTCCTTCATCGAATGGCTGCTACATGCAGCCATAGCTATTGCTATTTCAAGTGTTTTTTCCATACAATTATTGCTCCTGGAACTGCATTACATTGCATGCAAATCAACCCTCCTTCCTCCAAAAAATGGATCTAATCAGGTACAATCCTACCCTACCTCTTTGCTGCCATGCATGTACAATCTAAACCTCTGTTTGTTGTCCTCTATAATCTTTTGAAGTCAAAATGTTTCCCTTCAAATGATTATGATATGTTGTGATTGAAACTAAATGTAATAGATATAAGAATCCATGTATCTATACATGTAGAGTTGTTAAAAAAATAAAAATAATAAAATAATAAAATTAAAGAGTATTTGTTACTATGGCTAACACACGTATATAAGTAAATATACAGTGCCTCATTTATTTTCCTTCAAATAAAAGGGTGAAATTCTTTAAATTGATAGACATTTTAAATTATAATCTGCTTTCTAGATCTGGTGTTTTTTAAAAATAAATTTTAAATAAAGTTTTAAGCTATGTATTATGTAAATTATAATATGCTGGATCTGATGCATAGCAATATTTTCTTTTAAAATTTAAGTTCTGTATTTTGTAAACTATAATATGTTTTTTTGGAACTATGCTAAAAAAAGAGAGATTTGTACAACTGCTAACATTTTGTGAAATTAATCCAGTTAAGATGCCTCAATTTCACTTCTGCATTACTGGTTTTGTTTTATTTTCTGTTTATAGTATTTTATCACATGTGAGAATGGATTCTTAAAATCATCCTTTAGAAATACTCTGCTATATTTGAATCAGTATTAATAAGATAGCTGATCGAGATGTCGTGATCTATTATATAGATCACATAAGAGATTAAGGATTGAGGAATTAATATAAGTATGGAGGTAAATTAAAGATGACAATGAATAGTGCCGGTTACAGTGAACCTTACATCTGATTGTGTGAGGGTGCGATGACCTTCAACTGGGCAGAAGATAGGAAGCTCAGTTAGGGTAGCGGCCGTCAAACGCACGGTTCTAGGATCACAATCCTTTTTGCGATTTTTACGTGAGCTTGTAATGTTTTTACGCCTTGTTGGGATCCCAACTTTTGACCAACTCCACTAATCCTCTGTTTTAGGATACCCATGTGGAGGATCCTCGATTTTATTTTTTCGTACGAGCTCGTTTGCTCGTTACAGGTCAAGGCAGTTTTTACAGTGACTTTTCCGTAAACTCTCTCTCTCCCTTCTCTGGAGCATAGTTTTGGACTAGACATTTCCCTCTACTGAACCGTACTTCTAATCAGAGGGCGAGGCGGAAGAGTCTCCTTAGAAGACTACCTCACCACTTGAGTTTCATTACTTTTCACCAACAGTCTTGGCGATGCTACCTCTAAATCATTAGGGTTACATTTGAGTCGGTTACAATTGAGGTTTAGTGAGTTTCAATCAAGTTGGGTTTTAATGAATATGGATTAAGAGATGAAATCAATGATAAGTTGAGTTGGTTGGAGGTGGCTATATTAAATTGAATCCGAAATCCCTAATAGGTAGTGGATGTGTTGGGAACTTAGTTATGATGCATTATACAACACCGCATGCCTATGGAGGCACCCCAACCCTAAGACATTATTCACACTTAGAGTCATAGTGTGAGGTTATATATAGAGACGAAGACTATAGACTATCAATTAGACTTCAAAAGATAGATAAAATTGAAAATCCGAGTAATACATTATCATTTCCATCATACATAAATTAAGAGTAAAATAAAGTAACACCTCACTAACTCCTTATTAAGATCCATAACCTGACCTCAGTGATAAGTGAACAACATACACTTATTGGCCTCAACTATTATAGGAAAACATTATAAATAAGAATATTGGGATAATGAGTAATCAGGGAGAAATACGTGCGGAATTAATTGAAAACCTTTTTCCACACAGGTAGTGGTAGATTTTAAATTCATACATGCCTATCTACTTGCTTTCTTTTGTACATAATAAATTACTTGCTATTTTAAACTGCAGGTTGTATTCACATTTGTGACATCTTCTTCTTCTCTACATGTTTTGGCATGAAAGGAGCCTGCAACACAGTAGCAGGTTGATGACTTCTGGAGACTGTGTATATTCGAGACGGTACAATTTCTTTTGTCTCAGATTTTGATCAGTTATAATGTAAAAATTCATTTTCTTTCTCTTTTGAATATTTTAGGGATACATATATGTACTATGAGCCCTTCTTGTACATGTAAATATTTATGAAAGATAATGAAATGGGATTCTGGTGACACTTGTCTTTGATGGTTCTGTGGTGGTGAATGTGGTTTGAATGTCATATGTGATAGCAACGCGAAAAATTTCCCTTGATTTTCAATAAGTTAATGCAACCACTAATAGTGCGAATGAGACGTAAACGGATGCTCGGATCCGAAGGTGTTACATTTCAGTTGCAGGATTGTTCAGAATTTTGTTATTTGTTATTGTGTTTGTAACTTGTGATTAAATTGAAGTATGAAAAATGCTTTGCAATCTAATTTCAACGTCCTAAACATAACGTCCCATTTGTTTTCTGTCAGAGTTAAGAAGGATAAGATTTTTCTATCACTTAACTGGTAAGTTAGAACATATCATAGCTCGTTGTCGGGTAGGTATTGAAATGAAATAATATTTTTACAAATATTGACGTGCAAGACTGAAATATGATAAAAAAGATGTTTACGGATAGATAAATAAAATTGTAATGGTGCAAAAGAAAATAACATTAAGAAAATCGTAATGGCAGTGAGTTTTTCTTATAATCATGAAATAATATTGGTGGGATGGTTTAAACATTTTGCATTTCCGTAACTTATAGATTACTATATTTTCTAAATATTTATACAATAATGACGTGCAAGTCTAAAATATGATAAAAAGATGTTTATGGATAGATAAAATAAAACTGTAATGGTGTAAAAGAAAATAATAGTAAGAAAATTGTGATGGCAGTGAGTTTTTCGTATAATCATGAAATAATATTGGTGGAGACGGTTTAAACATTTTGCATTGCCATAACTTATAGATTACTATTTTCCATGATCCAAGTGATCCCAAAGGAGCGATAAATCACCTTCGAAGATGACAAGCAAGCATGGGCATAGGGCTGATGAGAGGCCTACTCATGTTTCTAAGGTCTTATGCAACCAGCTTTCGTGAATGTGGCTCCATGCTGTATTATTGTCAAGCGAGAATATGGCGCAAGAGTGGCCTTGCCATCCTCTAGCATGTCAATATCAAGACATCTTTTCAATCTTTTTGAGTCAAAAGTTGATTCCTGATGCGACTAAAAATCAGATTGCGGTTTTTAAAAGAAAAGGTTGTCGGTGTAGAAAACCGCAAAGGGATCCTAGTCGATCAAACAAAGATCGGTTTTATTAAGAAAAACCTTACACTAATTATTTAACCAGGGAAGTGTTCCTGGGTCGAACACAAGGAGGCAGAATAATATATTTTGAATTTTTTAAGAGAAAATATATTTGTGATTATTTTGTCTCTTCTTAAAGTGATCAAGGAAAATCGACAATTTTTATTGAGTTTTGATTTTTAATATTTTTTATTTGATTTTATACTTTTCCAATTTTTTTATTTATTTTTCAAAGTGACATTTTTCACACAATTTACTTACTATATAATAGGTGAAATATAGGTGCAATTTATATGATACTATATAGTAAGTAAAAGGGCACAAGCAACGGGCTCGAACAACACACGAAACAAATCAAAACGGATTCAAACTTCGACAAATAGATTCACAATGAAAAAGCGACAAAAATACACGAAAATTACTGAAAAACTCGCGGTGGTAGTTGTGTAACTACCCCAAGAAAATCTACGGAAATTTATGTCAAAAATAGGTCCAAAACTCCCCTACAGGTCAGGGGTATAAATGCAAGAAAGAGAAACAAAAATTACGCAAGAAGGTCCTCGATCAGGGACTGTTTTGAAAAGAAAATAAGAAAGTTTACATTTAAGTCCCTATGCGGGGACCTAAATGTAATATCTGGAAAACTTCGGAGCTTTCTAGAAATCTGGAACTCGTCTAGGCTCTTTGTGCATTTTTTCTACTGGTTCAGATTCAACGGACAAGATTATAACTTGAAACGCGATCCGGTCCGTCCCCTGGCTGCCACGTGTCACAAGCCTGTAGCACGACTATTCTTGAGCCATTCTTCGAGCGGTTGCGCAGCTGCTGAAGATGGCGTCTTCTCCGATTTCCCCCGTGCAGCTGGAAGTGTATCTGGGCCTCCGGCGGGGCCAGAGGGTTAGCTCCTCTAACCCTCGAGCTTGCCCGCGGTGGACGTCAGGCGGTGATGTCTCAAAGCGACGGCGGAAGCTCGATGAAGATGATGGTCCATTGTTCCTGGAGGTTGATGGAGTTTGTTATGGCTTCTTGGAATCACGAATTTCTTGATGATTGAGGGCTCCAGATGCTTTGGAATTGCTCCAGATTAAAGAAGATCCTGCAAATAAGATTTGTGTGTGCTCGATTTACGAGAAATCGACCAACGAGTTAGATTTTTGCAAGATTAAAATTGTTGTTTCCAGACTTAATGAAATGTGGTGAGAAATGTATGAAAAAGGGAACGCATTTTGGATTGATTTGAAAACGAATTTGGAATTGATTTCGATTAAGCATTTAAGTTAGAGGATTAGACTAACTAATTACGTGATTAGCCATGCTAATCGTGGCACGACGATCGAGATAAAATTTGACGAAAATGGAGGAGTAGATCTGGGAATTTAGAGGTGTATTACCTCTGGTAGATGCTGCGACGACCGATCTTTGCCGGAGCTGGACGCGTGCAAGGTGACAATGCAAGGCGGAGCTATCGCCTTAGAACTCCTCCCCGAAGATCCTTCTTTCACGCGGACAACGTTGATTGGAGCTGTCACTCCTGGACGAGCGGAGTGCGGCGAGGAAGAGAGGGGTCGGTCACTGGGTGCCTGGGCTTTAGGTGGTTATGAGCGAGTTAGTTGGAAGTTGCGATCTTTGAGGGTTTATATAAGTAGATGTCGTGATCCCCAAGGTAGATCTAAGGGTGGCTGAAATTCTTGGTAGTTAGGAGAGTGTATACATGGGTTTACATCGTCGGAAGAGATTAGGATGCGTGTGTGGAAATTCGGTGAAGAAGACTGGTTAGAACAAACCGCAGTACTGTCTTCTTGAAGAAGATGCACCAGGTGCTGACGTGTCAGCACCTGGCAGGCCAGATGCGTAAATTAGCTTATAAATTATATAATAAATATTTAATAATGTTATTTTAATTAAGTAAAAAACAAGAAATGTAAATAATTAAATTATCAAAATTATGGAATAATTACTTTTTATAAATAATAAATATTATTCGAAATATAAATATTATATTAATAAATATGTATAGATAATTAGGTTTTGGTTTTTGTTAATTTAATAAATAAATAATTAAAAGTTTCTTAATTTTGTATTTTCTTAATTATTAGAATAATAAACAAGGGTTGTGTGAATTTTTGTGGATTTTAATAAATTAGTTTACATATATTAATAAATATAGGTATAAGTTATCCAGTTCATTTTTACCTAAAATTAAGGGTTTTGGATTTTATTAAAATAATAAATAAGCTCCAAAAAATTCTGAAATAAATTAGGGTTAAATTACAAGATCATGAAAATAATTAGAAATTATAAAATTAATAAAACTATAAATAATGTGTTCTACATAAAATAAATAGCCCAGAAACCATGTTGTCATTTGGTCCCAAAATCGACTTTTTGCAAACGGACTTCAAATTCGATGAAACTACCTCTATTAATTAAAGAATTTTATTTTATGAACTTTAAAGGTGAGTAGAATGAAATTGGAGTTCGTATGAAGAAGTTATGATGTTCGGAAGTTGATATTTTGACAATTTAAAAGTTGAATTTCTTAGCATGTATATTTTGAACTTATTTTTATATTTTTATATACATTTTTTAGAAATAATTAAGAAAAGAGTTTGGTGAAAAATATATACATATAAATTAATTAAAAATAATTGAAGTTTGGTATTTATTTGATAAATAGTGAGAAGTATATGAAGTGTGTCTTAATTTCTTTTTAGGGTTTTCTTTCCTTATCTCCCCCTACTTATTGGTTTGTCAGCCAATCCATGCTGACTTGGTCTTGGGAGTTAGGTTATAAATATACTTTGCAATTATATTTATTTTTATAAGTCATATTGTACATATATACATATTTCCAATCTGCCTTATTTTCTTTTCTTTGTTCTTTATTTATTTACATGATTTTGATGCTTAAAAGTGAATATTTATTCATGCATGAAGTTTGAATAAAAGATGGAAATTAATGAATATTTACATGCATTTGTTAAGGGTTTTAAGATAAATTGCGATAGAAAAGTTAATGAATCATGCATTCATCAACCCCCTATACTTAAACTTTGCTAGTCCCTTATCAAACACTTATTTGCAAAATAAGGGAAAAATAAAAAAGTTAGAATGAATTTATTTTCCTAAACCAATTCATGAGAACAGACAAAGGACAGAGCTCGATCGGGCCTGAAACAAGCATTTTGTCAGAGACTTAATTAGAATTAGGATTTTATCCTCAACAGTCCTCAGGTTCCACAAATCCTTATTCGAGAGCACTTCATCAGCTAGTTCAAACTCACTCATTCATATCGCAAACTCTATCATCCTTGAAATCAATTTGTACTATGTGAGAATTGATTTAGCTCTTCCTGCTTAGATAAATGAAGAAACCGTCCATCCCGGCTATACACTTCTATGGATTCCTCATCCAGCTACTATTTCCTCGGGGAGGAAGGTATTCCCTTCTGAGGTTAGTTCATGCTATGTCCACAATCGAATATAGAGAGAAGATAGAAGAATGAGGAAAGAAGTGGAGTGCGACCAGTGTAGACGCATCTCCTTGTGAAGCTCAACCGGTGTAGCTAAGTCTCCACTAAGATGTGCATGCATTTTTGGTGGAATCTTGGACCATTGTGGTCGTATTTGCATTTGGTGGCTTCTTCTTTGACTTGACTTTGTAATTTGCTTGCACTGCATTCATCTCTTTGTGCCTCAACGGATATAGCATCTTTTGTTTCGTCCTTTTTTGAGGTCTAAGAAAAATTATGTCAGCAGATCCTTCCCTCATCCGAAGCGACTATCACAACCCCAATCTCTCCCGTCTTTAGACTTCAATACCGCAAAGACAAGGATAGAAACACATTACCAAGATGTACTTCCCTTCGCAACTCCATGCAAGTTGAGTTAAGTGCAGAGTGTATGTGTTCAAGATTGGTTCACTGGTGTAGAGTTGTACGGATGACACCAAATGGTCTACTTAAGCACATATGACTTGATTTCCCGAATATGGTTTTATAGAATCCAAATATTTTAAGTCACAGACGTGAAGAGTCTAAATTCCAGATCCTAACCGGGCTCCTTACAATGAAAGTTAAAGGCCGTAATCAAGCTCCATCCTTTAGACTAGACTCAATCCTTAATTACAGAAATCAAACTTATTCTGAAAAATGCGAATGCAAATGGAACCATGTTTTTGTGAAGTATATTTTCTGAATTTTACTCATTTTTATGGATTTTAAGGCTTTTGTAATTTTTATGACTTTTAGGACTTTGTATTTTTTATGGATTTCCTGATTTTTATACACAAGTTTTTGTATATGAATTTTACAAGATATATTTTATTTGAGTTAAATATCTAATGTATTTTACATATTTTATTTACAAGGGATTTTACAAGGATTAAATGATTTTTACATATATTTTAATAAATAGGATTTTATACAATTTTTAAGTACAAATTTTATACAAATTTTCAATACAAATTTTAATTACAGATTTTAGATACAAGTTTTAGACATATTTTACTTATTTACAAGGATTTTATAAGTAATAAATAAATGTATATAAATAGATTTTAAACTAACCCTTACCCACTTTTTATGGATTTCATAGATATAGAAAATGCATAAAAGTACGAGTTATGGACAAAAGTATATTGTATATATATACGCACCCCTATACTTAGCTTGTGCTATGTCCTCATAGCATCAAAAGAGAAAAAGGAGGACATAACTCGTGCTAAGTAAAAGTGGGTGAAAAACAATAGAGAGCATAAGTTAGTCAACCCCCCATACTTACGATCAGGTAATTGTAAGGATAACGGGAGAGAAAAAAATGGGATGACTGAGTGAAAAGAATATATAACGAAAATCAAAAGGAATAAAGAATACGAGATCATCGAAATCACTCGGTCCCCCCTATACCTAGGATAAGGCATCCTAAGTATATAAAAGAATGTAGCCAAAAATCGGAGACCATTGATTTGTGAAGAAGAAAGGATATACAAAAGAGTCAGAACAAAGTATAAAACGTCAATCAACGAACAATCAGTCCCCCCTATACTTAGGATCTGGTATCCTAAGCATAGAAGACAAGCAAAAATGGGGACGGTTGTGGTCTACGAAGAATATACAAGTGTTGCGGATCTCCAGAAATCGAATGGCTCAAAAGCATTTGTACAGGATGAGATGAAGTGAAAGAATGACCATGAATCCTGCACAAAATAGATCACTTCAACCCGGGTCATATTGAATCTTCTGCTTTTTATTTGCGTACCGATCCTTGGCTGAACAAGTAGAGTCGCCTCTGTAAGGGATCTCTATATATGGCATAGCTCTCTTTTCTGAAATATGCGTCTCTGGAGTAGGACTACAGAAGGTGTCTATACGTGTAAGCATCACACCATCCGACTCTCTATGCTGAATAGACTGTATGATCTGTGAAATGTAATCAATTGACTCTTGTGCTGTAATATATGTACTCGCAATCTGCAGCTCTGAGATGTCTACTGTAAGTGACTGCTCATCTAAATCTGATATGAAATCTGTCTCTGTATGTGAACAATCATTCTACTCCCTTAAGGATGACTCTGACTTGGCACATCAAAGCCCCTCCTCAGATATGGAGATCGACACGTCTACATACCAAATAGAAAACACCAAAAAAATCGAAAAATTTAAAAGCAACAAAAAATTGAAAATCGGAAACCATAAAAATTGAAAGCGGAGAGGACATGAGGAATTTGGATCCTACTGTGAGGGAAGCACTGAATAAAAGATTTATTTTTGAACTTTCCTTGATTCAGAACATTGAACATTTCCCCGACCTTAAAGGGTTTGTAACGAGGAAATTAATGTTGAAAATGTCAGACAGGAAGAGAAAAAGGACCGAAAGATATATATTGCTAATGGCCACCTCTTTGATGATGAGGAGGAAACCCAAGAGCTACATAGTGAAGCGGTTGCCAAGATTTGACTGTGGAATCAAAGACACAACATTTACCCATGCTTGAATCGATGATGACTCACCAATCAATATTCTCCCGACCTCTGTATTTGACAAGCTCAAACTCGGACCTATCAGGATAATAAGAGAGATCGTTTAACTGGTTGATCGATCGATAAAGCGGCCGAGAGGAACCATTTTAGTCATCGTTACATTCCAAGGTGCTCCTCTCTAGGTGGACTTCACAATCATTGATATTAAACATCTAAGAGAATTCATCTAATCTCCAATCATTCTCGAAAAGTCATTCTTAGCCTTAGTTAAGGCAATTATAGAGTGCGAGACTTGGGACATCAATTTTACCGCATTGGGAGAACTTTGATCTCATCCAATCTTTAAGGAACCACGATATTTTGAGGCAACCCACAGAGTTGTCAACGCCTGTAACCACCAATTGGTAGAAGAGCCCTACCCTGCTTCTACACCTGAGATAGGGGTTGTTGACTGACCATTGGTTCAGAGACTCTCCCTACTGCTCCATTTCCCGCTGCTCTCACCATGGAACATAGAATACATGACTTCTTATGTGATCTTGAAACATATGCATGGGCTCACCCTGAGTTGGCCGAAATCTTCTCTGACCACTTTGATCAAGTCGACCTGACAGGAATGCACCGACATCAAGTCAATTAAAAACAAATACACGGAATGTGCACTGACCATGGATGAATATTTCAATGGTTATTCATTTGGAGACTCGATTGCCAACACCTCATTCCTAGGACTTACACCTTTTCAAAAAATAAAGACCAAAGTGCCCATTCCTACTGCTCCTTCATCTAGAAAGAAAGTCACCTTCAACATGTCAGAAAAAGGAATCGTCTGATGATTCCTCATCAGGTTCGAA
Source organism: Ottelia alismoides (assembly GCA_037367405.1). Taxonomy (NCBI): domain Eukaryota; kingdom Viridiplantae; phylum Streptophyta; class Magnoliopsida; order Alismatales; family Hydrocharitaceae; genus Ottelia; species Ottelia alismoides. The sequence continues at coordinate 78,055 of JAZKJV010007245.1, read as the reverse complement.
AAAGGTAATCTGTATGAGTGAGGTCAGTTTGGTAGCCCTAAAACTCTATCTACGTAAGAATCCAAACACCAATCCCCGTTGGATGACTCTTGTTCCTCACTATTATTCATCCATAGCTGATTCTCTTTGTCTCTTAAATATACTGGAATAATTTCTTATCAATTGATTGAGACTGGTGCTTCAGAGGATTCATTATCCATGGACGAATCACTTGATCACAAGAAAGAACAAATTCTGAGAAAATAGCTGAAGAACAAGAATATTTGAAGTGCCACCACTTTCCAATACTATTCCTCTGAGGATAACTTTGACGATGACTGGATATCATCTGATTCATATGCTTCATCTACTCTCCATCATTATTTCTCTAAGGATGACACTAACAATGACTGTGACTCATATGCTTTATCTTCTTCCTATCATTATGACCTCCCTCCATAGGATCACAAAAAGATATCCCAAAAATCGCCTTAATCATCGGCAACCCTCCCTCCTGACCTCATCAGTCTCCTTGTACATATTCTATCTCAAGGCCTAAGTATATGGGGGACTGAGGCCATCTGTATATACCACTTTCCTCACCCAATCCCTCTTTCAATCACTCCAGTTCCACACTTCTTCTGTACTTAGGCTGCCAAAGCCTAAGTATAGGGGACCCGATGCCCTCTGTATATACTCTCTCCATCCACTTCTTCCATGATTTACCTCATTTTTGCTCTTCTTCTATACTTAGACTGTTCACAGCCTAAGTGTAGGGGGACATGCCGATATATTTTTCTTTTTCACTCTTTTATGCTAGCCTGAGCTATGTCTTCTCTACGCTTCTTGTGCTCTGTAGACATAGCACTCGCTAGGTATAGGGTGTGTGTGTGTGTGTATTGTGTATATATTTTACCCATAGTTTTTACTTTCACGTAAGTCTACATGTATTTACGTGATGGGTAACTAATAAAAAACAAAAAAAATAATAATAAAACCAAAAAAATAGTTTTGCAACTAACACTAACTGTGAGTAACAATGTTTTTTGAAAAATGGCTTCTTATTCATTTTTTCATTTAGAAAACAAAAAAAATATTTTTTCCTTACATTGATATATATATATATCTCAAAAAAGAGAAAGAAATCAGAAAATTTATAAAAAAATGTGTTTGTCTTTTATGCATTTGTACTTCATCCAACACTTTATGCATGGATCCCAAAATATTATATAAAAAGAGGAAACCCTTGCGCTTAAAAGGAAAATAAGAGAACAACACATGCTCTCTCTCTCTCTCATTCTCTACATGCCAATTCTCTCTCTCTCTCTCTCATTGTGGTCATCCACCACGGAGCCCTAGAGAGAGTCGCCATCGCTGCAACATTGTCGTTATACTAGAGGATTGTTTGCTTGTGGATCTCTGTACCTTCGGTGTGCCTCGCTCATGAAGAAGACTTCAGATATTGTGTGATGAGATCAAGTGATTCATCGCTTGGATCATGAACATGGATTGCGAGGACCACGCGTCTCATTAACGTGCTCGTAAGTGTCTCCTCCATTAGATCAGACTTGAGACAAGAGGTCTATTTTTTAAGATACTTGATCACAACCACGCTTCAAGAGGTAAAACTAGTAGTTGCTTGTGGTTTAGATTAAATGATCCGAGAAGTGTTCTTGGATCATGTGGTTTCATTGTTGAAAAATTTTAAATTCTGTTGTCCCAAGCAACTAGTATGACTAGTCGCTCCCGATGGCATACGATGCGATTGTCACTCTTATGGGATGAACTTAAGGATATTATCATATACTTCAAGTGGTATCATATCCATTGGTCATAGGTTTAGGATATGATCCTTAAATCGAAGATGATTTGGCATTTTTGGTTGTGCAAACTTTCATCGCATTTCATTCACGAAACCCTTTTTAGTGAATTTTTCACCATGTTTAAAAGTGTTTAAACACGTAATTATTGATTATAATGGTCCCCATCAATTAAGGAAACCATGGGATTTGAGTTTCCTTGATTTTGGAATCGGATTGCTCACGTTATGATCACTTTAATGAACATGTATCCACTATTTCGGGGATGGCGAATCTTGACATAATTAAAGAGTTAATTACGGTTTTAAAACATCTAGAACTTGGATTTTGTTGTAAATCAAATTATCCAACTATGGAAACTTTTGTTTCTTGATTTGGATTTAAATTGATTGAGATATGCTAAATTTAGTAAGTAGGGGTCACTGTTGAAAATTACATGTTTGTCATGAACCTTGTGATCGTCATTCAATTTAATTAATGGAAATTAATGGTTAATTTCCTAAACTAACTATTAATGGATATTTGTGAAATATTTAAAGATGATGATTCTTTCCTTGAATGACATTGATCATAAACAAAACTTGATTATATATGATCTATATCAAAATTGGTTACATGAACCTTCCAACAAACATTGATGCTTGAATAGGATTGGGGATTTGTTTAGCAAATATCCTTATAATGTTAATAAAAAATGTTATGATTATTATTATATGGTATAACTTAGGTTTGAAGACCAATTATCATCTCAAGTTCAAAGTGATCAATTGGCATTATCCTGACCTGAGGCAGACATGGTGTCTAGTCGGGGAGCGTTGGGGTAGGAGTTTGCTCCATGAGCGGTCTGTTCCACTCCCATAGGTACTGGTCATGACAATAGGTAAGGAAAGGATAATTCTTGAAGTGATCATGATGTATTTTTCTAATTATTAAAATTTGAAGAATATGTATTTTGAGATTATACCATCCTTTAAGTGACAATTAAAAATTATTTGTTGGTTGATTAATTGGATTGATAATTGATTTAATATGATAAATTAATTAGATCAATTAAAATTAAAATACTGTATTTTGAATAGAGTTGTAATTTCCATTATAAGAATTTATTGTCTGAATATAATTCACAATAATTAATTAGAAGTCGAACATGACATGGAGGATCACATAAGTAACATCCATGGTCTCCCGTTAAGGTGAAGGGTTCTGTCACCATGGATTGTATGTAGGAGACACCTGTCCAAAGTGATAGCTCTTGCATACAAGTGCATCTGGATCGGGATCTTTGCTTCTCGAAATAGTAAGGTTGTATGCTTAGTGACCCCAATATGGATTCCTCATATTAGTGGAGCCATATTGGATTGCGCATAGCGAGTTCTAATCATGTAGATGGTTGGTTCAATTAACGATGGTTCATCACCTTAGGGGTGGTGGGCCCAGGTGTTAAAGTTTGTATTGGGAATGCAAGGTGGACTTTCAAGGCGGAATGTGTTCCTGCTTCTTTTAATCCGAGTTACAAGTTCTCATATTATTGGGATGTAATAAAGGTAAGAAGGAGATCCGAGATCTCGTTTAGATATAATGGTAAGTATATCTCTTACATTGAAAGTTATTAAGGGAATGAACTTTCTGTGTTAACAAGTAAAGACAACTTTGATATAAAATTCCTAAATCAAAGTAATATATATATATATATATATATATTTACATATTTATGCAAAGTTCTTATTTCAAATAATCCTCATTAAACTCACTAAATACTATACTCAATAATAACCAGTAAACATCATGGATTGGATCTATGATCAAGATATGTACTTGCACTTGGACACATACTATATGTGGTTGCAATATGTAAGCTTCCTCATAATAATGAGGAATGATTAAACAGATAATTAGACAACAACCTAGGGTTTGTATGTTTCTGTAGTCTTGATCTCTCATCGAGTGTGCTTTGGAAGTATCATGTCGATGACGTTCATAATTGTCAATTAGTCCTTATAAAATCTAAGAAGATGTTTTGGAATGAATATGTTATCTCGAAATTTTATCATGAATGACGTGGTTCACTTCATTATGCACAATGGTGGTTTTATAAGAGACTACATACTCAAAATGTTTGAGTACTTGCCTGAACCAAAAGTCTTTAAGAGTTAAGATGTAGGTAGATATGATGAGTGTCGTCATTCTATTATCTATACTCAAGTCATTCATGAGGATTTATAAAATTCATATTGTATGGATTAAATGAAGCATGTATAGACGTTGAAATATTATATTGAACACTTTATAAATCAACATAAGAGATCCTTTATCTTAAGCAATGGTTGTTTATAGATGAAGAGAGCGTAGTGGAAGCATGGGTCTTACCCATGTGAGAAGGAAAATCAAAGAGTTGATTGTACTTCTGTGACTTCCATACATATGACATCCAAAGAGTTGGATGAATGTCAATACTGCAATAAGTCGATGAGTTGATAGTATGACTATCTAGACTATCTAGTCTCCTTAGAGAAGGACTCGGATAGTGCATCAGAATAATCTATAATCTACTTTTGTTCATTGAAATTGACTTGCTTATTAGATAAGATCAAAGTCTAATAATTGTATCTCTTTCTTCTGATAACACTTGCAATTGGTTGCATATGTTTTAGAAGATTGGAAAATTTGATCTTAAGGTTTAATAGTCATACACATGGATATTGTTGTAACGGTTGCAATGATCTCTATTGGGTAGATAGACTTCATATTTTCATTGGGAGATCCCTTAGTCTTAGAGAATGTCTCTATAACCTAAATATTAGAATACACTCAGTTTATTTCTAAATGTTGGAAATAAACATGAATTCTGGAATAGATCTATCATAAAGCGTTATGATGGATATATTTTAGATAGTAATCTAATATCTATAGGATTGTACTAAATTAGAATATTAACGAATGGTTCATTAACATTTCTTATGCTGGAAATTAAACCTTTTTAGATCAATAGGAGGATGAAGATCATTTGAAAAATACCTGGCATCAAGCCTTGAAAATTTATCTATTGATGAAATCAATAGACTAGTACGAGATGAAGCTTTAGAATGTCTGAAATTTCAAATATCACATACTTGTGAATATTGTATTCAAAGCATAAAATGTCCAATGCACCCTTCTTTGGGAATGGTGTTAAATGCAAAGGTATTTAAGATCTCATACATATTGATGTATGTGGATCATCTGTATCACAATAAACATTGATGATATGTGATATCATTTGACGATTATTTATGATATGAGAAGTCTTTCCTTCACATTAGAAACCTTTGAAATGTTTAAAGATTTCACAATTTTAATTTATAACCAAAGTTTGAACGAAGATGAAATGAATTTGATCTAACATAGTAGCAAGTACCTATTAGATGAATTCAAGGAATACTTATGGAGAAAGGAATATCATTCCTTTCTTAGTCCTCCTAATACACCTATCCTTAATAGAGTTGTAGGGAGATACAATTGATCATGTGTGACATGATTTGATCAATGATGAATCTTAACATAATTACATCTTAGTTTCCAGGTATATATATATAGTAGAGACTACAATATATATCCATGATAATATTCCATGAAAATCTAAACCCAAACATCCTCATAAGCTATGGTTTGAACCTAGCCTAGTGTTGAAAACTTGAGGATTTAGGGATGCTTGGTCCATAATATTGTCATGGATGCAAGTAAGTTGGAATCTAGCACCAGAGAGTGCTACTTCATTAGGAAAAATAAAGGATAATATTGGATACCTACTTTATGACCTTGATATTCTTAAATGATTTCATATCTAAGAATATGATTCTTAAAAATGACTTTCTTGAGGATCAAGATGAAAATGAATTTAAGGAACTCATTTAACTTGAGAAGATAATGAGGCTCCTAAAATTGGAAACTAAAAGGATAATTAAAGATGAAACACTCATACCTATTCAAATTAGTTAGAGGAAGGATTATTTGTGTCAATTAAGTCCGAAAATGATCTAACTTCATGTGATAAAGCTTCTGAAAATCATGACATGGAATGTTAGCTAGTAGACTTCGTATACAAATGTTGTATATGGATCATCGAGGATCCACCTATAAGGGTAAGATTTGTTAAGGTGTAAATGGATCTTCAAGAGAAAGAGGCAACATGATGAGAAGGTAGAGACCTTCAAAGTATGGATTGTATCCACAAGATACACATTAAGAGAAGACAACGGTTGCCATGAGACTTGCTCTTCAGTGACCTTTCTTTAACCCATCAAAATATTGCTAACTATAGCTACACAACTTCACTTTGACATCTTCAAGATGGAAGTCAAGATTGCATTCCTCTATAAATACTTTTCCAAGGATATTCATATGAAGTAGCCCCATGGCTTCATGGATGAGGAAAGAAGGTATGCAAGCTAAAGAATTCCATCTATGGACTCAAATAAGCTTATTGTAATTGGAACATAAGATTTGTTGAAATTATAAATGTTATGATTTTAGATAGAATCTTGATGAACTATGTGAAGCTTAATGGGAGTAGCATTGTGTTCATCATGCTAAATGTAGATGATATCCTAATCATTTGGAATGATATAAAGATGATAATAAGCATTTCATAATATAGTTATTCCATACCTTGAGATATGATCTCAAGGATATCTCTTGGATATTAGTTCTGAAGGTGTTCATAAGCAAAGAGAAGAGGGTATTAGGACCATTACATTTATAGTACACCTTGGACATATTCCATTCTTGTAAAACCCCAAGGAGGACTTTCTTCCCTTAAGATGTGGTACTGACCTATCTTAAGGGATAGCACCTCAAAGAGTTAAGGAAGTGAATACTAGAACTTCTTACCCCTGTGCATCAGTTACGAGAAGACGAGTGTATGCTAGATGTATACAATAGCCAGATGTCTAGCATGCAGTGGAGTAGTAAACTATTACTAATCCTATATGGAAATAAAATATTTGATTGCAGTAATAATAATATCTTCAAAGAAGACAAGACTTTCAAGATAGTGATCTCTAAGTATTATCATCAAGAACTTAAGACTTTATAGATAGTGACCTAAATGGTCTTAACTGCATATACCCTAGGAGATAGAGATCTCTGGGAATAAGGGTATTCTGATAAGGATAATGGAAATACTGGTTATAATATTTATTGAGCTGTAGTGTCAAGGACATTATAACTGACAATATTGAGTATTGGTTGTATAAAATGCAACATTTGCATTGGATGTGAGCACTGTTACTAGGAGATATGCTAGTATCGAAAAAGTACCTGGCATAGTCTCTTGGGAATAGAGTAACTAATCAGCTTACCTAGCTATTTTTCTAAATAACTTATGATTGTCACATAAGTGTGGTTTTAAATATTAGCCCATTAATGGCTCTTTGGGCTAGTAGGAGAATGTTGGACATGCATGCCCATGATGAGCCATTATGCAATAAATGTTATTGCAAATATCATTCCCTGATCTGAAATGAAGATTAACTAATTTCCATAATAGGTCCCCTAGTACAATTAGGGCTATGTACTATGACCATCTTAATGATCATACCAACTTTTGATTCAATTGTTGAATCATAGAGATTGGTGCTTGGATGAATATCTAAAGAGTAGATTGAGAACTCATCAAACACCATCAAATGATTATTAAGAGATGATCTCCAACCTAAGAAGGAGATGGTCATCCTTTCTTTAAAGGTTGATATCTAACCAACCTCTTGATGCAGGTAATATACATAGGAATAGAGATTCATAGGTGTTAGATAAGTTAGGTCAAAGAGTTGACGTAACGAGATCGAGATAACTAAAGACCTATGTCGCATGCTATCATGATATAGGCACGCATCCTCTGACCAGAACTACTTGTGTTACTATACGTCTGATTATGAACATTTAGCAGACTAATAGGTTGATGACCTACTCAATATCTATACACCAATGTGCTACTGTGCATTAAAGGGTATATGAGTAATACGATCTCTCAAAGGGGTCACACAAGTTCATGTACTGAAACAAAAAACATGAGATCACTCACAATATATAAGAATAAAATTCTTGCAACGATCATCTCGCTTTGGAAACTTAACTGAATTTGTAGGTTTGATATATGCTTTTGGAAAGTATATGATCAAAATCTGGGTATGATATATGCTTTTAGAAAGTATATGATCGATAATAACTCCCAATAGTCAAATGAGAATCTTGTCGATAAAACCATGAAGGAGGTAGTCTAAATATATGTAAAACTTCAGGTTTATTCTCGATCTTCTAGTATGCAGGATGTACAGGTATTAAGAATACCTGAGGGTGATGTGATCATAAACGATTGTATAATAATGACGCTTCCATTCCTATGGAGTAATGAAACGGGTATGGATTTTAGTGACTCCTCTCAGTAGAGAAGTGATCTAATCTAAGTCCAAATGTTAGGCACGGATTTGAGATGTGATCTTAATATCCAAGTCACTATATGTGGAATAATACAATCACTATATCCTTATCTCCAAGTATTTGCAGAGATAGTGCATTGTTCTTGAAAGAGTTCAATAATAATTTCATTGTTGAAATTGTATCCGAGCATTGAGAAATGGATAACTAAATGTGATTTAATTATCATCAATAATATGAACTTGATTCATATTATAAGGAGAGTTAGCTGAAATAGTTAAATGTGATTTAAGTGTCAAATATATGAATAATGCAAATGTAATTCATATTATTTGGGTACATGAGAATAGAGATCCAAGATGATTCAATATGCTTTAATTATAATGGATATAAATAATGTCGATAGTACTATCCATATTGATCATATATATTATAAATGTGATTTATAATATATCAAAGAGAGCCTATTGTTATTTATATTTGTTGATTAATTATTGGTGTGAATTTGATTCACATTGGTTAATTAATTGAAAATATAATTTACATTTTATTTTGGGTTGTGAATGTCATTCACAAATTTCCAATGGCAAGACTGCTATGTTCACAAGATATTGAGAATTATTTTTGTGAATATAATGTTGGATATTTTCATTAGATAATGTAATATCATGAATTGGAAAAAAATTGCCTCCATCCATTCAAAGGTGGTGGACGACCACCAAGTCCAAAAAGGAATAAGTGGTCGTCCCCCCTTTTTAGGGACGAGGCTAATTTTCTTCTCTATTATCTCCAAAGTTAATTAATTTAATTTGAAATTAATTTACAATAATTATTCAATATATTTAATTTAAAATTAGCTACCATTGTGCTTTTACAACAAGATCATGGCCATTGAAAACAACACAGATCAATCTTATCTATTGATTTTGTATTGTCCATGGAATGAGATCCATGAATCCCAAAATATTATATAAGAAGAGGAAACCCTTGCTCTTAAAAGGAAAATAAGATAAAAACACATGCTCTCTCTCTCATTCTCTACATGCCAAGTCTCTCTCTTATTTTGTCTATCCACCATGGAGTCCTAGAGAGATTTGCCATCACTGCAGCATCGTCATTATGGTGCTGGATTATTTTCTCTTGGATCTCTGTCTCCTTCGATGCGCCTCGCTCATGAAGAAGACATCGGATCTTGTGTGATGAGATCAGGAGATTCGATGCTTGGATCATTAACATGGATTGCGAGGAGCACACGTCTCATCAACACGCTCGCAAGTGTCTCCTCCATTGGATCAGACTTGAGACAGGTGGTCTCTTCCTTTAGAGACTCGGTCGCAACAATGCTTCAAGAGGTAAACCAAATACGTATTTATGGTTTAGATGAAATGATTCGAGAATTTTCTTGGATCATGTGGTTTCATCATTGAAAAAATTTAAATTCGATTGTCTTGAGCAACTAGGACGACTAGTCGCTCCCAATCGCATGTGGTTCCCATGCTTATGTGATGCACTTAAGGATCTTACCATATCCTTCTAAGGGCATCTACGACAACATTCCTCCTACCATGGTGGTAAAACATGGTGCGATCGTAATCCTTCAACAACTCTAACTACCGTCTATGTCTCATATTGAGCTACTTATGCTCAAACAAATATTTCAAGCCTTTATGATCGGTGAAGATCTCAAAAGTAATACCATAGATGTAATGTCTCCATATCATCAAAGTAAAGACTGCAGCAACTAGCTCAAGGTCATGTGTTAGGTAGCTTCTCTCATGTGCCATGAGTTTTCATGATGCATAAGCAACTACCTTGCCATGTTGCATAAGAACTGCCCCAAGTCCTTCTTTAGATGCATCAGTCTACACTATAAACCCTTCAGTCCTAGCGGGTAAAGTAAGTATAGGTGCACATGTTAGGCATTCCTTCGGTTTATGAAAACTAGTTTCGCATGCATCAGACCATATGAATGGGACTTCCTTCTGAGTTAGCCTATTCATTGGCAATGCTATTAGTGAAAAATCCTTCACAAATCTTCTATAATACCCAACTAGACCCATAAAAGATCGTATTTCTGTGACAGTCTTTGCATGTTCCCAATTTATAACAGTCCTCACCATTGTAGAATCAACTAATATACCTACCCCAGAAATAGCATGGCCTAATAAGCATGCTTCAAATAGCTAGATATCAGTGCCTACCTATGATGGTGTTCATGTTGGTACTTATCCTTGGAGTAAATCAGTACATCGTCAATGAAGACTACCACAAACGTATCTAGGAACTCACTGAATACTCTATTCATGAGATCCATGAATGTTGTTGGGGAATTTATCAGTCCAAAATGCATAACTTAAAATTCAAAATGCATGTAGCTAGTTCAAAAGGTAATCTTGGGAATATTGGTATCTGTAATTTTCAGTTGATCGTATATAGATGTTAAATTAATTTGAATACATAGTTGAACCCTGCAATTGATCAAAGAGATTATCTATTCTTGGCAGAGGATACTTGTTTTTTATTGTCAGTTTGTTTAGTTTTCTATAGTCAATGCACAACCGCATTAACCCATACTTCTTCCTCGTAAACAAGACAGGTCCCCATGATGAATGACTAGAATGAATAAATCCTTTATCTAATAGTTCTTGTAACTTTACCTTTAACTCCCATAACTCAACTGGTTCCATCTTCTATGAAGGCATAGAGATAGGCTGAGTCTCAAGTGTGAGAGAGATTTAAAATTCAATCTCTCGCTCATGTGGAAATCTAGGTAGTTCATTTGGAAATAAATTAGGAAACTCACACACTATACATACACCTTCTATCATTCCGACTGACCCTATAAGTAACCTTGGCACCTTGACCTAATATCTATTGTGCCTTCGGATTAGACATGTATTCGACATCATCATTGGATGTATTTCCAATGAGTGGAACTATATCGAGTTAGGAAGGTAAAATTTTAATAACTTTGGAAACAGTTAAGGCATGCATGATGTCTTTCTAGCCAATCCATCCCCAGGATGAGATCAAAGTCATCTATTTCAATAAGTAGAAGGAAAACTGGTAGTTGATGCCTAGCTATCTTTACTACACAACTATCTAGGATTTCTCAGAATATAAATACTTGTCCTCCTGGTCCCTTGATCAGATGGGATTGTTGTACTTCTAGTGGTATCGTACCTAAAGTAGGTACTAACTGATAAGCAATGAATAAATGCGAAGCACCAGAATTAAACAAGGCACGTAGTGAAAGTCCAAGGATAATAACACCAACTCATACGATCGTGCTTGAATTGTAAGCTTGTTCTTCAGAGATTGATTTAAGCTAGCCATTAGGAATGGGCAAGCTAGAGCATGCAATACTTTATATCTAGATCTTGTTACTCAGCAATAATTTATTCAGCATTAACAACTAACATTAAGAAATATACTATAATTTAAAGTACTAAGAATAAATCATACAACACTTTTCCATTCACAATAAAATTTACATGAGACAATGTCCCACTATAACCATTTATATGTACATCAGTTGGAAAGGAAATGCACAAAAAGATTACCAACTACATTGAGGAGTAATGCTATTGTAGCTGGATGGACGACTACTATCCCTATGATGACTCCACAATGCATGTTGGGTTTTCAGAAACATATGAAAGAAATGAGCCAATGCTCATCAATGAAGAAAAGAAACATATAGCATGCATGATATTTGAAAGGTTCAGCAAGATAAATTATAAAATTGTTCCTTTATTCCATTTTATTTCAGTTCCTATCCATATCAAGGTTTGGTCCTATTGCTTACATAGATCTTGAAGATGTGGACACATCGAGATTGAGGATTACGTTAGTACTGATGAGCTTAGACCGCTGCCCATCGTCTCAACCAATCCTCCGATCTACCCTTGATAACATCTCTTTTGTTAGTAATCTAGGGTCCTTAGATCCTACTGCCTGTTCAACAAAGATGCAAACCATCTTCAAGGATCCGGTTGCTTAAAATCACATGTCATTTTCACCTTAAGTTTTTTTACCAGCAGCTTATTTTAAGTGTTATCATAACCCAACATCTAATGGTACCACCACGTGCCTCCACATGTCATGACCACATATTATGTCATTTAACCCGAAGATATTGGCATCTTGTACCACGTGTTGCAAATCATTCATTCATTTTATGCGTAATTGTCATAACAGGGCAACCGTGTACCATTTATGTAGGACTAGCCAATATGGGATCCTTCCGACAAACCTACAGGTTGCATGCATAATATGTAGTTCTACTCCCAATCATAGTTAACATAATACTCAATCCTTTTCAAGATCCATTTTAAATTTTTAATTCCCATGATGTAATTCCGTCGTTAAGCCTTTTATTTTCTTATTCATCAACATTGAGTATAGACTTACATATATATATATATATATATTAATTCCTATGTATATATACTCATATATATACTTATATTAACTCCCAAACCCATCTTTTCAAACCATTGCATCAATTCGGTGCTTAGCCATTATTTTAGTGGGAATCACAAAGCAACTTTGCATATTTCCTCAAAATAGCCAAATTAGGGTTTTTCGTATAAAAGAACATAAATAAAGAATTGTAATGATCTCATATGAAAAATCCAACAACAAAAGGTAGTACTTTGTTACCTAATTAAGCCCTCTCTCTCGCGTATGCAACGCTTTATTGTGGTTCATTTTCATAAAGGGAGATCAGCGACTAATGAAAGGCTCAGATTTCTCTTTTTTCCAAGAACATCAAGAATGTTCCAAGAACATGAAGTATGAACAAATAACATGAAGAATGCAAAGAATATATTTTTCCTTGTAATTTCAGCAATGTTTCCCCTTAGACGGGGTGATATTTCTAAGAAAATTTTGCTAAAGTTTCCCCTTATATCGGACCATATTTCTAAAGTTAAATGAAAAGAGTTTCCTCTACAAAATAATTGAGATGAAATATAGAAGTGAAATAGAAATAATGTAACAGATCTGTAAGTGATGGAGAATCAATAGACACCATGCATATTAGGTAAGTGAAGCGTGTGATGAATAACATGGTTTACTGATGGTCTAGCTGCTTGTATAGAAGTAGGACATTATAAAAATTCCTTCATAAAAACAACTATAAAATAGATAAAAACTGTCGAATTGTCCTCTCTCTTATCATGGGTGAGTGAGTCATACAAAGAACTCATATGCTCACTGACGGTCTAGATGCCCATACCCGAGCAGAGCTTTGTTCAAATTTCTCATCGAACCACAACACAAAATGAAGAGGAAAGGAAGTTGAATCGATAACCTAGCTGAAGTTATATCTACTTAGCTCCTACATGAAGCCAACTAGGAGAGGATTGTGTCGTCATCCTCCTCTTCGTCCTCCCGGTAATGATTTGTTAGTGCTACTTCCCTGCATCCCTCTCATCCTCCCGACTTCTTGACCCTAGCCCTCGAGATAGTGGTGGTAGTGGAAATCGTAGAGAATAAATGGGTGGGAGCTATTTATTAGCTTCAAAAAACTTCTAATCATGGTTAGTAAACCATGATTTAACCCCTAACCATGGTTAGAAGCTTACGGTTTTGTCTCATTGTTTTGGCCAAGGCTTATCCTAAACTTAGGGCTTATGTATTAGAACCTTCCAAAAGCTTCCAAATTTTGTAATGATGTGTAATAAGCGTCTATCACGATTAACTTTAGGTAATCATGATTATCTTTTAATAATCCATGATTAGTTTTGCTAATGGTAATTTGTAGTCCTTAATCCATCATTAGTCTTTTAATCATGATTAATTAGTCTTATTGACGTCATTAAGGTTTAATGGCATCTTAACCCTCCTTCTCTTTCATCAAAAATTCATAACAATTCAAAATAATGTCTGATTCACACAAAGCAAATTATGTTTGTTTCCTCTTGACAAGTTGGGTCTTATGATGTCTAATCCGAGACATGGCCATGTTAAAGGTTTTTTAGCTCTCATTTAGTACTATGCAATAGTCTACTTATTTGCTTTATTTTGATATAGAATCAGGTCTCAAATCTGAAAATAAGTGAATGAAGGTGTATGAAAGTCTGATCGAAAATTGTATCTCAAAGCATATCAAGATCAAATTTGTATGGCCATCTGATACCTATCCCATATATTGTATTTTAAATTGTATATAAGTGTCAGAGTCTCAAATAGTTGTTCTGTGTTCATTCTAAATTCGTTTATCTATATTCTCAAACTCTGGAAGGCTATGTCCTAGGAGGAAATTAACAAACCATAAGGAAAACATGATTAGTCATCTACTACGACAAACTCTTAGCAATGATCACATAAACTTTTAAATTGTGTTGGTCCAAATAAGACTAGGTGAACAAGCTCTAAAGGTTTAATAGAGATAATGTACTTTTTGGATTTTAGGATTTTGAATTTCCTTCACATGTTGAACAATTGTGTATACTCTTATAGGATAGTTTAGATAGGTTTTTAACTAGGTCCTTTTGTCTAAGCTAATGGATTAATTTCATGTGAATGTGACCTAATCTTTTATGCAAAAGTAAGGAGTCTTCTTGTGCTACCAACATGAATTCTAGAATGCTCATAGAATCTAACTGTGTCCTACCTCCCTTAAGAAAAAGTTATAGTGTGTCTTCTTAACAACTCCAAAATAACTTTTAAAACACCACTTTAAAATCTATATTGTGAATTTTAGAGATACTTAATTTATTGTTGATGAATAGCCATTCAATCATCATTATTCTCCTATTTTGGCTTTAAATCCCTAGTTAAATACATGAAATATCACTAACTTGCATGAATTAGTATCTAACATTGCTCTGTAATTAACATGTAAATATCTGTATTTAAACTCAAAATAACATAATAAAGAAAATAGAAATAAAGAAAGTTTTTAAGATATTGACTAGCCTTAAACCCCTAAAACAAGTCAAACATTGACTACATTAATATAGAAAACCTAGGAAACCCTAATTATATACTATATTATACATATACCTTAAACCTCAATTATTTTATACACCCTCATAAACACTTCAAATAAAAATGTTTTCCACACCAAACATGTACATAATAATATGAATAAAATACTAAAAATATTGGCATAAATAAATCATGCACAAGTCACTTTGTACACTCAGTTGAAAACATTGCAAATAAAACTTCAATGATCAATATCTTCTCCATATTAACTCAAAATTAATTAAACTCACTCCATTATATTTCAAATTAAATTATCTATCAAATGATAGTAATTTCATTTGAATTGGAGTCAATATGCAGTAGCAGACTAATTGGGGTACTATGGTGCTTGTACACCTGTATAAAAAGCCAATATATTTTACTGTTTACATTTAACTTTTTTATATTCATCATTATTTGACATATTATTTAAACCTATATAAACTATAAATAAAAATAAAATAATTTAGAAGTACCAAAAATGATTATAAACACTAAATACATAGGTACAAGATACCTATACTATAAATACACTTATTTATTTTTATACATATATCAATCAATAAAAATTTCATATAAATTTGTAAATATATATGAAAATATACCCTAAATAAATTATATAAATATAATAATATCTATAAAAATAATAAAATAAATACATGAATCCAATATACATGAATAAATACCTACACATAAAGTATGTATATATATTATATACTAATAAATAAGTCGATAAAAATGAAAAGAATCACCTTAAAATAGTTTATTAAATAAGAAACAACCTTTGTGTTTTGTGTTTTTGTTAATAAAATCATTTCCCAATTTACAAAATTTCCTATGTAAGTGTTTATTTTTCTTCTTGTGGGGGATGTAGACCAATCAGAATCAAGGAAAGGTTGACCATGGGTCAACCCTTTCTTATTCGCGCAAGTATCCCTGTCGGACTAGTCCATATCCAGATTTTCCCTATTTTTGATGCCAACTCCTTCCTCGTTTGTCCATGCATCTTTCATGAAAATTGTGTGTCGATCAGCTCGGACCCACGCCTGAGCAACCAATAGTCTTTATCTCCCTCGATCCCCGCATAAACGCCAATCAAATGAAGCCCCTCCATTCGCTTGTATAAAACTATTCTCAAGATCCAAGTCAACCCTAGTCCCCTTTTGCCCCCTTAACCATTTGAATTCATTCCTGAAGACGAGCCCTTGTAACATGAGGCACTCCTTATGACATCCAAGGTGTGATGAAGGAGGTCTAGGTCGATTCCCAATCGTTGGAGTTCACCTCCAGTGGTTCTCTACTCCCCAACTCTCCAGGTCAGGTGAGCTTAACTTAGCCATTTAGTTTTGCATTTCATTTTTATTCTTAAGAATCACATTTTATTTCAGTTAGTTTCGTTTCAAATCATCAAAATACCAAAAATTTAAATATGCCAGAGCAAAGAGCTTCAATCTCTGTACATAACGTATCGACCATTATTTTGACCCATCTCCACCTCTATTTCCTTCCCCTTCATCTTCTCCATATTTTGACGCATCAATTCCACCTTGGTTCTGCAAGAATCATACTCCGAGATCTCCTCATTTGTCGTTCATCAGAGATCTATCGCTCCCCTCATGCATAGTCGTACTTCACCCAATAAAGGGCGAGGAAGTTTCACCATGGTTCCCCCATTCTGATCGTGTAGGTAGCTGCGAGAGAAGAACCCATCTAGGGTTCCTTCGATTAGGACTTCAAGCTCCCATGTAACTGAGAAAGCATGAGCTTCTAGGTCTCTTCCCACGAGGCCTGGACCCATCTAAAGCTACTGATAGGTATGGATGAGCCTCATCTCAATTTTTAGACCTATGTGAGCACCTAAGGTCGTCGGAGCAGTGGAAGAGGGTTGCTCAGAGAAACTCCGGCAGATGCTCTTACCCATTCTTGGATAAGAGCAATAGCTATTGGATTAGGAGCCCGTTCTAGTTTTGATAAGCGTCGTTGGATCAAGCACTTCAACAACCATCAGATCTAGATGATGATCTAATTGGAGGTGTCCATTGGTGAAGGGGTACACGCTAATAAGTACCGTTCAACGCTTAAGTGATTCCATCATAGTCGTCTATTTGCTCGCCATTTAGGGGTATATTACATATTCAATCCCCACCGTTTTATATTTTATTTTAGTACTTGAACTTTCATCTACAATATAATAACTTTTAAAGATTTTTTACACTCGAACCCATGCACTTTATTTTATCTACATTTCGATCCAATGTTTTGTCACCTTAAGTGGCTCTCCATGTGAGGTGCCTAGCTATTTCATTTTAGTACCATATTTTGTAAATCAAGATCAATATTTAGGATGCATTTCACATTTGTACCTATAATGTATTCTATTTACATGTATAAACCTGCCATGTGATAATATTTTGATTTTTTAATTACAAACATCGCATGTATGCCCTTGGATTTGTTGTATGAGTTATTAAATGCATAGAAACTTTATTATAATTGTAATCAGGTTCCGACTAGTTATATACTTTTTATTTATTGTTTTTTACATGTATTAAATATTTCCTTTGAGCAAAAATTATAGAGAAATCAGGTTAAATGTCTGAACCCCATGATTGATCTATATATTTTTGAATGGCATTTAACATTATTTTCATATTAATGAAAAATAAAAACATGTCATTTTCTCGTGTTTAACTGTTTAAACTCCATAAAAAATCAAATATTTGTCTACAAAATCCAAAAAAACATATTTTGTTTACTTTAATATGTTTTAACTCACACCCAAAAATCATAGAAAAATATCAAACAAAAAGCTTAAAAATAAAAAAGCCCTAAAATTCTTATAAGATTTTGCGAAAAATCCAAAAAAATATGTTTTCTATTTTTGAATTTTCTTTATTCTATAAAGTAAATAATAAAAGTAGTTAGGATTAATTTGGAACCGATATCTATTTTTAATACCTTAAACAAGTTTTTGGATTTTACATATTTACTTTTTTGTATATTTTAAACTTAAAAATTCATAAAAAATCCATGAAAATCATCAAAAATAGAGAAAAAAATCTCAAAACCCCATTAACATTTTTTCTTCTTTATTTTACTTTATTTATATTATTTAAAAAATCCAAAATCACATTTCTCTTTAAATTAGCTATATTATATATACTATTAATATCTATATTATTACAATTTTTATTTTTAAAATTTAAAAGTAATCAAAAATTGCAAAACTAGAATAAAAAATTTAGAAAAAACATGAAAAGTCATAAAATTTTGAATATGATTAAAAACCCATAAAACGTAAAAAGCAAAAAAAAAAGAAATAAAAGGAAAAAAACTAAAAATCTAAAAAACATCTATTAATTAGCTAAAATTAATAGTTACTTTTTTATGTCCTTTTTTGGATTCTCCGATTTCAAAAGTCTACCATAGCACATTATCATAGAGTTAATAAATTTTGATACATATATAATTGATTGATTTATCTGAATAATGGGTTGGTTGTTGTTTATTGTGGATTCGCCATTGATTGTTTAGGATGTTAGATTAGCAAACCGATTTTGACACTAAAGAATTTTGTTTCAGAACATTAATAATAACATGATTAATAGAAGTTAAAGGGTCTCCGGTTGTTCCTTCTCCAATGATCATATATTTGTGGTTGTTGCAAAAAGTGATTGTCCCACCCGCGTTGTCTTAGAGGTTGGGGAGAAGATTTGTATCTCAAGTCATTTGCTTTGAGCATCCATTGTAATGCAAATATGGTTTGCTCATGAATTAAGATAATGTTGTCTTCTGTTGTAATAAATCTTTGGTTCTGCAAAATAATTGATCGAGTTTTCCGGTACCCAGTGCTTTTAGGTCTTTAGAGGTTAAATGGTTATTGGATTTCTCCTTGGTTCTATAACCTTACTAGCATTAGATTGACTATATTGAATCTTAACATGCTTAACGTATTTAATATGTTTTATTTATTTTAGCACTTTTAGAGCTACTTACTTTAGTAGGTTCATACCTAATCCCAAACAATGTTCTTATTTGGTAGTAGGTCCATATCAAAGAAGATGAGGCTGAGGTTTTCTGATATCAAATCTCTTTTGGGGGCATGGTGCAAAGGGATTCATGAGGAGGAAAGTGTTAGACTTGTGAGCCCCTGGAGAACCATTTCTACCATAAATGTTATTGTAAAATGTCGATATATCAATAAGGTTATTAGTTTATTTCACTCCTTTATGATACCCATCCTTGAAACGAATCAAACCATGTCGGATAGATTATACTAACATGGAGCACTTCCACTATGGTGCAGGGTACCAATTAATTAACCCATTAGCATATCCATAGCCTATACATCATCATCGAATCAATTCAAGACAACATTGTTCGTATAAATTCTACTAAGAGGTTTTATCAATCACATGCTCTTGGTGATCAGCATGATACATATATAGTAATCACTTATAAATATTAGGTATCTTAAAATTTTTAAAGGCCCTAAATTTCTAGTCATATCAAGCAAACATGTTCTCGATTTTGCATGTAAAAGTTGTCTTACTACTACAGTAGGATAAATGAGGGTTTTTATCATGAAACTCTCATTCAGTGGTTGTTGATGTTTAATCAAACATTATCGTAAATATTAAGCATCAAATAATCATGGTAAATTCATAATATCCTTAATTTTCATTGAATGATAAACACAATTAAAAAATAATTTCGATGATCTCATCATCATCCAACCCATCTCCATTAAATATATCTAGGACAAACAGAGTCAGAATCGTGAGAAATAAAATTGTTCGATTTGTTGGTTTAATTATGATTAAAGTTTCTATTTCACATGTCATGATAGGAAAATAGTAACAAAAATAATTTTATATAGATCAGTGAATACATACAAAATAATGTTATTGCAAGGACTTTTCAAAATTGTATTTATGGAACTTTGGAGCCAATTGGCTACTTTTTGGAGACATATTTAGACATTTTAAATACATTTTATTATCCAAAAATCTCATCCAAACAATTCATAAACAATAGTTTTCCATTTTTAGTGCAAACAAGTTCTAAACATACATCATAAGCAAAACTACGAGTCTTCGCACATCCGACAAATAAAACCTTGTTCCCTAAGGGTTTATCACATTAAAGACCATTAAACGTGACTCTGATGCCACTCTAAGGCCAGGGATTTGGCCTTAGTGCATCACAGAAGCGTGAAGGTCGTATCTAATACAACCTAGGACAACAAGTCATACTAGTTGCAAGGGACATCATAATTACAAAAGTTTAAATGATGAGACCACTTGATTCCAAAAAAACTTGTCTGATCAATGCATCAAGATCATAAACGAGTAAAGGAAATACCTCGTGGGATGTGTTTGCAATCGTTTGTCTTCAAGTAAGATACATGTTGTCTCAAGTCTGATCCGACGTAATATGAACTTGTGGGTGTGTGGATGAGACATGTGCTACCCGCAACCTGTGTTTAAGATTTGAGCGAGGAAAATATGATCTGATAGCAAAACGACGTGGCGGCGATGGTGAGACTCTCTATGAGGATATGATGGATGAACACAATATTGTATGTCTGAGAGAGAGGTTGGTGTCTATGAGAATGAGGGAGAAAGAGATGTTGCTTTCAACTCAAGGGTTGAAATAGTGTAGAGGAAAGGGCAAGCCATACCCTTTCTTTTATAGTATACTGGACGGTGGAGATGAACTCCTAATTTCAAATCAATATACATGAGTTCAATTAGCAACAACTAATTAATTTAAAATAAATTAAAAAATATCCTTTCAAGATAATTCAATTTAAATCAATTAATATGGACAAATTGGAAGAGGGTAATCCTCCTTCCATAAATATAATGATGTCCATCTCGACTAATTCAAGGTGGATATCTACTCCCAATGTAAAAAGTGATTATCTCCATCCTAGAGTGGATGTCCACCTTGACTAATTCAAGGTTTCTACTCCCAATATGGAAGGTGATTATGTCCTTCCAACAATCTATATTATTATGCAACAACATTTATTGCATAAAAAATCACCAAGATAATTTCAAATTATGTTTTGAAAATTTCAATCACGCCATTGACAATTATGAATCATATTCAACCATCCAAAAATGTAAATTGAATTTACAATCATATGTTTAATGTGAATCTTATTCACATTAACGTTCAATTTGTAAATTCTATTTACAAATAAAGCTCTCTCTAATAAATTATAAATAATATTTGTAAGGGGTTGATGGGGCTGCCCCATGGGGGCAGCCAACATGGCTGCCCCGCCCCAATTTTGGGCAAATCTTTTTATTTTTTTGAAAAATATCGTCATGTATATTTATCCCTATATCCCTCTTATATGTCATTCGAATTTCGTCAGAAACAGAGACTCCTACGGCCTCCATCCAGACATGGTCGATTTAAAAAATCCTACGACCGTTAAAAAAATGACGTCTGGATGGACGCCATAAGAGTCTTTATTTCTGACAAAATTCGAATGACATATAGGAGGGATATAGGGATGAATATTTATGGTGATATTTTTCCAAAAAAATAAAAACAATTTACGAAAAATGGGGTGGGGGCAGCCATGTTGGCTACCGCTAGGGGGCTGCCCCATTTTCCCCTATTTGTAATATCCGTGAATATTATGGATAGTGATACCACATTAATCATAGCTTTGATAATTAAATCACATTTAATCATCTAAATATTATGATTAAATAATAAGATCCAATTAAAATTAAAAATTCGATTATGAATAGAGATGTAATTCTCTTGAAGAATTAATTATGTGAATATGATTCATAATAATTAATTAGAATTTCATGGTATAAGGAGGATCATATAAATGACATCAATGGTCACCTTTCATGATGAAGGGTTCCATCGCCATGCATTGTATGCTGGACATGCCTATCTGAAGTGATAGCTCCTACATACAAGTGTACATGGATCGGGCTCTTTGCTTCTAGAAAGAGTAAGGTAGTATGCATAGTGACCCAAATATTGATTCCTCATATAGGTGAGATAGTATTGGATTGCACATAGCGATTTCTAATCATGCCGACGGTTGGTTCAATTAACAACGTGCCAACATCACCTTAGAGATGGTGGGCTTGGGTGTTAAAGATCGAAAAAGGAAATGCAAGCTGAACTTGTAAGGCTGAATGAGTTTCCGCTTATTTTTACCCAAGTTATAGTTTCTCATATAATTGGGATATAACAAAGGTAATAAGGAGATCCCAGATCTTGTGAGAGATATAAAAGTAAGTATATGTCTTGCTTTTAAAGTGAATAAGGGAATGAACTTTCAAAGTTGAAAAGGTAAGAAAATTTTGATTAAAAGTCCCAAATCATTTTCCTAATCTTGAATATATAATTATTTATGTGTTCTAGTATAGTACATTTTTAATATCATATATGAAATCCATGAACCCCCTTAGAAGACTTCTAGAGGTAAACTAGTTGATTGAACAAAGATATTCATATTGGATACATAATTTGGAGCTTGTTCTCTCTATGGAGTGCATCACAACATGCTCACTGAGAATAAGCATACAAACTCTATGTCAATGGAAGAACTAAAATTTAATGAAAAATTTAATAAGGACAAGTCATTAGTTTGATGTTATATTTTGGGGTCCATGTCTAATGTGCTTTGGAAAGCAACATATGGACATAGAGAATGCCTAGGATAAAATCCAGAATTAGAGAAAGATGTGTAGTGGTGTGAACTGCATAGGACATAGTCAGAAGCATGGGTTCTGGAAGAGTCCGATCCAACATGTGAAGAAGAAGAATCAAAGAGTTGACTCATCCTCTCATGATTCCACACATCTTACATATGTGTCTATCACTGCAAAAGACCACGGAACTGGAAAAGAGATTGTTCATATTATCTAAAAACCATAATGACTTCGTATGTATAAAATCTACTTTCATCATTGAAATCAATTTTGTCATATGGCAAGAAGGTAGTTGGATCATAGATTCGGGTGCTTATGTTCATGTATGTAATATGTTGCATCTATTTCTGGAGACCATGAATCTTAATGAGGGGGATATAGTCCTCTAGATGGGATCTAATGCAACTATTGCAGCAGTCCGTCGTCGGGACTTGTAGACTATTATTATCTAGTGGGAGAGTCCTTGTACTTAATGAATGTCTTTATGTTCCAGATGTTAGAAGGAATCTTATATGTGTATCTAAGTTTTTTAGCAATTGATATTCGTTCATGTTCTGTGAGAAGCTTATCATAAGTTGTTACGGCAAACATAATACAGATGATTCTATAACTTTTGGTGGACTCTATGAATTGTGCATTGATACATATGTCATGAGTAAACACCCACTAATAAAAACCCTAAATGAACCAGAGATGATGGAATTCATTCGAATATGATTTAGCATAAAAGGCTTGATTAATATCTATTGATTGGTCTACATGTCCAAACTTTAACTACTTATTAACATTGCATTCGACGTAAAATGACTAGAGAACCTTTTCGTAACAAGGTTACGCGATGCGGGGGTATTCTTGACCAAATACATACCGATGTATATGATCCCTTTAATACCGCAACCTAAAATGGATATCAATATTATTTGACATTTATTGATGATTATTCACAATATAGTTTTATCTTCCTATTACATCATAAGTCTGAAACCTTTGAAAATTTCAAAGAATTCATGGCTTTGGTTGAGAACCTAACCGACTGGAAACGGATTTGATCTGACTGAGTTGGAGAGTACCTCTCAGAATTCAAAGAATATCTCAAAGAGAGGGGAACTGTATCCAATCTCAATCATCCTAGAACTCCCCAACTTAATGGTCTTGTTGAGAGATGCAACATGACCATCATGGACATGGTCTGTTTAATGTTGAACAAAGCACATTTACCTCTTAGTTTATGGGGATATGTAGTAGAGACTGCAATATATATCCAAAACATGATTCCTAGCATGTCTCTACTAGAAAACCCTCATAGATCTTTGGTTTCGAACCAAGTCTTATGTTAGATACTTGAAAATTTAGGGTTGCTTGGTCCATGCGAATAGCGTGGATGCAAGTAAGATGAAATCTTGGACTAAAGAGTGCTACTTCATGGTATGTTAAGGATGGTATCAGATACCAATTTTATGACCCTGAGACTCAAAAGGTTTTCTTCTCTAGAGATGTAAAACTTCTGGAGGAAAACTTCCTTAAGATTCAAGCTAAAAATAAAGGAACTCATTGAATCCCTTGAGAATGTTGAGCTTCCTGAACTAGAAACTGAAGATGTGAATAAAGATGAAACACACGTACCTCTTAGAAGGAGTATGAGGTGGTTGCACCACCATAAATGTACAAATTTCATGTGTTAGGTGATATTGATGATGATCCAGATTCATTTGATGAAGCACTCACAGATTAAGACATGGATAGATGGATGCAAGCAATGAAGTCTGAAATAAACTTCATGTACAAGAACAATGTATGGACCCTAGAGGATCCACCTAGAGGGGTAAAACATAATGGGTGTAAATAGATATTTAATAGAAAAAGGGGACCTGATGGGAATGTAAAGACCTTCAAGGCACTTCTTGTAGGAAAGGGCTACACACAGAGAGAAGGTGTCCACTACGATGTGACATTCTCTATTATGGCTTTACTTAAATTCATTAGGACATTGCTATATATAGATGCATATCTTGAATACAACATCTAGCAGATGGACGTCACAACAACATTCCTCAATGGATAACTCGACAAGGATATCTATATGGAATAGCACCAGGGATTCATAAACGAGGAAGGAAAAGTATGCAAGCTGAAGAAATCCATTTATGGGCTAAACAAGCTTCTCGTAGATAGAACATCAGATTTGACAAAACCATAAGGAGTTATGATTTTGTTCAAAATCCTAATGAAGCGTGTGTGTACAAGAATCTTAGTGGGAGAGCCAATGTGTTCATCATGCTTTACGTAGATGGCATCCTTATCATTGGGAATGATATAGGAATGTTGAACAATGTTTAGATTTAGATGTATCACACCTTTGGTATTAAAGATCGTAGAGAAGCCTCTTATATCTTGGGTTTGAAGTTGTTCAGAAATAAATAAAAGAGGATTTTGGAATTATCACAACAGGGGTACATTAAGAAAATCTTGGAACGTTTCCATGTGTAGAATTCCATGAAGTACTGGATGCCCTTATGCATCAATTGTGGGAAGCCTAATGTATGTCATGATGTGTACAATGCCAAATATCTACCATGCAGTGGGAGTGGTAAGTCGTTACCAATCCTTCTATGGAGAACAACACTGGAATGCAATAAAGAACATTTTTAGGTATCCAGAACGAACATAAGATTACATCTTGGTCTGTGGAGATGGTGATCTCCAAGTCTTGAGATACAAAGATTCAAATTTTCAGTCGGATATAAATGACCGCAAGTCAACTTCAAGGTTTGTAGTTTTATTGAATGGTGGTGTTGTGAGTGGAACACATGTGGCATCAAAAAATAAAACACGTGGAAAGGAAATACCACATCATTTGGGAGATTTAAAATCAAGGTGATGTCGTCATTACCAAGGTGACCTCTACTGACAACATTGTTGATCTTCTTATCAAACCTATACCCAAGAAGGTTTTTGACCTGCATGTAATGAACATGGGTTTAAAGAATTTACCCTAATGATTCGAAGGGCTAATGGGAGATTGTTAGCTGTGTGAGCCTCAGACGAATCATTTCTACAATAAATGTTATTGTAATTTGTTGATGTATACATAAAGGATATTGGAAATTTGGGGGCTTAATTTAGTGATATTAATCAAGTGTCGATGAGACCCTAAAAGTCCCTCAACAAAAATTATTTATGAACTCTCAAGCGAAAAATAAAAGTAACACGAGAATTTTGCTATTTTATTCAAGTAATATCATACAAGATCGAACTCGTGGAGGCTACAAAAATACCTAGGGTTATTAAATCAATGAAAATTAATCAAAATAAAAGAATAAATTTTATGCACACTACCCTTGGTTTTTGTGGTGTTTTTGCATTTTAAATTCTTTATGGGATTTAATTTTATATTTTTAGGCTTTTCTGATTTTATATTTTTTTTGTGATGTATAAATTTTACAACCATTTTATATATTTTCAAAATAAAAGAAAACAAACACAAATAAAAGAAATAAGCAAAAGGAAAGAAATGCAAGTTTTTTTATATTTCTAAAATATAGAAAAAATATAAAAAATAAACTAATATTATTTTTGTGTTTCTGGATAGTACTTTTGGTTTTAGGATTTTTCAAGAATTTTTATTTTTTAGGATATTAAAAACAATTTAAAAATTGGGAAAAGAAGAATAGAAAATGATGTAAATGTTTTTGGATTTTTAAAATAGGTAATAAAATAAAAAATTATTAATTATGCACCAACAAAAATTGAAATTTTTTATTTTCCAGAAATAATTTTATGAAATTTTTGGAATTTTGCATGATTTCTACAAAATGTTAAGATTTTTTGAGTTTCTGTTTTTGTGGTTTTTATAAGGAATTATAAAATGCAATTTTGGTCAAAAAATAAAACAAATAAACACACATACATACACTATTTTTTAGATTTTTTTTCAAAATGTTTTTCAATTTTTAATGATTTTCTAATGCAAACATGAGATATTTTGTGGTTTTTAATATATTAAAAATAAGAAAAATAAATTGAATGTAGAATCAAAATTATTGTCAATAAAAGAGATTAGCATGAGGTTATATCGATTTTTTAATGATGATTAACTATGTCTTACTCATAAGGATAAATGCAAAGAAAATTATTTATAGGACCATGCAGACAACAGATAAAAGAAATACAGGGATAATTGTGTAATCTACCTAAAAATGTGTATGCTAGCACACGTGAGGTGCGCTGACACGAATATTAATGCAAATATTTTTTCCATAAGACGATATGTTAACACATAAATGCAAGACTTTTATTGATATTTTCACAAAGGTGCATACAATGCATGGGTTTCTGTTCAAAAGGGATTTAAAAGCAAATAGTATAGAGAATTGAGGGGAAATATGGAAATTTTCAGACAACCAAATTTGGGCACATATCCCTAGAGGGACTTATTTGCAAATGAAATAAATGGTAGGGTCAGAGTGCAAATGTTCTACCGATCCACGTGGCAGAGTCAATGTTGTGATGTGTTCTTGATTATGTTCTGATTGTTGAGATTGAAAGTAAAGGAATGAATCTGATTTGATCTAGGAAGCTCGATGAATGGTGAAGTTTTAAATCATTTTGGATGCCCATGATTCTATGTTAAGCTTCTCCTTCTTGATCGTGCGGCTCCCGATGGCGCTGGAAGAACTCGAAAGCAGGCATGCTCTGTCGAGCTTCGATCAATTGGATCTCATCCAATCTCCATTCGAGTCATTTCCTGAAGGTTGTTCCTCATGCCTGCAACAATCCTCCATTGATATGATGGTTCCACAGTGGTCGGCAATACCTAATGCACAATTTGGAGGCCAAAGAGTATGCAGCTCCAGGTGGACCTCTAAATTGTGCTCCTCGCTTCCAGATGTTCTCCGAAGACCTGCAAGAGATCAATGCTTGGAATGGATGCTCGGACGATCTTTATAAGCGCAAAAAATGCAGAAAGAGGGGAGTAAATGTCGACTCCAGCATAGGTGATTGGAGAGGAGTCGAATATCTAGATACACAAAGACCTATGGGTTCAGATAATGGAAAAAGATGAAGAAGGGATTGCTGAGCATGTGACGATGGTCAAAATGGATGACTCATGAGCAGAACACCCTTGAACATGTAGATCGGAGGCCAATGATGACGGTCTGATTAAGCTAACAACAGATGATAATCTGTGAAATTAAACAAAAAGATCTAAATGAATTAAATCTAGGTTACCTAGGGTGAAGAAACAAACGTTAATCACGTCATTTCACTACATGAGGTGAAGAAGCGAGACGCAGTAGCGGAGCTCCGGCTGTTTATGGATCTATCCTCCTACGACCTCTAATGCTTTCTCAATCGATGGAAAAGCTACTCTATCATAGCTACTCTTGCTTGGACCTTATTGGTGGAAGATTGATCAACCAGAGCTAGAGGTGAATGGCATCAATATATAGGCATGAAGTCCGGCATCCTCAAGTTCAAAAAGCATGCAATCGAAGGCATGATTGATGGATTGGATGATCTAGAGAGGGAGTTAGTCGTTAGAGCTAAATGTTTGGAGAAGAAATCAAAGGGTGATAATGACTGAGACTATAGGGAAATGAGGAGAAGAAGAGTTGACACGTGAAAAAAATGCAAGGTTAAGGCATTGAATAGACCAGGGTTCAACCAATCAGAGCCCGCCAAGCTATCAGATAAAATACACTAAGCGATAAAATATATAAAAATATGAAATAAATTCAAATAAAATGGAAAATTTATTCAAGTCAAAAACATTTGAAAATAAAAGATGTTACTAATTAATTTATATTATTTTTGGTGATTTTTAATGAATTAAGAAAAGATACACAAGGTTAAAAAATAATAAAATATGTTATTTATAGGTCTATATACCTATATATACAAGACCATGATTTTAAATTTATTATTTTTACAAATATACATATAATTTTATAGATTATTAATTTACAATATTTTACAAGTATTTTAATCATATATTTATTTTATTTTTATGGAATAATTTATTAGGTTAATTAAACATGGGTATTTTACAGTATACATAGTGATATATATAAAATATATACATGATTTATTTTTTTTTATTTTTTATTTTTATGATTTTTTTATTTTATAAGTCAAATACAATATTTGCAAATATTTAAAAATACAATATATATATAATTAAATGGAAAGTCAATATACAAATAATATACAAAGGTAAAATATACAACAATGCCTCAAAAAGCCACATGTCACATCTTCACTCCGATTTTTGTAAAACCACTCCCATTTTAAAGGTTATTGAATTCTGAATACAATTAAAGTGAGTTTGCTTAATTTTGAGTTTTTACAGAGAAGATATTGATCTGACAAGTTGATCTTTACTGTTTTTTTCAAAGTGTTGTTATTATAAAATGTACAATGATTCTTCTTGGGATTATTTTTAATATTTACAATGTATTTTTATGTACAAGTTTCAAGAAGAAAATATTTTTATTTAAGGTTAACTTGGTTATAAATAAAATAGAGTAAGGACTATATATCCTTTACCATGTTTCATGGTCGATTAGTACAACCAGCTCAAGAAGAGAGGGTAGAGAAAAGAACGGAATGTGGCCAGTGTAGCCATATATCCTTAGTGCTTGACCAGTGCATGCAAGTCTCCAGCTACATGCTTCCTTGATATAAGTCTTTGAGGCATATGCCTTACTTATGAGACATATTTTAATTTTTGTTAATATATACAAAGGTGGAGCATGTACATAAGGAGTTTTTCTTCTTGATCCAGTAGACTATCCATGAAGCTTCATTGCAACCCACAACATCATGTCTTTAGATGTCAATGCCACTAGACTAGGTTGAGGCACACTAGCCAGTTATTATGACTGCGAATGTTTCCACTCACATTTCCTCGAGCTAAAGGATCCTGCCTCCTCACCACATTTTCCATGTTGAGCTATGTATAGAGTTCTTACATGTTAAGTCGTTGTCTAAAAGGGTCATGTGTGTGTTGTTAAATATTCTACTTAGACCAATCAAGATGACATGTCTTGACCTGAAAAGTCCAAACTAAGTGGATTAAGGACTTAACCAAGTTTTATTCTTCGATTTGATTCAAGACTAGTTTAAATGTAAATATCATTCTGAAAAATGGATGTGTAAATGCAAGAAACATATACAAAATATTTTTTTAACAAAAAAGAAAATAAATGAACTATATTTTCAAAAAAGTTTTCAGAGAGTTTTTCTTTTTTATGGATTTTAAATGATTGATGTATTTATAAAGATTAGTAAGGATTATGTACATATTTCCAAGTATTTTGTGAAAGTATAAATACAAGGGTTATACAAGTTTTATACAAAATTTTATTTCACAGGAAGATTTTACTTACAGTTTTAAATACAAATTTTATAAAAGGGTTTTGTATACCACAATGAATCTTATTTTTAGAAAGAGGAGTGATTAAGGATTTTATATACACTTAGATTTTACAACAAACAAGTATATGCCAAAGTTTATATCCCACATGATAAAATTATTTTATAAAAATTTTACAAACCTTTTCAAATCATTTCAAACAAGATTTTACAACTATTTTACAAAATATTTTACAAAGATTTTACAAAAGTTTTACAAAATTTTTCAAATAATTTTACAAAAATTTGTACAAATCATTTTACAAAAAAGATTTACAAACAGATTTTTGCAAACATCTTGCTTTCAATTATTTTATAAACATTTTCTAAAATATACATAATTTTGATACAAAAAATAATCTAGAAATAATTTTATTACAAACATTTTTATAAGCAGTTTGCAAATAGTTTTATAAAGTTTTTTTTACAAAATATGTTACAAAATAATTTTTGCAAACGATTTTCCAAAAAAAGTATAAATCATTTTACATATTTTTTAAAACACTTATTTTTAACAAGTAATAACCATATTATTAATAAAAATAGTATGAGTTATGGCTAAAGTATATAAACAATATATACGACACTCTTATACTTGGCTCGAACTTTGTCCTCATAGTGACTAGAGAGCTATAAAGGAAGACGTAACCCATGCTAAGTATAGAAAAATGAATAGAATCTATACTACAACGATTAAAAGAATGAAAAGAATAGCAGCCAGTGATCCCCCCTATACTTAGGATCAAATAATCCTAAGTATAGAAGACTGTACTGATGAATACCCATTCATCACTCTTTATTCTTATATTTTAGCTACAAAAACCTTTGCAAATGCATGTAGATATGTGTAAATAGGAATAATTACCAAAAGCATGCATTATGTAAAAACTTATAATTAGCATGTTTTTGTGCAAAAATAAAAGAATAAAGATTAAAAAGAAAAAGAGGGAAATATTTAGAATAAATATTGAGCAACCTAACCCACGGGAGGGCTCAGCATGGGCCTGACCGCATAAAAGCCAAAGTAGAGGGAGATAGGGGCTCATGTGTAAATATTTGTGTAAATAAATAAAACTATATTTTCATCACCCAAAAATATGCTTGTAAATACTTGTATATATTTATAAAAGATAAAAACAAAATAAAAAAAAGTAAAAAAATCAAAAAGATTAAAAATACCCCTTCATCATGCACATAAACCATGCCTATATATTTATTTAACCTTGTAAATAAATAAAGTCATTTTCCAAACTTTTTGTAAATACTCTATGCTATATATTGTAAATAAATAAAATAAAAAAAATCAAAATCAAAACAAAATAAAAATAGAAAAATAAAAAATACAAAAATACATTGTACATATACTGTGTATATAGATATACATATCTATTTATTTTACCTATGTATATAAATAATAAAAATAAAATAAAAACACCCTTTTATTCCTTATTTTATAATGTAAATAAATAAAATTTAAAATGGGAATAAAATTGTATAAAAATAATATATAAAAATTAAAAATAAAAAACCCTATATATATTGTATATACCTATATCTAGTACATATTATGTATATAGCCTATTTTTATTTCCAAAAATTAATTAAAAATCACAAAAAAATAGAAAAAAATAAAATAAAAATATTTCATGTTTTAAGTTTTTGTAAATTTGGTCATTTTCTAACTCAAATAAATAAATTAAAAATTCAAAGCTTGGCGGGCTCTGATTGGTCCACGGGGGATTGTTGACCCCCGGTCAACTCTCCCCCCAGGACCACCAGAGCCGGGTCCATCCTGCCCGACCCGTTTTCCCTTATTTTTATCCGGTTGACCCGACCGCCATCAACCCAAACCCCGGGTCCGAATCGTTCTCCTTGCATCCGGCATCCTCGCCGGAGCCGCTCCCTCGGGATCCGCGCGCTCCTGAGCTTGCCCGGACCCCCTCTTCTCGGACCCCTAATCGTATTTACCTGCAGCTCCGCCACCTTCTCTACCCATCTTTGGCCATTCCCCTTCTTCCCTGTGAGCTCCAGAGTGACCGCACGAGTGACAGCGAGCGTCTCCGCCTGTTGCAGCGTGGCGAGGAGGAGGAACCCACTGATTCGGCGATACACCCGCCGCAGATCTGCCACCTGGGCGAGCTTCGAGCCTCGGGCAGGGAAATCCCTTGAGGCGACGACCGAGAGCTTCCCCAGCTCCGCCACAGTCTAATCCTTCACCCAGGTAGTCCCTTAGCTTAGCTATTTCATCTAATTTCCGTTTTCCCCCAATCTTCGCCGTCGTCCTCTTTCTTCGATTCACCCCGGTTCCGACTACCGTTCGACCATCGGACCCGACCCACATCTCCGCCTTCCTCCGCCGCACGTTCTCCACCCACTCACACAACCCAGCTCGCACAGGAACTGGGAACCGGGCTCCACCGTCTTCCACCTTCGCCGGAGCCCGCCGCCCCGACGCACCAGTCACCTTCACATCGCCTAACTGGGTCGAAGCAGTTTGCCCTCGACCCGCGAGTCTTCTGAGCCCTTTTGCAGGTCCTACCGAGCCCATCTGAGGGCTTGGTCATTCAGGCCGGGAGACCCAGCTCCGCCGACCGTGCCTAAGCTCCTCCGAGCTTGGGTCGATCATCGGAGCACCGCAGCAGACGCAGGAGCGCACCGGCTTGCTTCTCCGATCTTCAGAGCGCTCCGAGGAGGAGGCCAGCACCCGCACGAGCCCGGCGAAGTTCGCCGGGGACCAGTTCTTCCAGCACCCTCCAGCGTCGTCGGATTAGCCTCCAGCTCTAGATGCCATCCTGACCGTTGGTTGCTGGAGCCCTCTTTGACGTCAGATCCGAGGCGACAGATCCGGACCGTTAGATCCACACGTGTCCTGGCCTGGACCGTTGGATCGACCAGAGCAGCACCTGCGTTGGGAGCCGCCCCCATTTGGACCGTCCGATCTACACGTGGCAACCATCCAGCCGCTCCGGTTAATAAAGGGTAATTTACCCTTAGGCCCTTATCTTTGTTTTATTTCGTTTGAGTCCTGTAAATATTTAAATACGTTGTTTAGTTTTAGGTTTATTTGCATAGAGGACCCTGCGCTTTAGTGTTATTGCATATATACCCCTGCCTGTTGTGAGCCACGTGCTTCGTCACGTGTTGTTTTGGGTTATTTGCAGACTTTGCCCTTGTAGTTCTGGTTGTTACGAAATGAATGAAAGGTTTTAATTAATTGCATTTATACCCCTGTGCGTGGTTGTTTTACGCATGTGCGTTATATTTTGGGTCATTTGCAACTGAGCCCCTTGGACTTTTGGTACGTGTTACCAATAGGTCCTCGGGACTTATTTTCCTTACATATAGGTCCCTGAGTGCCCCAGGCACGCGCTTGGCGCGTGATTTGCTGGGTTAATTGCACCTGGACCCCCAGAACTTTGGGTATTTGCATTTCAGTCCCTGTGCATAGGACCCTCTTGTCATTTTTGAATAAAATATCAAATCACCTCCAAATCCAACGATTTGACACATGGCTCCTGCCATGGTGTAGGATTTTTGTAGATTTTTGAGGACATTTCTGAGTTTGTTTGCTATTTTTAAAAATTCAAAAACCTCAATTTTTGTTACTGTCTAATTGAAAAATCACAAAAAATATAAAAACTCCCTCAAAAATTCCCTAAAAATTAGCTTCTGTTTAGTTTGTGTTCCTTTATTTTCTAGCCAATTTTGGCTATTTTTCACCACTGGAAAATCTTAAAAACTTAAAAACACTTAAAAACCCACAAAAATTCTAATAAATACATTAAAAATCCAAAAACAATAAACTTGATACCTAAATTTTCCTTGTTTCCTCTATTTTACAGGAAAATTACCTCCAGGCCATTTTGAGGCCCTTAGATATTTTATCTAGGGCTTTTTGGCTCGACTGGATAGTACCCTTTATTTTTGCTATTGTTTGATTTTTAGAAAATAAAATAAATATCAGAAAATTATAAAAAATTCACCAAAAACATAAAAAAATATAAAACACATAAAAATATTTTTGTTTTGATTTTTGGTTGATTTTTGTTGCTTGAAATAATTTGTTGAATTGTGTTCTTCCTTGCTTTTCTTATTCTCTTAATACACTTAAAAATCCAAAAAAAATATAAAAATAATTAAAAATCACTAAAAATATTTTCCTCTTTTCTTGTATTTGTTTTGACTACTTCGTAGGCCTCTCGGCCAACCCGTGCTCCTTGAGTTCGACCCTGGGAGCTATACCAGGTTAATCACATAGCAGGACCGCTTATTCGTGCTTCGATCGATTTTATTTTCATTAGTGGTTCAATTTTTCTAGATTGACATAGCCAGGTGATCTAGGTCACAACGACCATCTAGATACCTTTGCCTTGATCATCAATCGTGTCATCAGAATGGCGCCGTTGCCGGGGAGCACGGCTTAGTAGTCATTTTTTTTAGCTTTTCCGCGGTTTTTGATTGTCACGGCTTTTTGTATAGATTTTTGTATATATATTTTTCTGATATTTTCTGATAATAATTTGGACTGACCACTTGTCTCTTTTTCTTGCGAGGGCCCGAGGATCGAGGCGGCCGATTTCGAGAAGCCGACGCAACCGCGAGACTCGGAGGCGGCTCCCTTCTGCACGGAGCCGCAGGAGAGAGCGAGAGAGAGAGTTGAGTGGGTGAGGTTAGATTAGGACTATTTGATTATTGTTGTAATAATACAGGGACTCAGACTTGGACCTTTGTGGACTTGCCGTAGCGGGTCTGTTTCGCCGAGCACCGGTGTGCTCGGGGGACCCTTAGGACTTGCGCGGTTTTTCGCGGTTTTTCACGGTTTTATTTTATTTTCTTTCTGCCTTTTCCGGTGTTTACGTGGTTTTTGCTCGAGCCCCTAGACTTAGGAATTTCTGGTGATTGTGCCGTAGTTAGTAGGATCCACACACCTAACTGATTATCTGTTCCCATAGAACGTTAATTTGACCTACTAATAAATCAATAATAAAAATAGCTTAGTCGCTTTCCTGAGAGCCTACGCGCCGCGAGCCTGCCCCGTCAAGCGCTACTCCTGAACTCGACTTGTCGAGAAGAGGAGGGGTGGGTCTAGACCGGACTCTTTGGATCGAGGGCGAGTGACTAAGTTAGACGGTTCTTCGCTAGAAATTGCTCGTTTAGGACTCG
The DNA here is from genome assembly GCA_037367405.1 of Ottelia alismoides. Lineage (NCBI taxonomy): Eukaryota > Viridiplantae > Streptophyta > Magnoliopsida > Alismatales > Hydrocharitaceae > Ottelia > Ottelia alismoides. The sequence goes on along the minus strand of JAZKJV010007245.1, from coordinate 42,594 downwards.
GCTTTCCCGTTGCATCATATAGGTAGTTTCCTTTCTGTGTTTACATTTATGCGCGGATCATATTGCATGTAGAGTGCTGGAGTCAGGTACGCCTTCCTTACTTTGCATGCATCATTGATTTCATCGTGCATCGTCTTTTTCGACTTCTCCCCCCTGTTTTGGATTAAATAATCAGGAGAACCGAAAAATTCGTTAGGCGTTTGTTTGATATTGAAAAATATTAAAAAGAAAAACCATAAAATTGGGACTGGTTAACACTATTGATCTTAAAAGACGCTCACCCTAATAATTTTGTCTTGGGGAGAGCAACCCCCTCATTGGATGGTTTGGATGCGCGAGAGAGTGACCCGCACCCTAGGTAGAACCCTCCGGTGCTAGTACCGACTGATTACCGACTCTTCCATGCGGGCCAGTCGGTAGGGTTAGCATCGGGTATCCTAACAGGTCACGTAAGCGCTATGATATTTTGTATGTTCACCAAAATAAAATAGACAAGATAATTTGACCGAACTTTCACGGTCTTCAGCTCGCGTTGCGTTGGTGAACCGGGGGTTTGTTTGTGATCATAGTTGCTCCAGATCTCATCCGCCTTACTCGCCAGATCAAGATGATGGGTAGACGGTCTCTTAGGCAGCCTCTGGCTGCACCGCTTTTGGGCACGTCTACCCGATCATCTAGGTTGGCCTGCGAGAGCCGAGACCAGCTCTCCGAGCCTGAGTACGACTCCGCCATGTTCCCCCTCGACCCCCTTTCTTTTGGTACTGAGAGACATGAGCCCGAGGAGAGATTAGCAGATTTGACAGCACCTGAGTTGGGCTCGTTTGATTTTGCAGACGTCGCTATGGCCGGCAGTTCAGATGATCACCCCCGTCAGCCCGAGCATTTTGTACTAGACCAGGGGGCGATCAACTCCACCCTGATCGCATCACTTGAGACAGTTCAACAGCAGTTACGTGATCAGGGGGCATTCATGATAGAGATGAGGCGAGAGTTGGAGAGGCTCAGAGCAGAGCGAGACCAACAGAGCGAGCCTGAGGAGATACCTGATGCAGAGGCACGAGCCGTAGCAGCCGCAGCAGCAGCAGCCGCCGCCGCCGCAGCGGCAGCCGCCGCGGCAGGAGGACCACCACGACCGATGCGGGAGTTGCACACCCCGGATCGACACTCATGCGCCATTGGGTAGTAGTGCCAGCGATCGTGGGGGACTTCAAGTTCCCCCCGAACACCTTGCAGTTGCTGCCCTGTTTCCACGGACTTGCCACTGAGGAGCCCCACCTCCACCTCCAGGAGTTCCTGATGATCTGCAGCACTGTCCATGATCGCCACGTGGATCAGGACACGATTCGGATGATAGCCTTCCCCTTTTCACTGGCAGATAGAGCAGCCACCTGGTTGAAACACTTGGGGAAGTTTGTCTACACCTGGGAGCAGCTCCGCATCGAGTACTTGAACAAGTACTATCCACTCGGGCGGACGAATGCAGCGAGCGCCCTGATAAACAACTTCTCCATGTTCCCCAACGAGCAGTTTCACGAGGCATGGGAGAGGTTTTGAGAGCTCCTAGACAGATGCCCGCACCACGACATCTCCAAGCCGAACTTAGTTCAGAGCTTTTTCAGCGGGTTGACGCCAGAGCTTCAGGGTCTGGTGAACGCTTCTTGCGGCGGGTCCTATTTTGCCAAGGACCACGACCAGGTCTGGGCCATCTACGAGGAGATGGCCGAAAACTACATGGTGATGTCCCAGACCAGGTTGTATACTCAGAGTCCCCAGCTAGAGCAGCCAGGACCCATGTAGTACCAGCAGATAGCACGGGTAGATGCAGGTCCATCCAGTTCGTCCGCAGTTGCAGCAGCACAGGCAGAGTCATCCGCTGCGGACATGGGTATTATCAGCGAGAAGTTGGACCGCATGGAGCTGATTGAGAAGAAGCAGTGCCAGAGCATCACTCAGATGGAACAGATGGCACAGGTTCTGAGCGACATGAAGACCCAGCTCATGTGTCTCCAGGAGGCACAGACGGCTTCACAGCCCCGTCTTCTGTCGCGAGGCGATACCGGCGACAGCAGCAGCTCGTCCCAGCGCTCCAGCTCCTCACAGCAGCCTAGACAGGTTCACCTTGTACAGGCGGAGCCATACCAGCAGCCGCAGCCTACCTACCAGTCCCCACCATCTCCAGACATGCAGATGGTGGTCTACCAGCCGGATCAGCCTCTGGCAGTACTCCCGCCAGCCCCCTACGATGCAGAGCCATTGACGGATGTCAACGGGATTTGGTATGACCGCCCCCAGCCTGGGATCAGACGAGACCATCCCGGATTCAGGTGGGGGAGTGGTGGTGCCCAGCCCCAGCAGAAGCCGTCAGGTCAGGGAGGGCAGTACTCCCAGCAGAGAGATCACCAGCAGCAGCAGCCCCCAGCATATTAGCAGCACCAGCCATCATCCTTCGGTCCGCGTCCCTACCAGCAACAGGGACAGTCGTGGAGACGTGAGCAGCAGGCTCACCCAGTTCAGCAGCAGCACCCTTCCTCATACCCCTCTCACCACCAGCAGCAGTTCCAGCAGCCTCAGCACCAGAGAGGCTACCCGTCGGGCTCCCACGAGAGTCCCGCTTTAGATGACATAGCCCGCCTCCTCACGGACCAGCAGGCCACATTCAGACGGGAGATGGACGAGTTCCGCCAGGAGATGCGGGACTTGGTGAGAGGGAAGGCCGCCATTCCAGCTCAGATCGAGCCGAATCCGAATAACCTCAAGAGGAAATCTGAGCATGTAGTACACACTGAGTTTGCCACTCCTAGTGACCCGTTTGTTGATACATCTTCGGATCTATTTGATGCTGATTTTGTCACACTTAGGAGCGGTAGGACCCCAGCAGGCGGCGACGCCTCATCTGAGCTCCACCACGAGGACACGTCAGAGGCGCCACATGAGGAGGAGGAGAGCGGTACTGAGGCCGCTCCAGATGATGATGGTGGCACTGATGCCACCAAGGATGCTGATCCCACCGGCGGTACTGGGGCCGCCGCTTCACCAGTTCGAGGAGGTGGTACTGATGCCACCCGTTTAGCCGAGCCAGCCCGCGGTACTGACGCCGCGAGACGTCCACCAACAGCAGCAGCAGCAGAGCCAGCCAGAGGTGGTACTGAGGCCACCGGTGTTTGTTGTGATAGAGATGTTGTCTTTCCTTCAGTTCATGTACCTCAGAACACTGTTGTGAATAAAGGAAAAGGTTTAGTTTCTTCTGGTCCCACTGTGGTGCATGATGTATGTGTGGATCCGGTCATCGAACCGTCTAGGCCTTTTCCTAGTCCTTCATCTGAGAAGGACCCTGTGATCCCCTTCCCTAGAGCCCTTCAGATGGGGAAGGGGAAGAAAAAAGAAAATTCGAAAAAGAGAGAGCTTGAGGAGTTCAGCCAGAGCATGATCGATCGATTCCACATCCAGCTGACCCTCCAGGAGGCTTTGCAGCACATCCCCCTTCTCCAGCATTCTTTGAGAGACAGGACTACAGTCAGGAGGAGGAGGAGGAACCACACTTCAGAGATTCACGTGCTGACCAAAGCCACGTGTTTTGCGATCCAGAACCGCCTGCCAGCCAAGAGGCCAGATTCAGGGGCCCCGTATGTCAGATGCCAGATCAGTGAGTAGAGGTTCGACCGTACTCTACTAGATAGCGGATCGTCGATCAACCTTCTTCCGGCAGCCCTTCTCGACCGCTTTGAGTTGGGCACTCTTCGACAGAGCAGGACAATCCTTCAGTTCGCTGATCGATCTGTCAAGAGGCCGAAGGGGTTATTACGAGACGTTATCGTCACGATTCAGGGCCTGAAATTCCCCGTGGACTTCGTAGTGTTGGACATGGAGATCCCTGAGTCAGTGGCAGATACCCCCATCATTCTTGGTCGTTCGTTCTTGGCCACAGCCAAGGCGGTGACTGATCATGATAGCGGGAAGGTGTACTTTCGCGTCGAGGGCGAGAGTATACAAATAGAGACGGTCGAGGACTACAGAGCTAGAGAGAGAGCCCGCTCAGATGCGAGTACAGATTCAGAGCAGCTGACAGACACAGAGCCAGACATCCACCAGGACTGTGATTTTGTGATCACAGACGATGAGGCAGCTTGGGCAGATCCTGCAGCACAGACCATCCTCTCATATTCAGATACAGCTGATGCCGAGATGATAGCAGAGGAGAGTCTGGAGAGCACAGCCCTGGTTCAGGATACCATAGAGGCAGCAGAGCCGGTCCTTGATCGTGACACGATGTTTAGTGATGGTGGTGCTGAGGCCACCTTGTTTTCCGGTGGTACTGATGCCACTGCGATTGATACAGATCCCTCGGATTCAGAGTCTGATTGGGCCGATTGCTATGATCAGATGCCAGACTTGAGTCCACCTGAGCCTATAGATGAGGAGGAGGTAGATGCAGAGCCGAGCAGAGACAATGCAATTGAGCAGCCTTCTCCCGATCCAGTTTGCGAGAGTACGCTTTCACTTTCCCAGGCAGATTTGGCAGACTTAGCAGCTTTCACTCAAATTCTTCCGCAACCAGATTTGCCAGCACCCAGCATTCCAGAGCTGAAGCCGCTCCCTACTTCGCTGAAGTATCGATTCCTTGCGGGCGATCCAAAGATGTACCCAGTCATCATCTCCGCCGAGTTGACTGGAGAGAAAGAATCCCGTTTGATGGGGGTTCTTGAAAAGAACCGCAAGGCGATCGGATGGAGCGTAGCGGATCTCCATGGGATTAGTCCAGCAGTGTGCTCCCACCATATCTATCTTGAGGAGGGGGCGAAGCCGTCGCGTGAGTTCCAGCGGCGGTTGAACCCCAACCTGAGAGAGGTCGTGATGAAGGAAATATCAAAATGGTGGAGTGCAGATTTTATTTATCCCATTTCCGACTCCAAGTGGGTCAGCCCCTTGCATGTGGTGCCCAAGAAGACGGGCATCACGACTGTGATCAGTGAGTCAGGAGAGGAGATCGCTACACGAGTATCCACCTCTTGGAGGGTTTGTGTTGACTACAGGAGACTCAACCAAGCCACCAAGAAGGACCATTTCCCCCTGCCTTTTATTGACCAGATCATTGAGAGATTGGCAGGGAAGAGCCATTATTGCTTCCTGGATGGGTACTCGGGCTACAACCAAGTGGCCATCACTCCTGAGGATCAGGAGAAGACCACCTTTACCTGTCCCTTCGGCACATATGCTTTTCGACGCATGCCATTTGGGCTATGCAATGCCCCTGCGACCTTTCAGAGGTGCATGCTGTCAATCTTTTCGGACATGGTAGGGGAGTGTTTAGAGGTCTTCATGGACGATTTCTCGGTCTACGGCGACGGATTCGACTCCTGTCTTGACTGCCTAGACCGAGTACTCCATCGATGTATTGAGTATCATTTGGTTCTATCTTGGGAGAAGAGTCACTTCATGGTGACTCAAGGGACGGTGCTTGGCCACATCATCTCCAACAGGGGCATGGAGGATGATCCGGCCAAGGTTGATGTCATTAGGAAACTCGCACCGCCGTCCAATTTGAGGCAGCTACGGTCATTCCTGGGGCACGTTGGATTTTATAGGAGATTTATTCAGGATTTCAGCAGGATTGCCCGACCGTTGACTAACCTCTTGACGAAAGACACCGAGTTCCTTGTCGATGACAAGTGTCTCTCGTCCTTTGCGATTCTCCAGCAGTGTGTTATTGAGGCTCCTGTTCTCCAGCCGCCTGATTGGTCTCTCCCATTCGAGATCATGACGGACGCCTCCGATTTTGCCGTGGGGGCAGTGCTGGGACAGAGGAGGGATGGAGTTCCGTTTGCCATACACTATGCTAGCCGCACATTGGATTCCGCTCAGCGGAATTACACGGTCACAGAGAAGGAGATGCTAGCAGTAGTGTTTGCCCTAGATAAGTTCAGATCGTATATCATTGGATCTAGAGTGACTTTGTTTACAGATCACACCGCCATCAGGTACCTCATGGCAAAGAAGGATGCCAAGGCCAGACTGACTAGATGGATCCTTCTACTCTAGGAGTTCGACATTGAGATCAAGGATAAGCCTGGAGTCAAGAATGTGGTGGCGGATCATCTCTCCCGACTAGAGCAGCCTGAGGAGTCTGAGCAGATTGACCCTATTAGAGATACCTTCCTAGATGAGGCGATCCTTGCTATCGCCTCACTCCCGTGGTATGCCGATATTGTGAACTTTCTCGTTGCTGGGAAAGTCCCACAGGATTGGCCCAGGCAGAGGCTTGAGACCTTCCTTGCGAGGGCCAAGTCCTACCACTGGGAGGATCCCATCCTTTACCACGAAGGAGGGGATAGCGTCTGGCGTCGGTGTATTCCTCAGGAGGAACACCATAGCGTCCTCACTTACTGCCACAAGCTTGAGGCAGGAGGACATCATTCTGGGAGGAGAACGGCACAGAAAGTGCTCCAATCCGGCTTGTGGTGGCCTACCCTCTTCAAGGACTCTGATGAGTTCGTGAAGAGGTGTACTGACTGTCAGAGGATGGGCACTTGTGGACAGCGTGATATGATGCCGATGCAGCCCATTCACTTCTGTGAGGTTTTTGACGCATGGTGCATCAATTTCATGGGTCCATTCCCTAAGAGTCAGGCATTTGAGTACATTCTGTTGGCCGTTGATTATGTGAGTCGTTGGGTGGAGGCTATCCCCGCCCGAGCCGCTGATGCGAGGACCGCTTGTAGATTTTTGAGGAAGCATATCATCACGCGGTTCGGGGTTCCACGAGTTCTGATTTCTGATGGGGGGTCTCATTTCATCAACGACCAGGTGAAGGCCCTTGCTAGCGAGTTCAGTATAGACCATCGTGTTGCCACACCTTACCATCCACAGACGAATGGTCTAGCTGAGGTGTCGAATAGGGAGATCAAGACTATTCTGCAGAAAGTCATCCGCCCTGACCGAAAGGATTGGTCACAGCTTTTGGACTCGGTCTTGTGGGCATATAGGACCTCTTTCAAGACACCATTGGGCACATCTCCCTTTCGCCTCGTATATGGCAAGCCGTGCCATCTACCTGTTGAGCTGAGGCACAAGTCACTTTGGGCAGTCACAGATATTCTTATGGATCCAGATGGTATGGGAGACCAAAGGAGGGCAGAGTTAGCTGCCCTGGAGGAGCTTAGAGATGCAGCTTTCTCAAGCAGCTTACATTATAAGGAGAAAGTCAAGGAGTGGCATGATTCTCATATCAGCCACAAGCATTTTGAGATTGGACAGAGAGTATGGCTATTTGATGCGAGGCTTCGTTTGTTTCCAGGGAAGCTGCAGAGCAAATGGAAGGGACCCTACTTGGTCAGAAAGGTACACGACAATGGTAGCATTGATATATCCGAGTTGTCTTCTGAGAGTACCTTTCGAGTGAACGGCCAGCGGCTCAAGCCATTTCTAGATCATGAGCCGCGGGACGTTATTGTTGCCCCTATTCATTTTGCGTGAGATGTGGTCTCTTGACTTACATCTTTTGCATCTCACGCCTGATTTTCACTGTTCCTCCGCCCTGTATAGATCCAGTTGTCCATATCATTCTATTCTTTAGTCCCACATCCCTTTTCTCATCTTATGATTATGCTATACTTAGGGTGTACTTTACCCTAAGTATAGGGGGGATGTAGGACCTGCGGGTATTCTTTTCATTCTTTTTGCTCCTGTTTTGCTGCCTATACTTAGGGATATTTTACCCTAAGTATAGGGGGGGCAGACTCTGTATCTTCTTCACTCGGATTTCCCTTCATGTACAGCTTGCTATACTTAGGATTAGTTAATCCTAAGTATAGGGGGAAACCACCGAGTTCCTTTCATTCTATTCATTTATTCGTTTCTGTACTTAGCCAGTCCTTTTCACTCCCCTTTTACTAAGCACGAGTTATGTCTTCTTCATCGCTCTTGATCACTCTGAGGACATCGTTCGAGCTAAGTATGGGGGGGTGTGTATATATTTCATATATACTTTAACCATAACTCGTACTTTGTGTGAGTGTGTTAATAAATAAAATGGCTAAAAATCACAAAAATTAAAAAATTTTCATGTACATAAACTTCTTTTATTTACACATACATGGCTAGTGTACAAAGTATTTTTGTAAAAATGATTTCAAAAATCTTTTGTGTAAAGCTTGTGTAAATATTTTTGTATCAAAATTATGTATATAGTACAAAATTTTTCCAAAATGTTTTGAAAATCAAAAGTTTGCAAAAATCTTGTGTAAATGTGTGTAAATATCTTTTTGCAAAACTAGCACTTCATGCACCATTCACCCATGATTTCAAAACATTTTTCAAAAATTTTGCATGATTGTAAAATTTGTGTAAATAAGCATCTTGTATACATATATGTATATAGTTTTTCCTAGATGAGAGTTGACATTTAAACTAAGCCTGGAATTAAATTGAGAAATGGAGCTTGAATAAGATCTTAATCCACTTAACTTTAAGAGGAACCTTATAGGACTTAGGGTTAAGGCTTTTCAGGTCCATAAGGACTTAATTCTTTGAGTCCACTAGGCTATGAGCATATGTCATCTTGATGAGCCTAAGTAGAGCACTTAACAACACACGCATGACTCTTAGAGACAATGGCTTGACTTGCACCAGCACTTTACACATGGCTCTCCACGGATGAGGTGGTGAGGAGGCAGTTTCCTTTGGCTTGGGGTAGCATATGAGGGTAGTACTTCTAGGCGGAACCTCTCTTCTTCTTCTAGTGAAGGAAGTGCGTCTCAACTTGGTCTAGTGGTGATGAAGGCTAAAGACAGAAGCTGTGGGTTGCAATAAAGCTTCAAAAGAGGGATAGTCTACTGGCTCAAGAGGAAAATTTCTTGTATATATGCTGCACCATGTAGATATGTTGTATAGAAGTCCTTGAAAAAAAATGCAAAATGCAAAAAGAACTCCAAAAAAGTGGTGGGTCGGATTGAAAATTTAATAACCCCACCGGAGTGTATATAGTCAAATAAAGCAAAAGCTTATGGTATCCATGTTACATCTCATGAAGCTTGCAGCGGGAGACTTAGCTACACTGGCTGAGCTTCCAAAAGTCTATACTTCTTCCCCCTCTTCTTGAGCCGGTTGCACTTGAACTTAGAAGGGAATACCCCGCTTCTCGAGGAAAGAGTTGCTAGACCAAGGCATTAGAGTTACCAGGTTGAGGGAGGTTGTTTCTTTGTTACTTCTGAGGTGGGGAGCCACATATCACTTACACTGCATGGAAAGATTCATGGTCATTAGAGTTTGTGTATGTAGACTTGTTCTGATCTGGTTTATTGAGGAGTCTTGCCCATAGATTGGTGGAACTTAAAGGCTGTTGGGTTTTAAGCTTAAGTCCAAATAAGGTTCCGACACATTAATAATCCAAAGATCTGATCGAGCTCCATATCCCAATTTAATGAAGGCAAGTTTAATAATCAACCTTGATCCATGTACATCCTCTTTTTCTTTTTCTTTTTCTTTCTTTTTCACTTCTTTTTCAAATAAGTGTTTGCTAAGGGACTAGCAAAGTTAAGTATAGGGGGGTGATGAATACCCATTCATCACTCTTTATTCTTATATTTTAGCTACAAAAACCTTTGCAAATGCATGTAGATATGTGTAAATAGGAATAATTACCAAAAGCATGCATTATGTAAAAACTTATAATTAGCATGTTTTTGTGCAAAAATAAAAGAATAAAGATTAAAAATAAAAAGAGGGAAATATTTAGAATAAATATTGAGCAACCTAACCCAAGGGAGGGCTCAGCATGGGCCTGACCGCATAAAAGCCAAAGTAGAGGGAGATAGGGGCTCATGTGTAAATATTTGTGTAAATAAATAAAACTATATTTTCCTCACCCAAAAATATGCTTGTAAATACTTGTATATATTTATAAAAGTTAAAAACAAAATAAAAAAAAGTAAAAAAATCAAAAAGATTAAAAATACCCCTTCATCATGCACATAAACCATGCCTATATATTTATTTAACCTTGTAAATAAATAAAGTCATTTTCGAAAATTTTTGTAAATACTCTATGCTATATATTGTAAATAAAAAAAATAAAAAAATCAAAATCAAAACAAAATAAAAATAGAAAAATCAAAAATACAAAAATACATTGTACATATACTGTGTATATAGATATACATATCTATTTATTTTACCTATGTATATAAATAATAAAAATAAAATAAAAACACCCTTTTATTCCTTATTTTATAATGTAAATAAATAAAATTTAAAATGGGAATAAAATTGTATAAAAATAATATATAAAAATTAAAAATAAAAAACCCTATATATTGTATATACCTATATCTAGTACATATTATGTATATAGCCTATTTTTATTTCCAAAAATTAATTAAAATCACAAAAAAATAGAAAAAAATAAAATAAAAATATTTCATGTTTTAAGTTTTTGTAAATTCGGTCATTTTCTAACTCAAATAAATAAATTAAAAATTCAAAGCTTGGCGGGCTCTGATTGGTCCACGGGGGATTGTTGACCCCCGGTCAACTCTCCCCCCAAGACCACCAGAGCCGGGTCCGTCCTGCCCGACCCGTTTTCCCTTATTTTTATCCGGCTGACCCGACCGCCATCAACCCAAACCCCGTGTCCGAATCGTTCTCCTTGCATCCGACATCCTCGCCGGAGCCGCTCCCTCGGGATCCGCGCGCTCCTGAGCTTGCCCGGACCCCCTCTTCTCGGACCCCTAATCGTATTTAGCTGCAGCTCCGCCACCTTCTCTATCCATCTTTGGCCATTCCCCTTCTTCCCTGTGAGCTCCAGAGTGACCGCACGAGTGACAGCGAGCGTCTCCGCCTGTTGCAGCGAGGCGAGGAGGAGGAACCCACTGATCCGACGATACACCCGCCGCAGCTCCGCCACCTAGACGAGCTTCGAGCCTCGGGCAGGAAAATCCCTTGAGGCGACGACCGGGAGCTTCCCCAGCTCCGCCACAGTCTATTCCTTCACCCAGGTACCCTCTTAGCTTCACCATTTCATCTGATTTCCATTTTCCCCCAAATCACCTCGCCGTCGTATATCTTCGATTCACCCCGGTTCCGACCATCATTCGACCATCGGACCCGACCCACATCTTCGCCTTCCTCCGCCGCACGTTCTCCACCCACTCACGCAACCCAGCTCGCACAGGAGCTGGGAACCGGGCTCCACCGTCTTCCACCATCGCCGGAGCCCGCCGCCCTGACGCACCAGTCACCTTCACATCGCCTAACTGGGTCGAGGCAGTTTGCCCTCGACCCACGAGTCTTCTGAGCCCTTTTGCAGGTCCTACCGAGCCCATCTGAGGGCTTGGTCATTCAGGCCGGGAGACCCAGCTCCGCCGACCGTGCCTGAGCTCCTCCGAGCTTGGGTCGATCATCGGAGCACCGCAGCAGACGCAGGAGCGCACCGGCTTGCTTCTCCGATCTTCAGAGCGCTCCGAGGAGGAGGCCAGCACCTGCACGAGCCCTGCGAAGTTCGCCGGGGACCAGTTCTTCCAGCACCCTCCAGCGTCGTCGGATTAGCCTCCAGCTCCAGATGCCATCCTGACCGTTGGTTGCTGGAGCCCTCTTTGACGTCAGATCCGAGGCGACAGATCCGGACCGTTAGATCCACACGTGTCCTGGCCTGGACCGTTGGATCGACCAGAGCAGCACCTGCGTTGGGAGCCGCCCCCATTTGGACCGTCCGATCTACACGTGGCAGCCATCCAGCCGCTCCGGTTAATAAAGGGTAATTTACCCTTAGGCCCTTATCTTTGTTTTATTTCGTTTGAGTCCTGTAAATATTTAAATATGTTGTTTAGTTTTAGGTTTATTTACATAGAGGACCCTGCGCTTTAGTGTTATTGCATATATACCCCTGCCTGTTGTGAGCCACGTGCTTCGTCACGTGTTGTTTTGGGTTATTTGCAGACTTTGCCCTTGTAGTTTTGGTTGTTACGAAATGAATGAAAGGTTTTAATTAATTGCATTTATACCCCTGTGCGTGGTTGTTTTACGCATGTGCGTTATATTTTGGGTCATTTGCAACTGAGCCCCTTGGACTTTTGGTACGTGTTACCAATAGGTCCTCGGCACTTATTTTCCTTACATATAGGTCCTGAGTGCCCCAGGCACGCGCTTGGCGCGTGATTTGCTGGGTTAATTGCACCTGGACCCCCAGAACTTTGGGTATTTGCATTTCAGTCCCTGTGCACAGTACCCTCTTGTCATTTTTGAATAAAATATCAAATCACCTCCAAATCCAACGAAAATTTGACACATGGCTCCTGCCATGGTGTAGGATTTTTGTAGATTTCTGAGGACATTTCCGAGTTTGTTTGCTATTTTTAAAAATTCAAAAACCTCAATTTTTGTTACTGTCTAGATTGAAAAATCACAAAAAATATAAAAACTCCCTCAAAAATTCCCTAAAAATTAGCTACTGTTTAGTTTGTGTTCCTTGATTTTCTAGCTAATTTTGGCTATTTTTCACCACTGGAAAATCTTAGAAACTTAAAAACACTTAACAACCCATAAAAATTCTAATAAATACATTAAAAATTCAAAAACAATAAACTTGATACCTAAATTTTCCTTGTTTCCTCTATTTTACAGGAAAATTACCTCCAGGCCATTTTGAGGCCCTTAGATATTTTATCTAGGGCTTTTTGGCTCGGCTGGACTGTACCCTTTATTTTTGCTACTGTTTGATTTTTAGAAAATAAAATAAATATCAGAAAATTATCAAAAATTCACCAAAAACATAAAAAAAATATAAAACACATAAAAATATTTTTGTTTTGATTTTTGGTTGATTTTTGGTGCTTGAAATAATTTGTTGAATTGTGTTCTTCCTTGCTTTTCTTATTCTCTTAATAAACATAAAAATCCAAAAAAAAATATAAAAATAATTAAAAATCACTAAAAATATTTTCCTCTTTTCTTGTATTTGTTTTGACTACTTCGTAGGCCTCTCGGCCAACCCGTGCTCCTTGAGTTCGACCCTGGGAGCTATACCAGGTTAATCACATAGCAGGACCGCTTATTCGTGCTTCGATCGATTTTATTTTCATTAGTGGTTCAATTTTTCTTGATTGACATAGCCAGGTGATCTAGGTCACAACGACCATCTAGATACCTTTGCCTTGATCATCAGTCGTGTCATCATGTACAAATGGAAAAACTGAGGGAAAGAATGAACAAACTCAACGACTCGACTTGTCCTCCCCTATACATAGGGTAAAAGATTCCTAAGTATAGAAAAAGAATATAAACAAGTTGAAAGACAAGCGAGAGAATATAAGAAATAAAAGAAATAAAAATGTGAAAGGGAACGAGATGAATGACATCACTCCCCTTATACTTAAGGTAAAGGATCCCTAAGTATAAGCTACAACAAGAGTGATGAAACAAGATAAAAATGGAGAACTCAAATCATTCATCTCCCCTATACTTATGATTGAGTACATCCTAAGTATAAGACACAGACACATGGAAAAGAGGTAAACGATAAAAATGGAAGAAGAAAGAATAAAACGAATGGAACATATACATGGGAATATCAGGTCATGTATCAAATGTGGAAGATGTCAAAGAATCATTGTTTTATACCATATATATGGAATCAACCACCGAAAGGAATGCATCAAGATCTAGATATGGTTTTAGCAACTGTCTATTCACAACAAATGGTTCTGCGTCAGATGACATCCCAAATATGACAATACTAACATCGTCATGCTCTAACAATGAACGGTCCTGACCATTTTCCTTTAAGTTAGCCTGTGAACAACTTGAATTTCACATCAAACAACCATACTTTCTGATCAGGGGTAAAAGTCTTTCTTCTGATGTGTCTATCATGCCAATGCTTGACTTACACCTTATACATGAGTGAATTGTCATATGTGAAATCTATGAATTTCACCAATCTGTTCAAGTCCACTTTCCTACTCTTGCATGTTTTCTCATAGTCCAAATTGTATGCACGAACTACCATAATGATTTATGAATTAACTCAACTGTCAAGTGGTCATAAACCAGTCTATAGGGAGACATGCCAAATGGAGACTTGTACACCGTTCGATAAGCCCATAGAGCTGAGCTAAGCATCTAGGACCAGTTCTTGCTATATGGACATACAAGTTTCAAAAGTATCATCTTATCTCCCTATTGGAAATCTCAATCAAGTTGTTAGTCTGTAGGTGGTAAGGAGATGCAACTCTATGCTTGATAACGTACTCCTTTACAAGCTTTCTGACCTCTCTATTAATGAAATGGCTACCCAAATCTGAAATAGGTATCTTGAGGATCACGAACTACGCAATAATAATGTCCTTGAGAAATGAACAAACCGTATGATCATCAGCAACTCTGGTGGGATAGCCTCCACTCAACGACTAACATAGACCATGGTAAGTAGGATGTACTGAAATCCCTAATTGACAGGAAATGGGACCATGAAGTCTATGCACCAAGCACCAAAATCATCTAAAATCAAGATATATTCCAAGGGCTTGGTATCTTTGGAACTGACGGTTCCCCCCATTTTATGACAATCATTACACCCTCAAACATAATCCATAGCATCCCCAAAAAGCGTTGACCATCATAGGTCGTATTGTAAAACCTTAGTTGTCGTGTGCTTCCCTAAATAATGTCCACCATACTCTAGTTTGTGACAATGCTCAAGCACACTAGTGTATTCCTCTTGAGGAATGTACCTCCTCCAGATATAATCTGCACCCTCATGAAATAGGTATGGATCCTCCCATTGGTAAAAATGAATCTCTGATGCAAATCTGTCTACCTTGTGCTTCGACCAATCTTGTGGAACTTTCTTGGAGACAAGATAGTTCACAACATCAACATGCCATGGGAGTGAGGCCATGGAAAAAATGTTCTCATCTGGAAAAGTCTTTGAAATCATAAGTATGATCTGCTCAGAGGACTTAGCATTTGTGATACGGGAAAGGTGATCTACCATAATTTTTCACTCCAGGTTTATCCCGAATCTCTAAATATAACTCCTAGAGAAAGAAGGATTCATATGATAAGGCATGGTTTGGATCCTTCTTTTCCTTTATGTATCGTATGACAGTGTAATTTGTATAAACAATGACATGTGAACCAAGTACGTATGGACGGAACTTCTCTAAAGCAAAACACCAATGTTAACATCTCCTTCTTTGTAATTGCATTGCTCTTCATCCAGAGTTTTGACAACATAGTGTATGGAAAACAATATACCATCCCTTCTCTTGCCTAAAATAGCTCCAACTACAGAATATGATGCATCCATCATGATATCAGAGGGGGGAGACCAATAAGGTGTTTGAAGGACAAGATATCTAGTAACCATGTCTTTCATCTAGTGAAATGCAAGGAGTAATTATGATAAATTATAAACTCATTCTCCTTACACAAAATCTCAGTCAAAGGCCTGACGATCTTGCTAAATTCCTTAATAAATCACCTATAAAATCCAACGTGACGAAGAAACGACCTCAAATGCTTCAAATTCAGTGGCAGTTATATCTTAGAATGTTGGACAAGCATGCTCATCGCGAGCCATTATGCAATAAATGTTATTGCAAATATCATTACTTGATCTGAAATGAAGAATAATTAATTTGCATAATAGGTACCCTAGTACCATTAGGGTTATGTACCATGGCGATCTTGATAATCATACAATTGTTGATTCAATTGTTGAATCATAGAGGCTGGTGCTTGGATGAATATTTAAAGAGATAGATTGAGGCTCATCAGGAATCATTAAATGATTATTAAGAAGTGATCTTCAGCCTGAGTAGGAGATGGAAATCCTATATCTAGAAGGTTGATATCTAACCGACCTCTTGATGTGGGTCCTCTACATAAGCATAGAGATTCGGAGGTGTTAGATATGTTAGGTTAAAGAGTTTATTAGATATGTTAGGTTAAAGAGTTGACTTAACAAGATCGTGATAATTAAAGACCTATGTCGTATGCTGTCATGATATAGGCACAAATCCTCTGATCGGAAACATATGTGTTATATGTTTTAGTATGTACATTTGGCAGACCGATAGGTTGATGGCCTAATCAAGGTCCATACACCGGCATGCTGGTGTGCATACAAGGGCATATGAATAGTATGATTTTTTAAAGGGATCATACAAGTTTATTTACTGAACATAAAGACATGATCTCACTCATGAGAAAATGGGATCAAATTCCATGTGTGGTCGTCTCGCTTTAAAAGCTTTGCTGAATTTGTTAGTTCGATATATGCTTTTGGAAAGTAAATGATAAATACCTGGTTATGATCTATGCTATTGGAAAGTATATGATCAATACCAAATCCCAATGATCATAAGAAAAACTTAATGATATAACCCTGAAGGAGACATTCTAAAAGTGATTTAAAACTTCAGTATGCAGGATGTACAATTATTAGGAATACATGAGGGTGTTGTGATCAATAAACAATTGTATAACCATGACACTTCCATTCCGATGAGTGATGAAATCGGTCTAGATTTTAGTGACTCCTGTCATAGAGAAGGTATCTGATCTTAGTCCAATTGTTGGACATTGATCTGAATGTGATTCACATATAATGATAAGATTAGATTTATGGTTTTGATTTAATCAAACATATGTGGGAGGTCCCCAAGATCTGGATATGAGATATGATATCAATATCCATGTCACTATACATGGAACATATAATCGCTCGGTCCTTATCTACAAGTACCTGCGGAGAAAGCGCATTATTCTTGAAAGAGTTCAAGAATAATTCCATTGATAAATATATATCCAAGCATTGATGATTAAATGTGATTTAATTGTAATGAATAATACGAATATAATTCATATTATTTGGCCAAACAAGAAGTGTTATCCAAGATAATTAAATGTGATTTAATTATCAAAGGAAGTGAATAATATGAATGTGATTCATATTATTTAGGAACATGAGATAGAGATCTACGATAATTAAATATGATTTAAATATCATGGATATGATTAACATGGATAATATTATCCATATTAATCATATATATTATAAATATGATTGTAATATATAAGAGAGAGCTATTTGTAAATAACATTTGTAATTTAATTATTGATGTGAATTGGATTCACATCGGACAATTAATTGAAAATGTAATTTACATTTTACTTTGGGTTGCGAACACGATTCACAAATTTCGAATGGCATGATTGAAATGTCCACAAACTAATTTGTTTTTTTGTGAAATAATTTGCAACAAAAGTTGTTGCAAATATTGGAGATACACATGAGATATTTCTTCTCGTGTAATAGTAAGGTGGATCCATCCTCACTTATGGAGAGGGTGGATGTCCACCATCCCTTTGTGGGAATTGATGGTCGTCCCCTATCCATATGTAAGGAGGCTTGCCTCCTTCCAATTTCTCTAAGGAAAATTGATTTAATAAAAAAATTAATTTATATTGATTATTATTCATATAATTAATTTAATTAGTTTAATTGTTGTTGTCTTTTTAGCAACAAAATCGTGGCCATTGAAAGAAACACAAATCAATCTCGACCATTAGATCTGTGTTGTCCATGGATTGGGATCCATGCACTCCCAAAATATTATATAAGAAAACGCAACCCTAGCTCTTACTAAAGAATTGAAAATATGCTTTCTCCCTCTCTCTGTCTACACATCAATTCTCTCTCTCTCTCTCTCATTGTAGCTGCCCACCTTGATGTCGTGGAGAGAGATCACCGTTGTCGCTACATTGTCGTGTTGCTGTTTCGACTGCTCGTGGATCTCCATCTCCTTCGATGCGTCTCGCTCGTGAAGAAGATGTTGAATCTCGTGTGATTTAGGACGTTCATCGCTTGGATCATCAACAAGGGTTGCAAGGAGCATATGTTTCTTCAACGCGCGCGCAAGCATCTCCTCCGTCGGATCAGACTTGAGACGGGAGATCTCTTCCTTTAGAGACTCGATTGCAACACTCTTTGAGAGGTAACCTTAATACCTATCAGTGGGTTTAGATGAAATGATCTGAGAAGTGTTTTTAAATTCCATCGCACGGAGCAACTAGTGCGACTAGTCGCTCCCGATCACATACGATACCATCTTCACGCTTCTGTGATGGGATTAAGGATTTTCCCATATCCTTCAAGTGGTATCAGAGTCATAGGTCCGAGGTTTTCGATATGATCCTTGAACTTAAGATGACTTGGGCATTTTTGGTTGTGCGAACTTTCATCACATTTTATCCACGCATCCTTGTTTTATGTGATTTTTTTGCTTTGTTTAAATGAGTTTAACCTAAGACCTTCCCCACCATGGGCCCCTGATGTCTGATGTCCCTTACAAGCTCCCCTTCTACAGTCCTCTCTAATTGACATGATAAGAATGGCTATCCCTACCCGAAAATAGATCAAACTAGTTGCTTCATGAGACATGTGAAGTCAAGTGGAGGCTAAAAGTTCTTTCGTTCAATCCCCCGTCTAGGCATATGCCTTTTTTTCTCATCCTCTTTTCTCATTCTTCTGTCTCAAGTGGGACAACAGCCTCCTCTCAAGATATCTAGGGCTTGCCAGTTTCAGAATCAAGCATATCTATATAATAATGATATCCATATCAAGCGCAAGAATTAAGAAGGGTTGGGGAGCTTGATCTTGCAACATGATCAAGATTGGGTTGATGTTCACTGCAGCATTGGTATGCACTATTGGAAGCATTGAATGGATGCCCGGGCATTGAGAAGGAAGGATGCTTTCAGTGGAAAAAGGCCACAAGGAGATCAATGTTTGTGATCCATGGATCTCTGGTCGGGAAACCGTATCCAAACTCTGTATCCCTACACCAAAAGATGTAGTCAATACACCCAGAACTACACCTGTAACCCAAGTGAATTCATGGGGTTTTTGAAACCCACCCATTACATATACACGAAATACGTTTTAAATCATCATTAAAACCGTCATACTTACCATTGATGAACGGATAGAATTTGCCAACCAAAGTGGCTCAGTCATTATGTGTTGAATAGAGGAAAAAGTTGGTTGGACGATAGTCAAAAGTCATTGAAAAACCATTCTGAATAAAAGGATGCACTCTTAGATAGAATTTAGAGGCTATTATATATCTTCTAGAGATGAGACTAGGATTAGCGCTTCTGGACACGATTGAGAAAGTTATCTTGCCCTCAAACTGATTTGCAATGAATGCTGATGTCCTACCTATGACCAACGACCCGAGATCATAGGAGTGATGACCTCATGGACCAGGTCTAGTTTCTCATGTTTGTTGCAGGAAAGAACTTTTCATCTAAGGCCTTTAGATCTGGACTATCAATAGATGGAGAAGTAGGATACGAGTCAAGGTGGGCCACTACATATACTAGTCAGATATCCCTCGACTCCTTAATTCAATAGAATAGACATTTGACCAGAAGCTTGTTTTCGTGGTGGAGCACTCAATGAAGTAATGAGTTCAGAATCATGGCAGAAAATCCAGCATGCATTTGAGATGAGATTTGAGTTTGGGGGTCAAGAAGAAGGAAATTCATTATCGAAGTGCCTTATTTTGCATGATTTGGATTTAAATTGTTTAAGATGTGCTGATTTTAGTAAGTGAGGGTACAGCTGAAAATTACTTTCCTAATCAAGAACCTTGTGATTGTTATTTAATTAATTAATGAAATTAATGGTTAATTTCATGAAGTAATTATTTATGAATATTTGTGAAATATTTATGATGATTATTTCCTTATATGACACCAATATGATAAGATAATTGATCTTGACCACAGTTTGTTACATCCTTTCTAATAGACATTGATGCTTAAATAGGATTGGGGATTTGTTCGGCAAATCTCCTTATAATATTAATAAAAAATGTTTTGATAAATATTATATGATATAAATTAGGTTGAATGACATATTATCATCTCAAATACAAAACAATCAAATCGTATTATCTTGGTCTGAGGAGGATATGGTGTCTAGTTGGGGAGCGTGGGGGTTTCAAGTTGCTCCATGAGCGGTCTGTCCCACTCATGTCGATATAGGCCATGATAGTGGGTAAGGAAAGGAAAATTCTTGAAGTAGTTAAGATTTATTTTTCTAATTATAAAATTCGAATAATATGTATTTTAAGATTATACCATCCTTCAAGTAATAATCATAGTTATTTATTGGTTGATTGATTCGATTAATAATTTATTTAATATGATTAAATTAATTAGATCCAACTAAACACTCTATTATAAGTATAGTAGTATTTCCCTTGGAAAATTTAATTATATGAATATGATTCATAATTATTAATTAGAACTTGAACATGATATAGAGGATCACATAAGTGACATCCATGGTCTTCCGTCAATGTGATGGATTTTGTCGCCAAGGATTGTATGTAAGATACATTTGTCTGAAGTGACATCTCCTCCATACAAGCGCATCTAGATCAGGGTCTTTGCTTCTCGAAAGAGTAAGGTTGTATGCGTAGTGACCTCAATATCGAGTACTCATATTATTGGGGTGATATTGAATTGTGCATAGTGAGTTCTATTCTTGTTGACGGTCGGTTCAACTAACGACAGGTCAACATCACCTTAGGGGTGGGGGCTCGGGTGTAAAGATCGAATTGGCAATGCAAGTTGGACTTACAAGGCAGAAAAAGTTCCCATTTATTTGTATCTTAGTTCCATGTTCTTATATTATTGGTATGGAACAAAGATAAGAAAGGAGATCCCAGATCTTTCTTGACATATAATTGTAAGTATATCTCTTACATTGAAAGTGATTAAAGGAATGAACTTTCAGTGTTGACATGGCAAGACAACTTTTATACAAAAGTTCCTAAATCAAAGTAAAATATGTATATATGTGCAAATTTCTTATTTTAGATAATCTTCATTAAACCCACTCAATACAATACTCAATAACAACCAGTAAAATATCATTGATTGGATCCATGATCAAGATATTGTACTTGTAGTTGGAAACATAATGTATGTGTTTGCAATAAGCAAGTTTCCTCATAATAATGAGGAATGACAATTAAATAGACAATTGGACAACAACATAGGGTTTGTGTGTCTGTATAGTCTTGATCTCTCATCGAGTGTGCTTTAGAAGTATCATATCGATGATGATCGTATTGTCAAATAATACTTATAAAATTTACGAATATTTTTTTAGCATGCATATGTGCCCTAAACATTTAATCATGAATGGCATGGTTCACTGCTTTATGTAGAATGGTGACTCGATAAGAGATAATGTACTCAAAATGTTTGAGTACCTACCAGAACCAAAATCTTTAAGAGTCTAAATGGATGTAGATATTGAAGGATTATAGAGAAAATCCTCAAGATCATCACAGAAGCGTGAGGATCGTATCGTATGCGATCAGGAGCGACTAGTCACACTAGTTGCTCCAAGCAGCGGAATTTAAAATTTTTAAATGATGAAACCACATGATCTAAGAACACTTCTTGGATCGTTTCATCTAAACCACAAATAGGTACTAGGGTTACCTATTGAAGTGTGGTTGCGATCGAGTCTCTAAGCCAAGAGATCTCATGTCTCAAGTTCGATCTAACAAAGGAGACGCTTGCGAGCACGTTGATGAGACGCGTGCTCCTCGCAATCCATGTTGATGATCCAAGCAGTAGATCTCTTGATCTCATCACACGAGATCCAACATCTCCTTCACGATCAAGGTGCACAAAGGAGATGGAGATCCATGAGTAGATGATCTGGTAGCATAACGACGATCTTGCGGTGATGACGACTCTCTTTTGGGCTCCATGGTCGACGACCACAATGGGAGAGAGGGAGAGCACCATTGGCGTGTAGAGACAGAGAGAGAGAGAGAGAGCTTATGGATTGATCATGTTACTTGAAGGGGTGCCTCTTCTAAAATAGTGTTTTGGGATCCATGGATCTCAATCCACGTACAACAAAAAATAAAGTGGATGAGATTGATTTGTGTTTCTTTCAATGGCCAGGATTTTTGTTGTAAAAACACAACAATAATTAATTTAATTTAAATTAATATATAGATAAATAAATATATTTAAATTCAAATTAAATCAATTAATTATCATCGGAGATAATGTGGAGATAAACCACATCCCCTTAAAAGGGGGGACGCCAACTCATGAGATTTCACTATCTCATGAGATCTCATTATCTCATGACATCTCACTACCTCATGATATCTCCAAGATTTACAACAACATTTGTTGTAAATTATTTCACAAAAATATTTCACAAATGTCTTGTGAAATATTGCAATTATGCCATTGGAAAAATGTGAATCACATTCACATCTCAAAACAAAATGTAAATTATATTTTTTATTAATCATCCAATATGAATCCAATTCACATCAATAATTAATTAACAAATATAAATCACAATATGCTCTCTCTAATATATTATAAATCACAACTATAACATACCTGATTAATATGGATAGTACTATCCACATTATTCATATCCATGATAATTAAATCACATTTAATCATCTTGGATCTCTTTTCTGATGTGCCCAAATAACATGAATCACATTCACATTAAATCACATTTAATTATCTTAGATAACTCTCCTTATATGGATAAATAATACAAATCAAATTCATATTATATTTTACGATTAAATCACACTTAATCATCCATATATCAATGCTTGGATATATATAATCAATAATTTAATCATTCTTGAACTCTTTCAAGGATAATGCACTTTCTCTGTGGATATTTGGAGATAAGGATAGGGAGATTGTATTGTTCCACGTATAGTGACTTGGATATTGAGATCGCATCACAAATCTAGATCTTGTGGACCTGTCATAGATACTTGATTAAATCAAGACAACAAATCTAATCTTCTCTTTGCATCTGAATCACATTCAGATCAATGTCCAACATTTGGACCAAGATCAAATCACTTCTCTATTGAGAGGAGTCACTAAAATCCAAACCCGTTTCATCATTCCCTCGGAATGGAAGCGTCATGGTTATACAATCGTGTATGATCACATAACCCTCATGCATTCCTAATACTGCATACTGGAAGACCTAGATTAAACCCGAAGTTTTAGATCTCTTTTAGATTGTCTCCTTCAGGGCTTTATCATTAAGTTTTCTCATTCGATCATTGGGAGTCGGTATCTATCATGTACTTTCCAAAAGAACATATCATACCTAGGTTTTGATCATATACTTTCCAAAAGCATATATCAAGCCTACAAATTCAGTCAAGCTTCCAAAGTGAGATGATCGTGCACAGAATTTGATTCTTCCCAATATCTCATGAGTGAGCTCATGTCTTCTGATTTTGTAAATGAACTTGTATGATCCCTTCGAGAGATCGTATTACTCATATGCCCTTGTATGTACACCAGCTCGCCAGTATATAGACCTTGATTAGGCCATCAACCTATCGGTCTACGAAATGTACATACTCAGACATATAGTAACACATCTGTCTCCGATCAGAGGATGCATGCCTATAACCTGACAACATACGGCATATGTCTTTGGTTATCTCGATCTCGTTAAGTCAACTCTTTGACCTAACTAATCTGACACCTCCGAATCTCTATTCCTAAGCAGAGGACCTACATCAAGAGGTCGGTCAGATATTAGCCTTTAGAGATAAGGATTGCCATTCCTACTCAGGATAGAGATCACATCTTAACTATCATTTGATGGTGCTTGATGAGTCATCAATCTAACTCTTTAGATATTCATCCAAGCACCAGCCTTTATGATTCAATAATTGAATCAACAACCGTATGATCATTATGATGGCCATGGTACATAACCCAAACTATACTAAGGGACCTTTTATGCAAATTAGTTATTCTTCATTTCATACTAAGGAGTGAATTGCAATAAATTTATTGCATAATGGCTCGTCGTGGGCTCTCATGTCTAACAATATCCCACTAGCCAAAAAAGCCATTAATGGGATAATCATTTAAACCCACACTCATGTGATAATCATAGGCTATTCAGAAAAATAGCTAGGTAAGCTGATCAGTCACTCTGTTCCCGAGAGACTACGCCGAGTCCTTTTACAGCACTTGCATATCCCCTAGTAACAGTGCTCGTATACAATGAGAATGTTGCATCTTATGCAACCAATACTCAATTTTGTTATAGTACCCTTGACACTACAGCTCGATAATTATTATAACCAGTATGTCCATAATCCTTATCAGAATACATTTATTCCTGAGATCTCTATCTCCTAAGGTAACCATAGTTAAGAACTTTTAGATCATTATCTATAAAGTCTTAAGTTCTAAAAGATAAGACTTTGAGATCACTATCTCAAACAATCTTTTCATCTTTCAAGATATTGTTATTATTGCAATCAAGTGGTTTATCTCCTTAGTGGGATTAGTAATATTTATTACTCCCACTGCATGTTAGACATCTGCCTTTTGTACACATGTAGCATACACCCAACTTCTCATAACTGATGCACAAGGGCCGGTAGTTTTAGCATTCACTTCCTCAAATCTTTGAGGTGCTATCCCTTTATATAGGTCAGTACCATATCTTAAGGGAAGGAAGCCTTTCTTGAAATTTTACAGAAAATGGAATATGTCCAAGGTGTACCATTAATGTGACGGTCCCAGTACGCTTTTCTCGTTGCTTCTGAACATCTTCGGAACTAAGATCCAAGAGGTTTCCTCGAGATCATATCTCAAGGTATGAAATAGCCAGATCATAAAACACTTATTATCATCCTTATATAATTCTAAATGATTAGGATATTATCTAACCCACTTAATGGTCTAATGGTAGTAGAGTGTGTACGCCACACAAAAGACCAGGGTTCAAATCCCACTCTTGCAGTGGTTGCGTTAGGTAGTCGACGGCCAACGTAAAAAAATAGTCGAATCTTTCAACATGGATTTGATCAAGAATCCATGTAGATGACCCTACATATAGTGGGAGAAGGCTTAGTACATTTTTTATTTGGATATTATATACATTTAGCACGATGAACACATTGGTACTTCCACTAAGCTTCACATGGTTCATCGAGATTCTATTTAAAATCATAACATTTATAATTTCATCAAATCTTATGTTCCAACTACAGGAAGCTTTATTTGAGTCCATTGATGGAGTTATTCAACTTGCACACCTTTCTTTCCTCAACCATGAAGCCCTAGGGCTACTACTTACGTATCCTCGGAGAGGTATTCATAGAGGAATACAATCTTGACTTCCATCTTGAAGATGGCAAAGTCAAGTTGTGTAGCAATAATTAGCAATATTCTGATGGGTATACGCAAGGTCACTGAAGAGCAAGTCTCACCGCAAGCGATGTCTTCTCTTCATTATGTATATTGTGGATACGAGCCATGCTTTGAAGGTCTCTACCTTCTCATCAGGTTCCCTCTTTCTCTTTAAGATCCATTTACATCTTAATGGATCTTACCCTTATAGGTGGATCCTCGAGGGTCCATATACAACACTTGTATATGAAGTCTACATTTAGACTTTACTGTTAACATCCATCTCTCCATGTCATGATCTTCAGAAGCTTCATCGTATGACGTTAGATATTGTCAGGCTTATATGGAACATGGAATTCATCTTCAAACTCATTTGAAGAGGTATTAGTGTTTCATCTTTAGTTGTCCTTTTAGTTTTCGACTTAAGGAGCCTCATTATCTTCTCAAGATTCAATGAGTTCCTTCACTTCATTTTCATATTTATTCTCAAGAAAGTCATCATCTTAGAATCATATTCTTAGAGATGAAATTCTTTATCATATTCTTACAGATGAAATTCTTTAAGAACCTTGAGGTCATAAAGTAGGCATTCAATACCATTCTTTATTTTCCTAATGAAGTAGCACTCTCTGGTGCTAGATTCCAGCTCTTACTTGCATGGAACCTTATTAAGGTTATATATTGTAGTCTCTACTACATATATACCTTGGAAACTAAGAGATAACTATGATAAGATTAATCATTTATCAAATCATGTCACACATGATCTAATTGTATCTCTCTACAACTCCATTGAGTAGGAGAAGTGAGATAGGAATGATATTCCTATCTCCATAAGATATTCCTTGAATTCATCTAATAGGTACTTGCTACCTAGGTTAGATCAAATTCATTTCATCTTCCTTCAAACTTTGGTTCTAAACCAAAATTGTGAAATCTTTGAACATTTCAAAGGTTTCTAAGGTGAAAGGAAGGAATTTCATATCACAAATAATCATCGAATGATATCACATATCATCAATGATTATTACGATATAGATGATCCATATAGATCAATATGTATAAGATATTGAATACCTTGGCATCTTACACCATTATTAGATAAGAGTGCATTGGACAATTTCTACCTTTGAATTTAATATTCACTAGTATGTAAGTTTTGAAAATTTAGACAATTTAAAGTTCAATATCTCACTAGTCTATGGATCGTATCAATAGACATATGCCCAAGACTCGATGCCAGATCATTGTCAAATGACATTCATCCTTCTATTGATCTATTTAGGTTTAGTTTTCAATATTATAAATGTTAATGAACCTTTCATGAATATTCTAATTTAGTAGAGTCCATTATCATAACTCTATATGATAGGTCTATTCCAGAATACATGTTCATCTCTGATGAACCTCAGTTTCATCATCTTTATTTCCTATAATTAACCCCCTTGCTTAAAGTTTTATCAATAAAACCCTGTTAATGTCCTATAATTAACAGAGTCCTAAATAAATTAAAAACCACAAAAAAATGGCAAAACAAAAATTCGTGGTATTTTTAGACTTAAAAATACCCTCAAAAATTTTTCGGGTCTTCATTTGATCTCTTTTCCAGTTTTGATCAACATGAAACTTGTAGATCTCATCAAGATCTACAACTTTCATGTTTTGAGTTTTCTCAAATTCGGCCATCTTGGCCCTCAAAAATAAAAAAATCCCTCGAATAAATCTGATTGGGCCACGTGGCCCATTCTGGGGGCGCCACGTGGCCCCGCCCTCCTTGTTTCAGCCGCCTGCTTCCTTGGCCGTTGGATCCTTCTCTGATCCAACGGCCCAGACCTCTCCACGTACCGGCCTCCTCTTCAACCCTTCGATCAGACCCGCACCTTAATCTCCACCGCTCGTTGCCGCCGCACTTCCCTCACGCCACGTGGCGGTGTGCTCACCACTGGATCGCTCATCTAAATCTCTCATCACAGCCGTCTCTTCGAGGACCGCGCCTCAACCATTCGATCCACCCTCTGTTGCATCGTGACCGTCCGTTAGCGCCGATTCCATAGCGTGCCACGTGGCAGCACCTGACCCCGTCGATCGCATCGCCTCGGATCTGATCATAGCCGTCGCTGCGCGCCTTCATCCTCGCCGTTGGATCTCCAGATCCAACGGCCCCACATCATCGTCAACCTCCGGCCTCTTCCTCTCTCCCACGATCTCCACTCGCGCAGACCTCGCCCCCTTCCCATTTTCTCGCCCTCATCAGCCATCATCTCCACGCGCCAACTACCCCACGACCTTCTCCACTCTTCCCTCACCCTCGCGAGCATCACCTCCACCCACGAAGCTCTCTCCACTCGTTCCATTCCCTCCTTGAAACTCTCGTCTCCACCATCACTTCCGCCATCTCCGCCCTTCAAATACCCCGCCTTTACATGGAGGCTCGCCCAGCCCTCCGCCACCTCCCAATGACAGGGGGAGGTGGCCGGATTGAGCGAAGACAGCGAGGCCCCCTGGTGAGATCCTCCGCCTTCGACGGCGGAGCTGCGGCGCCCTCAGGCCCGCCCGAGCTCTCTGGGACGGCCGCCCAGTATGTTGCGACGACCCTGAGCTCCACTCGGAGCTCAAGCACAGGCCCCGCTCCGCCAATCTCCAGGTAAGCTTCCTCTTCCTCCTTTGACTTTTTCTTCCTTTTCTCTGCTTTAATTAGGCTCCTCCGGTCGTTTTCGCTCTCCATTCACACCTTCAACAGCTCCGCCACATTTCCCCCTTCATCGCGCATCGCTCCGCTCACCGTCTCCTTCCTCCAGACCTTCAGTCACCTCCGAACCACCTCCTCCGCCCTCGCGGCGGAGGAGCTCCGAGCTCTCCACCTTCTTCGCCTCCGACGAGCTCCCGCTTCACCGCCACTACACACACACCTTTCTCCTCGCTTCGGCTATGTGTTCTAACCCTGCAGGTGTCCTATACGTCAATGGCCGGAGCTTCGCCTGAGCATACTTCGTCGCAGCCGCCTGCAAACTCCGAGCTCCGATGGTCGACGCCGACAGTTCCTGGATCTTCCCCGAGCTCCAAGCTTCTCCGACGATTCTTCTTTGAGCTCGGGGGAGGCCCACTGCGGCCATAATGGAGCGGCGGAGGAAGAGCTACTTCACCGGAGCTCTTATCCCGCCGCCAGCCACGGTGGAGGAGACAGCACAGGGACCGTTGGATGGTCCTCCCTCAGCGACCATCCAACGGTCCAGATGGAGCCGTGTCATCGCCTTCAGCAGCCCTTGGATCATCCCGATCCAACGGCCTCCAACAGGCCACGCGTCGACACCAGAGCGCCCTCGAGCCTGAGCCATCGAACCTCCAGGTTCGGTTGCTCCGAGCCTCCAAGAGCCTGCATCGAGCCTCGGACCACCCGAGCCTAGCCGTAGCTTCATCCGAACCTCTGCCGAGCCCGAGCCGACTTCCAAGCCTGGAGAGCACGTGCGGTGCACGTGTGTATCTGGGCATTTTGCAGAGGAGCCCACCGCCTTCTCCAAATTGCAAGCAGGTCCCTATCATGTGCACCGTGCGTGCACAATGGTCATTTTACAGGGAAGGTCCAAGTATTTCACTTATTTACATTTTAGTCCCTCCGAGGACCTGTTTGTAGGTATCTTTTTCATGTTTTCTTGCATTTATGCCCCTGTCTTCTTTTATGCATATCTTGAGCTACATAGCTCCAATCGAGTTGATTTCAGTTTCGTTTTGAAGCTCTTCTCGTCCTCTTTATTATGGCGTGCTTTAAGTTCAGATTTGACACTATGAACCGTGATGTATTATTTTATTATTTAAGTGTATTAATTTTTTTATTTATCATGCCTACTTGCTTCATATGTGTAGAGTCTTCTTTATTTCAACTCGATTTGACTCGCGATTTTCTTATGGCTCAAGTGACTATTATATTGGGCATATCATTCGCTTTGCATGTTCATCTATTTGCATGAAAATGATTATAAAAAAATGCATGTTTACTTTATTTTAATGCATTGCTTTGTGTTATTATCTACATGCATGATTTGACCTATATGCCTATAACTCAACACTTAATTAAATAGACTCAAATCCGATTAATATGAGAAAGGCTCGTGTCCCTGAGTTCGACCTTGGTTTCTTGCCAAGTAAAAAAATAATGACCATCGCATTCTTATTGAACATATATCAATGAGATGGTTTCTTTGATGACCAAAATCGGCCCGACTGCTTCGACATGTTGAGGTGCTAAAAACGCACTCTTAAAGGGTCGATTTTGCGGCTTATCAAATGGCGCCGTTGCCGGGGACACGGCTCATTTCTTTTATTTTTTGGATTTTTGTGTGTTTAATTTAGTGTTCCTTTTTATAGGTCAAATAATCCCATATTTTGCATATAAAATTTTTTCTTTCTTATTTGATATCTAACTATTGTTTCTGTGGCAGGGCCCTTAATGGATCAAGGAGGCGAGGAGCAGGACGTTCCCCGCTGCGAGGAGCCGCAGGAGCATGCTTGGAGCAAAGGAGGAAGAAAAGAAAAAAAATGTCTCGCATTTTTGTTGCATTTTATTTCTAATAATTCGTCTTTTACAGCGGTCTTCGATCGAAGACTCACGATTGTAATCGAACGATCGTGGTTGTGTAGGGATCGTCCCCACTTGAGTGTCGACCTAAGACTAGGCACGCGGCTCTCCGAGCTTATTTTAATTTTTCCATATTTTTACATGCTTGATCGTAGGTAGGACACACTAATTTCTATACGCACATAATCTCGCATCACTTAGCTAAAATTAATGAAGATTAATCCCCGCTAATAGATGCATGATTAGGTGCGGCTTTTTCGACTTGCATACATGTTGGATTTGGTTTTCAAAACGGCCCCAGTTTTTTCGCGTATTTATCGTCAAATCACTGCATGATTTCTCTCTTAGCCTAGATCGCGTTTTTCTTCATCGAATACATGTTTTTTTACAGCTTTCATTTCCTAGATTGATCACCTAGGATTAATGGAAAATGGAATGAACGGTAGACGATGATTTTCTGATTGATGTGCTAACCTTAATTCAGTGATAAATTAAAATAAATTTGGGACTGTTAATTGCAAGTCACCAAAAAAATGGAGTAAAATTCGATTTTGGGAGAGCAACACCCGCGCATACGCCTTGATTTTCAATTCACATTTTCTTCGCGTAATTATCTAACGTTTTATCACCAATAAAACCGACAAGATAATCAACCAACCTTGGTTGGTTTCATGTGTGAGTTGGTGAAACTAAGGGTTTGCTTGCTTGATTGAGCCTTGTATGATGCGACACGTACCCCAAAACCGAAGACACTCCATTTCTTCTCCGAAGATTCAACCGCTCACTTGTACATCCATCCTTCTTCTTCGTTCACCTTGGGTCTCTTCCAACATCAATTTCCATCTTTATACTTAGGCTAATCTCAGCCTAAGTATAGGGGGGACCCAAGTCCCTGTGATTTCTCTACTCATCTTTTATTGCCTTTATACTTAGGTTATTTCTAACCTAAGTATAGGGGGAGCACCTCTTAGCTCCCGTATATTTCTCTGTACTTAAATGGACCTATGGACTCGTAACATCTAGTGCTATGAGGACATAGCAAAGTTTAAGGATAGGGGGGTATACCGTATAAACAATTTACTTACTTTAGCTAATATCTGAAAAATTTGAAAAATATAAAACTTTTTGGCTAAAGTAAAATTCTTTGGACTAAGAGAACTCAAATGATTTCACGGCTTTTCTACACTATGTTACACTATAGTTTCGAAAATGATTTGAAAAATGAGTTTTTTTTCTTGTTTTGAAAAATCTTTTTGAAAAATGTTTTGAAAATCTTTTATTTGTGTGACATGGTTTTGAAAATAATTTTATCAAGGAAAGTCGAGTCTAACCTGTGTTTTAACTTTAAAAACTAAAATCCATAAAAATGAGCAAAATTAAAATAAAAAAATAAAAAAAATGTTTTTGAATGAAGGAGTTGGATTAAACCTCTACTCGTACACTTTCACTCAGGATCTGAAATGTTCAAGGAAGCTTGTTTTATGAGGTCTTTGAGATTTGCGGTTAACCAGCCTTAGCCATCAGGCTCTTAGACTCAATCATCCACATTCCCTTAGGTTTCTAGATTTGCATGCTATATTCCATGCTTAGTCTCAGACAGAAAGAATATGATCAGCACATCACATGCACGACTGCGGTTTTTGATGAGATGAGTTGATTTTTCACCTGAGGGATTGGGATGAGGAAGTCGAGTTTGGATTTGATCTAATGATGCTCGAGGATGGGATAAAATCTTTGGAGGCTTCATGAAACCTGAGTGTCATCAATATTAGCCAGTATGAGAACTTGATTCTTATACTAATCTCTTGACATTAACCTAAGTGCCTGGGTGTGAAAAATAAATAAAAAATTGTTAATCAGTGTGCGCCAACTTTTGGTAAAAGCAGTGGAGCTAGCCACAAATTATACAAGTCAATGAAATTTCAAAGAAAAGCTCTCATTCCACAAAGTCAATTATAAAAGAGCTTCCACCAAAGGCGAGCGCTCCCAAACTTTTCAAAGTGTCCACTTGGACCACCGCTATTAGGACCAGGAGTCGGGCTTGCACCAAAAAAGGGCTCTGCATCGTAAATGCTACAAGTCTGGGTGTCGAAGGTACGATAGGTACTCAAAAGAGACACACCCCGGTGTACTCCCAGGAAAACAAGTGCAGACGGCTCCAACTTCTCTTGACGGACGCACTGATCAACACCAAAAAAATGTGTTGCGTAAAAAGGCACTAGAGAGAATCCTTGTTCCAATGAGAGGGAGAGAAGAATTGACACAAACCCATGCCCTCCATTTCTGGCCTGCCATCTACATTTTCTAAGTCTGACAACTAAAGAGAAGGTGGACTGAATGCAAGATTTGATTTATTCCCTAGTGCTGAGGATTAGGTCCTTAGGAGATTTTCTCGGACCAAGATTTTGGGTGACGAGTTGACTCTACTCTCGAAATTGCAGTCAACACTAAACTTCATATCAATTAGTTTATATGTACATCAGAGAGAGTCTAGAGAAGTAGAGGAATTGGAAGCCTCTTGATTAAGGCTGGGTTGAACTCTAAAATTTTGGATCTCTGAAGCCGAGTCGACTTGATCAGATTGGATCTTGTATTCACATGCACAAGGGGGTTAATCCAACTTAGTCATTCTTTTTGATGCTCGAGGACGAGCATAGTTTAAGTATAGGGGGGTGATGAACCTCAGTTTCATCATCTTTATTTCCTATAATTAACCCCCTTGCTTAAAGTTTTATCAATAAAACCCTGTTAATGTCCTATAATTAAGAGAGTCCTAAATAAATTAAAAACCACAAAAAAATGGCAAAACAAAAATTCGTGGTATTTTTAGACTTAAAAATACCCTCAAAAATTTTTCGGGTCTTCATTTGATCTCTTTTCCAGTTTTGGTCAACACGAAACTTGTAGATCTCATCAAGATCTACAACTTTCATGTTTTGAGTTTTCTCAAATTCGGCCATCTTGTCCCTAAAAAAATAAAAAAATCCCTCGAATAAATCTGATTGGGCCACGTGGCCCATTCTGGGGGCGCCACGTGGCCCCGCCCTCCTTGTTTCAGCCGCCTGCTTCCTTGCCGTTGGATCCTTCTCTGATCCAATGGCCCAGACCTCTCCACGTACCCGCCTCCTCTTCAACCCTTCGATCAGACCCGCACCATAATCTCCACCGCTCGTTGCCGCCGCACTTCCCTCACGCCACGTGGCGGTGTGCTCACCACTGGATCGCTCATCTAAATCTCTCATCACAGCCGTCTCTTCGAAGACCGCGCCTCAACCATTCGATCCACCCTCTGTTGCATCGTGACCGTCCGTTAGCGCCGATTCCATAGCGCGCCACGTGGCAGCGCCTGACCCCGTCGATCGCATCGCCTCGGATCTGATCATAGCCGTCGCTGCGCGCCTTCATCCTCGCCGTTGGATCTCCAGATCCAACGGCCCCGCATCATCGTCAACCTCCGGCCTCTTCCTCTCTCCCACGATCTCCACTCGCACAGACCTCGCCCCCTTCCCATTTTCTCGCCCTCATCAGCCATCATCTCCACGCGCCAACTACCCCACGACCTTCTCCACTCTTCCCTCACCCTCGCGAGCATCACCTCCACCCACGGAGCTCTCTCCACTCGTTCCATTCCCTGCAGGTGTCCTATACGTCAATGGCCGGAGCTTCGCCTGAGCATACTTCGTCGCAGCCGCCTGCAAACTCCGAGCTCCGATGGTCGACGCCGACAGTTCCTGGATCTTCCCCGAGCTCCAAGCTTCTCCGATGATTCTTCCTTGAGCTCGGGGGAGGCCCACTGCGGCCATAATGGAGCGGCAGAGGAAGAGCTACTTCGCCGGAGCTCTTATCCCGCCGCCAGCCACGGTGGAGGAGACAGCACAGGGACCGTTGGATGGTCCTCCCTCAGCGACCATCCAACGGTCCAGATGGAGCCGTGTCATCACCTTCAGCAGCCCTTGGATCATCCCGATCCAACGGCCTCCAACAGGCCACGCGTCGACACCAGAGCGCCCCCGAGCCTGAGCCATCAAACCTCCAGGTTCGGTTGCTCCGAGCCTCCAAGAGCCTGCATCGAGCCTCGAACCACCCGAGCCTAGCCGTAGCTTCATCCGAACCTCTGCCGAGCCCGAGCCGACTTCCAAGCCTGGAGAGCACGTGCGGTGCACGTGTGTATCTGGGCATTTTGCAGAGGAGCCCACCGTCTTCTCCAAATTGCAAGCAGGTCCCTATCATGTGCACCGTGCGTGCACAGTGGTCATTTTACAGGGAAGGTCCAAGTATTTCACTTATTTACATTTTAGTCCCTCCGAGGACCTGTTTGTTGGTATCTTTTTCATGTTTTCTTGCATTTATGCCCCTGTCTTCTTTTATGCATATCTTGAGCTACATAGCTCCAATCGAGTTGATTTCAGTTTCGTTTTGAAGCTCTTCTCGTCCTCTTTATTATGGCGTGCTTTAAGTTCAGATTTGACACTATGAACCGTGATGTATTATTTTATTATTTAAGTGTCTTGATTTTTTTTATTTATCATGCCTACTTGCTTCATATGTGTAGAGGCTTCTTTATTTCAACTCGATTTGACTCGCGATTTTCTTATGGCTCAAGTGACTATTATATTGGGCATATCATTCGCTTTGCATGTTCATCTATTTGCATGAAAATGATTATAAAAAAATGCATGTTTACTTTATTTTAATGCATTGCTTTGTGTTATTGTCTACATGCATGATTTGACCTATATGCCTATAACTCAACACTTAATTAAATAGACTCAAATCCGATTAATACGAGAAAGGCTCGTGTCCCTGAGTTCGACCTTGGTTTCTTGCCAAGTAAAAAAATAATGACCATCGCATTCTTATTGAACATATATCAATGAGATGGTTTCTTTGATGACCAAAATCGGCCCGACTGCTTCGACATGTTGAGGTGCTAAAAACGCACTCTTAAAGGGCCGATTTTGCGGCTTATTAATATATAGGTCAAAGAGACATTCTCTAAGACCAAGGGCTCTCCTACTGAAAATATTAAGTCTATCTATCCTATAGAGATTGTTGCAACAATTTCATCAACATCCATGTGGATGACTATTAAACCTTAAGATCAAGTTTATAGTCTTCTAAAACATATGCAACCAATTGCAAGTGTTATTAAAAGAATGAGATATAATTATTAGACTTTTAATCTTATCAAATAAGAAAGTCAATTTCAATGATTATATGTAGATGTATATTATTTCGATGCACTATCCGAGTCCTTCTCTAGGGATCCTAGATAGTCCAGATAGTCATACTATCAATACACCGGTTTATTGTTGTATTGGTATTCATCCAATTCTTTGGATGTCATATGGAAGTCACAGAAGTGTAGTCAACCCTTTTGACTCTCCTTCTTACTTGGGTCATACCCATGCTTCCACTGTGCTCCCATTATCTATAACCAACAATTTTTGAAGACAAAGGTTCTCTTACGTTGAACTCAAAAGATTTCAATGTAAGAATATTTGAACATCTATACATGCTTCATTAAATTGATACAATATGAATATTATGAAGATTCATGAATGACTTGAGTATAGATAGTCGAATGATGACATTCACCATATCTACATCCATCTAAACTCTTAAATACTTTGGTCTAGGCATGTATTCAAACATTTTGAATACATCATCTCTTTATAGAGCTACCATTGTGCATAATGTAGTAAACCATGTCATTCATGATTAAATGTTGAGAACACATATGTATGCCAAAGATCTTCTTTGAATTTAGAAGGATTAATTTGACAATTATCATCGACATGTCACTTTCAATGTACACTCGATGAGGGATTAATACTATAGAGACATACAAACCCTGAGGTTATGTCTTATTGTCTTATTTAATTGTCACTCCTCATTTTGATGAGGAAACTTGCATATTGCAACCACATACATTATTGCAAGGATAATATCTTGATCACGAATTCCATTCATGATATTACACATGTATTATTGAGTATAGATTTGAGTGAGTTTAATGAGGATTATCTGAAATAAGAAATGTGCATAAATATATTTATACATACATATATATACATATTTTACTTTGATTTAGAATTTTTTAATCAAAGTTGTCTTGCCTTGTCAACATTGAAAGTTCATTCTCTTAATCACTTTCATGTAATAGATATTCTTATCATTATATCTCTAGCAAGATCTGGGATCTCCTTTCCTATCTTTGTTTCATCCCAATAATATGAGAAAGTACAATTCAGATAAAAAGAAGCGGGAACTCATTCCGCTTTGCAAGTCCAACTTGCATTTCCCAATTTGGTCTTTAACACCCGAGCCCACCACCCCTAAGATGATGTTGACCCATTGTTAATCGAACCAACCATCACCAGGAATGGAACACGCTATGCGCAAACCAATGTCGCCCCAATAATATGAGGAACCGATAATAGGGTCACTACGCATACGACCTTACTCTTTCGAGAAGCAAAGAGACCGATCCAGATGTGCTTGCATGCAGGAGCTATCACTTCGGACAGGTGTCTCCTACGTACAATCCCTAGTGATGGAACCCTTCGCCTTGACGGGAGACCATGGATGTCACTTATGTGATCCTCCATCTCATATTCAAATTTAATTAATTATCATAAATCACATTCATATAGTGAATTCTTCCAAGGGAAATATAACTCTCTTCATAATAGAGTGTTTTAATTGGATATAATTAATATTATATCATTAAGTCAATTATCCTTCCAATTCAATCATCAAACTTGATTGTTATTTGAAACAGTAGTATTATCTCAAAGTACGTATTATTTGAATTTTAATAATTAGAAAATACATCACGATCTCTCAAGCATCATTCGTTCCCTACCCGTTGTCATGGCCAGTACCGACGGGTGTGGGACAGACCACACACGTTGCAACCTGCTACCCCAATGCTCCCCGACTAGGCACCATATCCACCTCGGGAAAAAATAATGCCGAGTCAATCACTTTGTACTTGAGATGATCATTCGTTTTTCAACTGAAATTATATCATATAATAATAATCAAAAATATTTTTTTGATTATAAGGAAATTTGTTACAAATTCCCAAAACCTATACAAGTAACAAGTTTGATGAAAGTGTATCAAGTAACCAATTGATGATCTAGATCTAATCATTCATAGGTTGAGGCAATGTCATTTAGGGGAACAAATATTATTCTAATATTTCCCAAATATTATCCATAATTATTACAGTAAATTAACCATTAATTTCACAAGATTCTTAAATGACAATCACAAGGTTCGTGGTTGAGTATGTAATTTTAGCAGTGACCCTCACAAACCAAAATTAGTATATCTTTTTCATTTTAAATCCAATTTAAGAAAAATCAATTTCTAGAGTTATTTAATTTGATTTAAAATAGAAACCATGTAATTAGAATGCATTTCCAGGAATTTTAAAATATTAATTAACATCTTAATTACCTCACTATCCACCATCCCCGAAACAGTGGACATATGGTCATTAAAACAAACATATCTTGAGCAAACGAATCCAAATTACACAAACTAAAATTCTACGTTTTCCATGTTTAATGGGGAACATTACCATATGATAAATTCATGTTTAAAAATTTTAACAGGGCCGAAAAATTATCGCAAAATAGGGCTATAAAAATTGAGATGCAATAAAAAATTTCACGAACCCCAACGAGCGCAAATCTTCGTAGGTTCACGGATCTCATCGAAAACCTTCGGCAACCATGCTCTGATACCCCTTCAAGGATTATGGGGAGAAAATCCACAAGCGTATCACGGAAGCGAGACGATTGCATCGTATGCGATCGGGAGCAACTAGTCGCACTAGTTGCTCCGGGCAGCAGAATTTAAAAATTTTTAAATGATGAAACAACATGATACAATAACACTTCTTAGATCGTTTCATCTAATAGAAACATAGGTACTAGGGTTACCTCTTGAAGAGTGGTTGCGATTGAGTCTCTAAACCAAGAGACCTCCTGTCTCAAGTCCGATCCAACGGAGGAGACGCTTGTGAGCACGTTGATGAGATGCGTACTCCTCGTAATCCATGTTGATGGTCCAAGCAGCGGATCTCCTGATCTTATTCATGAGCAAGGTGCACCAAAGGAGATGGAAATCTCATGAGTAGATGATCTGGCAGCATAAGGACGATGTTGTAGTGATGACGACTCTCTTTTGGGCTCCATGGTGGATGGCCACAATGGGAGAGAGGGAGAGCATCTTTGGCACGCAGAGAGAGAGAGAGAGAGCTTATGGATTGATCATGTTACTTGAAGGAGTGCCTCTTCTTAAATAGTATTTTGGGATCCATGGATCTCAATCCATGGACAACACAAAATCAATGGATGAGATTGATTTATTTTTCTTTCAATGGCCATGATTTTTGTCGTGGAAACACAATAATAATTAATTTAATTTAAATTTTATATATTGATAAATAAATATATTTAAATTCAAATTAAATCAATTAATTATCATTAGAGATAATGTGGAGGTAAACCACATCCCCTTAAAAGGAGGGACGTCCACTCATGAGATCTCGCTATCTCATGAGATCTCACTACCTCATGATATCTCCAAGATTTACAACAACATTTGTTGTAAATTATTTCACAAAAATAATTCACAATTATCTTGTGAAATATTGCAATCTTGCCTTTGAAAAAATGTGAATCACATTCACATCTCAAAACAAAATGTAAATTATATTTTCAATTAATCATCCAATGTGAATCCAATTCACATCAATAATTAATTAACAAATATAAATCACAATGTGCTCTTTAAATCACATGTATACCATAGTTGATTAATATGGATAGTACTATCCTCTTATTCATATCCATGATAATTAAATCACATTTAATCATCTTGGATCTCTTGTCTCATGTGCCCAAATACATGAATCACATTCACATTAAATCACATTTAATTATCTTAGATAACTCTCCTTATATGGATAAATAATACAAATCAAATTCATATTATATTTTATGATTAAATCACACTTACTCATCCATATCTCAATGCCAACAATGGAATCGTTATTGAATTCTTTCAACGATAATGTGCGTTCTTCGTGGATACATGGAGATAAGGACTGGGTGATTGTATTGTTCCACATATAGTGACTTGGATATTGAGATCACATCTTAAATCCATATCTTGCGGACCTCCCATAGATGCTTGATTAAATCAAGATCACAAATCTAATCTTCTCATTGCATCTGAATCACATTCAGATCAATGTCCAACAATTGCACCACGATCAGATCACTTCTCTACTGAGAGGAGTCACTAAAATCCAGACTCGTTTCATCACTCCCTCGGAATGGAAGCGACATGGTTATACAATCATTTATTATCACATCACCCTCATGCATTCGTAATACATGTACATCCTGCATACTGGAAGACCTAGATTAAACCCAAAGTTTTAGATCTCTTTTAAATTGTCTCCTTCAGGGTTTTATCATTAAGTTTTCTCATTCGATCATCGGGAGTCGGTATCGATCATTTAGTTTCCAAAAGCATATATCATTCCTAAGTTTTGATCATATACCTTCCAAAAGCATAAATCAAACCTACAAATTCAGTCAAGCTTCCAAAGTGAGATTACCATACACGGAATTGGATCTTCCCAATATCTCATGAGTGAGGTCAAGTCTTCCGACTCAGTAATGAACCTATATGATCCCTTTGAGAGATAGTATTACTCATATGCCCTTATATGCACACCAACTCACCGGTATATAGACCTTGATTAGGCCATCAACCTATCGGTCTACCAAATGTACATACTCGGACATATAGTAACACATCTGTCTCCGATCAGAGGATGCGTGTCTATACCGTGACAACATACGACATACGTCTTTGGTTATCTCAATCTCGTTAGGTCAACTCTTTGACCTAACTACTCTGATACCTCCGAATCTCTATTCCTATGTAGAGGACCTGCATCAAGAGGTCGGTCAGATATCAGCCTTTAGAGATAAGGATTGCCATCTCCTACTCAGGCCGGAGATCACATCTTAACAATCATTTGACGGTGCTTGATGAGTCCTCAATCTAACTCTTTAGATATTCATCCAAGCACCATCCTTTATGCTTCAATAATTGAATCAACAGCTTTATGATCATTAAGATGGACATGGTACATAACCCTAATTGTACTAAGGGACTGACGAGTCCGATATTCACTAAGTTAAGAAGGTGTATTTATGTTCGTGTGTAAAAATGATCAGTCGTGCATTGTAGGCGGCAATCGGAATCGGTCAAGAAAATAACCATACAAAATATTCGTCTATTTTAATCAATGCGGTTTTATGTTTATTTTACTTGGGCAAGTCCCAAGGTCGAACACAAGGAGGCAAAGGAACAACCTAGAATTAAATCTATCAAAATTCGTGCATGATTTTCAAAGCTGATTTTTTTGTAATTTTTAACGCGATAAAGGATGCAAAATGCAAGTTTGGCCTATTTTAGGGACTAAAATGTCAAAGTCGATCAAACGATGTCTGAAAAATACGAAACTTGGCCACATGATGAAATGAATGCACTGTAATTTTTTTTTGGAATTTTTTGATGAATATGAACTTTTTTATGAATTTTTTTAATGCAAACATGATGAATTTCAATATTTAATTATGATAAATACTAAACCTACTTATTTTCAAGGATCAAAATTATCTAAGATTCACGAGGTGATTGATCTCAAAAAATCTTAAACCTCGAAAATGTGAGATCTAATACCTATTAAAAAAATTAAACACTAAAATATGCAAAATGATTTTTACAGAAAATGTAATTCTTTTTGGGTACCTTGTCAAGCACAATTAACTCTACAATATGTGATTTTTCGGAGATTTTTAGAGCAACGGTTATGAATTTCAGAGCAAAAAATGGGCAAAATATGCAAATTTTCACAAAATAATTAATTTTTAATTAATCATCATTCACAAAAATGTCCACCATATGTCAAATTGTAGAGAATAAAATGACAAACATCATGCTACTTTTGAATAAATAAAATGTTGTAGAGAAGAGGTTCAAAACAGAGGGGGAAGACATGGGTATCTATGCAATATAAAATAAAATAAATGCAGATCATGGGCTTAGATGTAATTATCAATAAAATAGAGGGTAAAACTTGCAAAATAACCACGAGGTCACGTGGCAAGCACGTGACCTTGGTCGGTGGGCGTCCGCGGCAAAACAAGAATGATGGAGGGCTTCTTTGTAAATTACCCAGGGCACGTGCAACGCACATGACCCCGGGATGACGTTTTGCTGATGTCCCCCTGGGCACGTGCCTTGCACGTGTGTGGGGTCTCGGGACTGAAACGCCCGGCCGCGTGGCGAAGCGAAGGCAGAGCAACGGAGAATGCCAACCCAGGCGGAAGATGGCCGGATGTCTTCCGGTGGTATGCGGTGCGGCACCGCTCCAGTGGCGTAGTTGGAGGCTGGCGGAGGGGGTCCGACCAAAGTGGAGAGTGCCCGGCGAAGCAGA
Source organism: Ottelia alismoides (assembly GCA_037367405.1). Classification (NCBI taxonomy): domain Eukaryota; kingdom Viridiplantae; phylum Streptophyta; class Magnoliopsida; order Alismatales; family Hydrocharitaceae; genus Ottelia; species Ottelia alismoides. The sequence continues at coordinate 1,234 of JAZKJV010007245.1, read as the reverse complement.
AGGAGCTGTGGCTCCTGGGGAAGAAGGCTCGACGCCGGAGTTGAAGTTGGTGAAGACGATGTTGCGTTTGACCGAAGAAGGTCGATGCCGGAGTCGTTGGAGGTTGAAGACCGCAGATGGAGTCGTGGGGGTGGTCGTCAATCAGGAGAGATAGAGCGATGGAGAGAGATGAGATGGAGCGGGGAGATACTTGGGAAAGAAGGCTCGACAATGAGTACGCCGGAGCTGAGCAGCGGTGAGGAGGGCTTGCTGCGACGAGGAACTTGGGTCCTCGGATCATGTCGTAGGCTGGGCTGTCACCACCAGAAGGAATAATGAAGGATGAGGAAAGGCATGGGGCGATGTTGTTTAAATAGGGCAAGGAATCGTCGGTGATGGAAGGCTAGGGTGATTTGATTGACGATCGACGCAGATTGGAGATGATCGGAGATGGCAAGGAGATTGGCGGAAGATCGGGGATGAGGGAATCAAGGAGATATGACGAGATGCGGCGGCAGTAGCGAGATATGCAGGAGGCAGAGATTTCGCGGCGGCCGATTGGAAAAGGGGGCGCGGGAGGTTGACGAAGAATAGTGGTCATCCGATCGACCGAGATCGGACGGCCACGATGTTAACACGTGGTAGGGAATTGGGGGCACAAGGCCAGCACACGTGTAGTGCTTGTGCGAGTGCGACACGTACGCTGCACGTGAACGGCTTATTATTAATTTATTTTATTATTATTATTATTTAAATTTTTATTTATTATTTTTTTAATAAATGAATATATAAATATGTGAAAAATAGCTGACACGTGGCGGCTCCAGGAGCTGCCACGTGTCAGCACCACAAAAATCTGCAAAATAAAATGCTTTGTAAAATGCAAAAGAAATAGTAAACGGCCTCGGATTGAAAAAGTTTCTTCATAAAAATTGCTCGTATCGATGAAATCTACAACTTTCATGAAGATATCAAAACCAAAATCGATCATTTACACAAAGTGACATTTTTGGGGTATCCCATGTACATAGAATACCTTGATTTTTGGATTTTATAATTTTTATGTTATTTTTAAACCAGATAAAAATTTGGAAAAAAATTTTGATAAAATCAAAGATAAATAATTATATATTATTCTAATTTTGTTGGATTTTTATTAATTTATAAAATAAGTATATAAAATAATAGGTCAAAACCCGCTAAAATATATAATGTACAAAAGAGGCCTAAAACCCAATTTTCACATATGAGTTCA
>JAZKJV010007244.1:0-198049 GCA_037367405.1 Ottelia alismoides | reverse complement strand
TTACCTATAAAACTAACCAGTTACCCCTTGTAAATTCTTAAAATCTACCTCTTGTAAAAATAAGATGCATTTCCTTGTAAATATTTGTACCTAGGTTTTTATCCAAAATCTTTTGTTTTTTAAAAAAAGCAAAAAAATATTTGCAAAATTAAAATACCAAAAACATTTGAAAAATCTTTTTGAAAAATACAAAAAATGCATATGCATCATCTTTTCCAAAAATCCATAAAAAGTTCAAAATCTTTGAAGATTACATCACAAGAATATTTTCTGCATTCTGCCTAGCATTTGTATAGCATGAGGTTTTTCGGATTGAGTTTGATAGTTGAACAAGTCTAAGTAAAATCCAAAGATTGGAGCTTGGTTGGATCTTAAAACTACCTAATTAACAGGAACCTTATAGGAAATAGAATTGAGGTACTTCAGGTCTAGTTGACTTAATTCTTTGAGGATCACGAGACTTGGTTCAATGGATTCTTGACTGCCTAAGTAGAGTATTTTGGAGCACACGCACGACTCTTGTTGATAATGACCTAACTTGGACAACTGCACCTTTCACTTGGCTCAACTCAGTTGGAGTGGGAGGGGGTTGGATTTTCCCGTATGAGACGCACACAAGTGGAAATATTTGTCCTCCTCCAAGGAGGGAAGTGCACCCCAACCCGTCCACTGATGAGGAATTCTAAAGACAGGAGAGTGTGGATTGCAATAAAGCTTCAAAAGAGGGATAGTCTACTAGCTCAAGAGGAAAAACTCCTTATGTAAATGTTGTTGTAAATAGTATTTCAAAAAAAAACTTCAAAAAAAAGTGGATAGGCCTGTATAAAAATAAAATGCCTGTCGGAGTATGTATATATGTTGTATAAAAAATAAGCAAGCTTGAGCTTCAAAGTCAAATCATGTGAGCCTGCAGCTAGATGACTTGACTACACTGGTCTTGCATCCTAGGATAGGTAGCTACACTGGCTACCATCCATTCTTCTCTTCACCCCCTCCTCTTGAGCTAGTTGTCACTTGAACTTACAAGGGAATACCCCACTCCTCGAGGAAGGAGTTGTTGGATTGGGGAATCATTGGGTTGTCATGTTGGAGAAGTCAGTCTCTTTGTCATTCTAGTTGGGGAGAGCCACTATCACTTACACTGTACGAGTCAGATTCATAATCGTAAGGTTTTGCGTATGAGTTGAAGTATTCTGACCTGGCTATTGAGGAGACTTGAGCAGAGTTTCGGAATTCTCAAAAGGTTGTTGGTGTAACGTCTCGAAATTTCAGCTTTTTTCCGAAGTTCTAAAACATATACAATATCATATTCATTAGAAGCGTCTCGTCGCAAGCTTTCCAACGAGACCAAGAATGCGCGAATCCGAGTCCGTATGAGGAAATTATGCCCTTTTTAGTGAACTATGGTCGAGGACATTTATGGAAATTGGACCCACGGATTTTTGATTTTTTCTACACGTTGGTGAGATATTTTGGTGTATTATTCTCCTCAAAATTGACAACCATACTTCCTTATTTCACCCTTGAATGATCTTTAAGATCTATTTTATCTCCTTCCATTCTCACCCTTATTCATAAATTGATTCCTCATCCTTCTTCTCTAGAGAGACAAGAGCAAGAGTGTCCTTCCTTTGACGAGACGCGAAGCTTTGGAGCTTCATTATGAGGAGAGGAGGAAGAACGTCGACGGAAGGGGAAGGCGCCACTTACTTCGGGTCGTTGACCGCGTGCACGGATCAAAGGACCTGCATTAGGTGACAGATTCTCATCTCTCTTCTTTTAATTTAATTTCTCAATTTGATTCCTTCCCGAAATCATCTTTTGTTGTTGGTATATCGAGATGTACTTCATTTCGTTATCTCGTTGTTTCATTTGAAAGATGATATGAATAACCATGCAACTAGGATTACATGGATATTAATATTTTCTACGACATCATCAACATAAAGTTGATAGTTGAGATTTGACTGCTTCCACGGTATGAGTGGGTAAGAATCAATCAAATTAATTATTGATTATTATAGAGATTAATATACCACTTTTAATATGGTATGTGTTCAGGACTCGGATATGAGATCTATGAAATTGTTGTGTACACCTATGGTGGGAATATACCTTTGAGAACAAACATATATATTGATTGAGTTCATCATATAATGAATATTCATGACATCTATATCTTTGGATTCATAATAAATTGGGTTATAGTGATGAGCACTGTTGTGGATTTGGTTTCGACGAATTCCTTTGATAATCTTGTGTATTGATGTGGATAGTTTCATCAGAGATCTCATGGTATCATGATATTGTTGTAAGGAAACCATATAGCATGGAATGAGTAGGAACACTAAAGACTAATAAGTGGTGTCATAAAAAGGTATCATTGCGGACAACGAGTGTCTGTTATTGTTACCGTGAATGTTGACTCCAGAACTTTCGATCCATCTATCACCATAAAAGCTTATGGTGGCAAATTGATTGTTGAATATTAATTTATATCGAATACATGGTTATCAACTTGAAACTCTTATGCCTTACTTTGATTTTTTTAATCCCGTTAACGTAAACATAAGGCACTGAATCTGTGAGTTGCATATGAGATGTTGTTACTTGATGTTCTCTCTCTCTCTCAGGTTAATTACACGCAATTGGTCCCGATATTTTTATACAAAGGTGACGGAATCTTTAAAGGACGTTTCCCTCTTTAATGGTCTAACCACGAGTCACGCATGAAATCAAGATTTTTTTAAATCTCTTACCAATCTTGTAGGCTGCTCCCTATTCAAGAACAATTGAAATTATAGTTACTATAAAAAGCCCTAGCTTTTATGATACATGTTGTATAACATACAAATCCTATATATGGTTATCATGTGATCTTTTAATTGTCATCCCATAGTATTCGATAGGGTACGAGCGTGAGGCTTGAATAGACTTCTAACATATTAGTTCTGATGTAAATATATATCCTATAATATACGGTTTCATATCTTGTCCATCTACACGACTTTGCTGGCTTAGTAAAGGTCATGTGAATCGAATGTCGGCCTTTTTGACCAAAATATTGTAGATTATTTAAAAGATAATGTGAGTGAGATTCACAAAATAAGTTTGTTGTGGCATATACTTGAACAACATCTTTATATGTATTCGAAGCCCATGTAGTTAACACAAGATAAGAGGTTGGGTAAATTCTTTTGTCTAATGACCAATTACGAGAAACTCAATGAGTTATGGTGTGATATATGATACTTGCGAGTATATATTGGAGTAAAGGATGATGGTTAGGTTTGTGACATGAGAGTCCTAACTATAATCTTTTCTTGAATAATGGAGAACCAAATGGTAAATACTACAAGGTGGGTGCACACCCTTGATGTCCGGTTGAGCCGACAGCGAGTCATCCCACTCGAGGGTCATCACAGAGTGGGGTGATGGTAGGTACTCTGGAGAGTTGGGTGGATGGACGAGTGCATTGCAGCATACGGATCTATTTTGTGCCTATTAGTTTTGGGGCGAGCAAGACTCCCCCGGCAGACTCGATTGACGAAAACATAATTCTTTTGGCTATATGCCTTGTGTCTCGAGTGCTAGAGTACTACCAATCATACTAGCTGAAGGATCGCGCTTGCGCACAGGTCTTAGTCTGCACTCTGAATGAAGCGATGCAAGTTTCATTCCTAGTGTAGATTTTCTCCTTTGACGGGTAAGTTCGGAATTAATTAATAAATAAATAAACAAAGCTATGATTAAAAGAACAAAAAGACATGGATTTAATTATTAAAGTGTCAAAATTCACTCATTACTTGTAACTTAATTAGAGTCCTTCTATTTGAGTTCCTTGGAATATTTTTCATTATATCTCTATAGTTATTGCACTTGCATTGCCTACCTAAATTCTCTTTTATTTATAATTATTATTATATCCTTACTGGGTCATTTGACTCACAAGTTACCCCTCTTGGAAATCCAACAGAAAATCTTGAGCAGGAGATCGGGGCGAGTGTTTTTGGCAGCACCTTTGAGAACCATTTCAGAGGTTGATATTTAGTGGAACCAATTTCTTAAGTGTCTTTCCTTTTCCATTATTGGTGATGTAATGATAAAATCTTGGATTACTCCTGTCATCTTAAGCTGTGGACGGTTTTTTTCCATTGAACGGATATTTTTTGCACCATTTTTTGTATAAATGTTTTATCTTGCAGGTTGTATATAACTGTTGTTGGGTAATGATTGTGAATGGGCATTGAGATGCGCTTCTACCAAGGCGGGCATTACATTTGGTATCAGATCCCAATTACCCCATCAGTTGTGGACAAATGTATGATATGAAGAAAAACTTCACACATTAGACAAGTAGTCCCCTGACTCGCGTCTGAAAATGGCATAATCCATTAGACATCGAATCTCATCTCTGTCTGATTTTCTTTTATCTTTCTCTTAATGCAGATCATGCCGCCTCGTAGAAATCAGGCCACGTAACAATTAGATGCAATGGTGGCATTGCTGCAAGATGTGCAACAAAGACAGCTCGCTCTTGAAGAGCGGTTCAAAAGATCAGTATCCGAGGGTGGGTCTGACATGGGTGGGGGAGGTGTTGCTCTTCCACCACCACCTCCTCCTCCACCTCCTCCACCATCGCGACAGGAAGATATCTTTTCAAAATACCGTTAGGAGAAGGTTCCGGAATTCTTGGGAAACATAAGCCCTGAGGAGGCAGAGAGGTGGCTGAAGCGGTTAGAGAAGGTCCTCCGTACCATACATGTGCCAGATGAAGAGAAGGTAACCCTAGCTACATACTCCTTATCCGGATATGATGAGGAATGGTGGACCTCTATGGAGCCATAGATTGCAACGCCAGCTACTTGGGAGTTGTTTACTGAGGCCTTCCGAGGGCATTTCTACCCGGAATACTGCATAGAGCAGCGACGTGTGGAGTTTACGCTACTGGAGCAAGGAAACAGGACCGTGACTGCTTATCTGAACAGATTTACAGAATTGTTGAAGTATGCTGCTAGCACTGTGCCAACTGAGTCTGACAAGGCATTTTCTTCCGTAGGCTTCGCAAGGAGATTCGTGAGAGATTGGTGCCCCTTCGTTTGGTCACAATGAAGGAAGTGATTGATGCAGCTGCTTGGGTGGAGCAAGACTTACACGAGAGTAAATCAATGCAGATGAGATCGAACTTTTCAAGCAGGATAGCCTGCAATGACAGAGCAGGAGCACGTGCAGGACAACGCTTCCACCCTCATCGTTCTGGAGTGTCGAATAGGTTTACTCACTGAGGAGCTACTACCTTGGGGAAAGCACTTTCTGAGCCAGTAGGGACATCTCGTCCGATATTGAGTACTGTTACCGATGCTCGTGTGGAAGATCGGGTCTGCTATCGATGCAACTAGAAAGGTCACATCTGGTCCAATTGTACCTTTGGGATCTTCTCAGTCTGGAGTTGTAGTACGAGGAGGACGCCCCCGGCAATGGGGGCATGACTTTACATCTCGGGAGGTAGGGGGACAACCTTACCAGACTCGAAGCAGAGCATGCTCAAGCAGACTGCAAAGAGAAGAACAATTGAATGCTATTACTGACGGGCAAGCACACGCCTCAGGATCAGTAATGCCGAGGTATGATTTCTGTAGGCGACTTTACAGCTCATGCTCTCTTTGACTCTGGTGCATCACATTCTTTCGTATCGTTGACCTTTGCAAGTATCTTAGGCCGAGATCCTACCACAGTTGCAGACCCTTATCTTTTTAAGGGGACCTGGAGGTCAGTTGTTTGTAGTCCATTGGGTGTTTCCTGATTGTCCGATATATATCGGAGGTTATATGCTAGAAGCATACCTATTACTCTTACAGATGGAATACTTTGATGTTATTCTTGGTATGGATTGGCTCGAGAATCATTATGCATGCCTTGATTGCTTCCAGAAACAAATCATTTTCAAGATTCCTGATTTACAGGAATTCGTAATTGATGGGAGTACCTCCTCTGGGGGAGTAGTATACATATCAGCATTGCAAGCATATCACTTGCTTGATCAGGGGTGTGAAGGATACATTACCCATGTCATTGGGGATCAAGTGCAACATAAGGAGATTTCTAATGTAGAGATTGTTAAGAACTTTCAAGATATTTTTCCAGATGAATTGCCTTGACTTCCTCCACAAAGGTAAGTAGAGTTTGAAATAACTCTTACTCAAGGAACTCAACCAACTTTTATTGCACCATATCAGATGACACCAACTGAACTAGAAGAACTTAAGGTGCAGCTGCAGGAATTATTGGATAAGGGCTTCATACGCCCTAGTACATCTCCATGGGGGGGCACCGGTCCTATTTGTTAAAAAGAAGGATGGATCTATGCGCATGTGTATAGATTACCGATAATTAAATAAGACGACAATCAAGAATCATTATCCATTACCTCTGATTGATGATCTCTTTGACCAACTACATGGTTCATATGTTTTCTCCAAGATTGATCTTCGGTCTTGTTATTATCAGCTACGAATTAAAGATGTCGATATACCTAAGTCTGCATTTCGGACCAGGTACAGACATTATGAGTTCATGGTAATGCCCTTTGGCCTGACAAATGCCCCAGCTGCTTTCATGGATATGATGAATCGGGTGTTCATGCCGTTTCTTGATAACTTTGTGGTGGTCTTCAACAACGATGTCCTTATTTATTCAAATGATGAGGATCAACACCGAATACATTTACAAATAGTGCTAGAGACGCTGAGGAAACACAAGCTATATGCGAAATATAGTAAGTGTGAGTTCTGGCTTCGACAAGTGGCATTCTTAGGCCACGTCATCTCAGGTGCAGGAGTTGCTGTGGATCCTACAAAGATTGAAACCAGTCCTTAACTGGGTATAACCAAAGAACGTGTCAGAGGTCCGTAGTTTTCTTGGCTTAGCCGGATATTATAGAAGGTTCGTGAAGGGGTTTTCTCAGATTGCCCTTCCCCTTACTCAGCAAACCAAGAAGGAGACAGTGTACACTTGGACAGACAAGTGTGAGGAAAGCTTCCAGACGTTGAAGAACAAACTTACTACAGCTCCCATATTAGTGATTCCATCAGGAACTGATGGATTTACAGTATACACCGATGCGTCAAAGGATGGATTGGGTGCTGTTTTGATGCAACATGGCAAAGTTGTTGCGTATGCATCTCGTGAATTGAAACCTCATGAGAAGAATTATCCAACCCATGATATGGAGCTTGCAGCAGTTATTTTTGCTCTCAAGATGTGGAGACGCTATTTATATGGTGTTGCTTTCGAGATCTTCACAGATCATAAGAGTCTTAAGCATTTGTTGATAAAAAAGAGCTAAATATGAGGCAACGACGGTGGATGGAGCTCTTGAAGGATTACGAATGCACTATATCATATCACCCTGACAAGGCAAATGTGTAGTAGATGCACTTAGTCGTAGGCCACACTCGAGTGAATCCCATCCCCAGCTCAAGATATGGGATCTCCTCGCATCTTTTAGTGAGTGGCACCCTTTCCAGAGTAGTCGAGAGACGGTTATAATTCCCTCCCCTTCCCGTCCTGGACTAGTAGAGAGGATCATTCGAGGACAGCTTGCAGATGAGAATCTATAGAGGCTCAAGGACAAAACCCTTGCTGGGATTTTGGTCGGCTTTTCATATGAAGATGGTGTGCTACGAAATGGCAATCATTTGTGTATTCCGGCAGATATGGAACTAAGAAATGAGATCATGCACGAGGCACATAGCTCTCGATTATCGATACATCATGGTGGCACCAAGATATATAAGGATTTAAAGAAAAATTTCTAGTGGAAGCAAATGAGAAGAGATGTGGCTGATTTCAGGGCAAGGTGTATGACATGCCAACAGATTAAGGCTGAGCATAATCGACCACCTAGACTTTTGTAGTCCCTTCCAATTCTCGAGTGGAAGTGGGAAGGATATCTATGGACTTCGTTACAGGGCTTCCTAAGAGCTTCTAGCGGTCATGATGCCATATGGGTAATAGTTGATAGGCTTACGAAGTCAGCACACTTCATACCTTTGAGCTTGGCTTGCACTCCAATACATCTCGCAGTGATTTTTATTAAGGAGATTGTTAGGCTTCATGCTCTACCAAAGCAGATTATATCTGATCGTGATCCAAGATTTACTTCAAATTATTGGTGGGAGTTTATGAACTCTTTAGAAGTGCAGTTGTGCCTCAGTTCAGCTTAACATCCTCAGACCGACTGACAATCCGAGAGGATGATACAAACATTAGAAGGATCTTCTTCGAGCATGCGTGCTAGAGTGGAAAGGGTCTTGGAAGGACTATTTATCGTTAGCAGAGGTCTTGTACAATAATAGTTACCATGATAGCTTAGGCATGGCCCCTTTCGAGGCATTATATGGGAGACAATGTACTACACCTTTGAGTTGGCAGGAGGTCGGGCATAACCAGCTGCATAAGGTGGAATACTTGGAGGAAACTGCTAAAGCTATTAATATGACCCGAGAAAAGTTGCTTACTGCATAGAGTAGATAAAAGAGCTACAGTGATAAACGTCGCACTGATCTTAGCTTCGAAGTTGGGGATTTCGTCTTCTTGAGAGTATCTCCAACCAAGGGAGTGCAACGGTTTGGAGTAAAGGGGAAGTTAGCCCCATGGTTCGTTGGACCTTTTGAGATCCTTGACCGATCCTTGACCGAATTGGCAATGTTTCTTATAGGCTGGCACTTCCCCCTCACCTGTCGGGAGTGCATAACATCTTTCACATTTCCAACCTGAGGAAATATGTGTATGACCCATCGCACATGATCAGCTATGGTGATCTGTAGGTGGACACAGACCTAAGCTACCCTGAGGAACCGGTCCGGATCATCGATCGCTTAGTGAAGAGGTTGAGGCATAAGGAGATACATTGGAAAAGGTCCTTTGGCAGCGACATAACTCCGAGGAGGCCACTTGGAAGCTTGAGGTAGATATGTGACGGGACTACCCCACATCTATTTGAAGGTAATCTACAAATCATACTCATGTCCTTATCGGTTCCTCAATTGGGTTCAACCTTTTAAGGTTGTTATTTTACATCCCATACATCCTAAGTCTCGGGGACGCGACTGTTTTTAAGGTTGTTATGATGTAACGCCTCGGAAATTTCGGCTTTTTTCTGAAATTCTAAAACATATACAATATTATACTCATTAGAAGCGTCTCGTCACAAGCTTTACAACGAGACCAAAATGCACGAATCCAAGTCCGTATGAGGAAGTTACGCCCTGTTTTAGTGAACATTGGTCGAGGACATTTATGGAAATTGGACCCACGATTTTGATTCTTTTCTACATGTTGGTGAGATATTTTGGAGTATTATTCACCTCAAAATTGACAACTATACTTCCTTATTTCACCCTTGAATGATCTTTAAGATCCATTTTATCTCCTTCCATTCTCACCCTTCTTCATAAATTGATTTTTATCCTTCTCTAGAGAGACAAGAACAAGAGGTTCCTTCTTTTGACGAGACACGAAGCTTTGGAGCTTCATTACGAGGAGAGGAGGAAGAACGTCACCGCAAGAGGAAGGCGCCACTTAGTTCGAGTCGTTGACCGTGTGCACGGATCAAAGGACCTGCATTTAGGTAACGGATTCTCATCTCTCTTCTTTTAGTTTGATTTCTCAATTTTGATTCCTTCCCGAGATCGTCTTTTGCTGTTGGTATATCGAGATGTCCTTCATTTCGTTATCTCATTGTTTCATTTGTAAGATGATATGAATAACCATGCAACAAGGATTGCATGGATATAAATATTTTCTAGGACATCGTCAACATAAAGTTGATAGTTGAGATTTGACTGTTCCACGGTATGAGTTGGTAAGGATCAATCAAATTAATTATTGATTATTATAGAGATTAATATGCACTATAATATGGTATGTGTTCAGGACTCGGATATGAGATCTGTGAAAGTGTTGTGTACACCTAAGGTGGGAATATAAGTTTGATAACAAACATATATATATATATATATTGATTGAGTTCATCATATAATGAATATTCAAGACATCAATATCTTTGGATTCGTAATAAATTGGTTTATAGTGATGAGCACTGTTGTGGATTTGGTTTCGATGAATTCCTTTGATAATCTTGTGTATTGACGTAGATAGTTTCAGAGATCTCATGGTATCGTGATATTGTTGTAAGGAAACCATATGGCATGGAATGAGTAGGAACACGCGAGACTAATAAGTGGTGTCATAAAAAGGTATCATTGCGGACAACGAATGTCTGTTGATGTTACCGTGAATTGACTCCAGAACTTTCGATCCTTCTAACACCATAAAAGCTTATGGTGGCAAATTGATTATTGAATATTAAATTATATTGAATACATGGTTATCAACTTGAAACACTTATGCCTTTGATTTTTTGTAATCCCGTTAATGTAAACATAAGGCACTGAATCTGTGAGTTGCATATGAGATGTTGTTACTTGATGTTCTCTCTCTCACAAGATAATTACATGCCAATTGATCCATGATGTTTTCATACAAAGGTGAAGGAATCTTTAAAGGATGTTTCCCTCTTTAATGGTCTAACCACGAGTCACGCATGAAATCAAGATTTTTTAAAATCTCTTACCAATCTTGTAGGCTGCTCCCTATTCAAGAACAATTGAAATTATAGTTACTATAAAAGCCTTTGCTTTTATGATACCTGTTGTATAACATACAAATCCTATATATGGTTATCATGTGATCTTTTAATTGTCATCCCATAGTATTCGATAGGGCACGAGTGTGAGGCTTGAATAGACTTCTAACATATTAGTTATGATGTAAATATATATCCTATAATATACAGTTTCATATCTTGTCCATCTACACAACTTTGTTGGCTTAGTAAAGGTCCTGTGAATCGATTGTCGACCTTTTTGACCAAAATATTTTAGATTATTTAAAAGATAATGTGAGTGAGAATTCACAAAATAAGGTTGTTGTTCATGTACTTGGACGACATCTTTATATGTATTCGAAGCCCGTGTAGTTAACACAAGATATGAGGTTGGGTAAATTCTTCTGTCTAATGATCAATTACGAGAAACTCAATGTGTTATGGTGTGATATATGATACTTGTGAGTATATATTGGAGTAAAGGATGATGGTTACGTTTGTGACCTGAGAGTCCTAACTATAATATTTTCTTGAATAATGGGAGAACCAAATGGTAAATACTACAAGGTGGGTGCACACCCTTGTAGTCCGGTTGAGCCGACAGTGAGTCATCCCACTCGATGGGCATCATAGAGTGGGGTGGTGGTAGGTACTCTAGAGAGTTGAGTGGATGCACGAGTACATCACATCATACGGATCTATTTTGTGACTATTAGTTTTGGGGCGAGCAAGACTCCCCCGGCATACTCGATTGACGGAATCATAATTCTTTTGGCTATATGCCTTGTGTCTCGAGTGTTAGAGTACTACCAATCAGACTAGCTGAAGGATCGCACTTGCGCACAGGTCTTAGTCTGCACTCTGAATGAAGCGATGCATGTTTCATTCCTAGTGTAGATTTTCTCCTTTGATGGGTGAGTCTAGAATTAATAAATAGATAAATAAACAAAGCTATGATTAAAAGAACAAAAAGATATGGATTTAATTGTTAAAGTGTCAAAATTCACTCATTACTTGTAACTTAATTAGAGGCCTTCTATTTGAGTTCCTTGGAATATTTTCATTATATTTCTATAGTTACTGGACTTGCATTGTCTACTTAAATTCTCTTTTATTTATAATTATTATTATTATATCCTTATTGGGTCATTTGAATCACAAGTTACCCCTCTTCGAAATCCAACAGGAAATCTTGAGCAGGAGACCAGGGCGAGAGTTTTTGGCGGCACCTTTGAGAACCATTTTGGAGGTTGATATTTAGTGGAACCAATTTCTTAAGTGTCTTTCCTGTTCCATTATTGGTTATGTAATGATAAAATCTTGGATTATTCTCGTCATCTTAAGCCGTGGATGGTTTTTTTCCATTGAACGGATATCTCCGCCATTTTTTATATGAATGTTTTATCATGCAGGTTGTATATAACTGTTGTTGGGTAATGATTGTGAATGGACATTGAGATGCGCTCCTACCAAGACGGGGCATTACAATTGGATTTCAAATCCGATTCCCATTAAGGTTCCGCCCGCACTAAAATTTCAAAGATCCGACTTAAGCTCCAAACTTTGATTTTGTGAAGACAAGTTTGATAATTGAATTTAATCCAATTTTCTTCGTTTTCTTTTCTTTGTTTTTCTTTTTCTGCACTTACTGCATAAGGGTTCGTTTGGTTGCAGGGTTGGGTTGGGTTGGGTTGGGGTACCCCTGTGAATAGTAAACTGTGAGGAGGATTGGGAGGGTTGGGTTGGGTTGGGGTACCCCTGTGAATAGTAAACTGTGAGGAGGATTGGGAGGGTTGGAAGGAGGGGTACCCCGAGTTGGGCCAACCCAACCCTGCCCAACCCTGCAACCAAACAGAGCCTAAGTGTTTGCTAGGGACTAGAAAAGGCAAGTATAGGGGGATGATGAATCTCCTTTTCATCATCTTTATTCTGTCATTTTGGCCTTAAAAACCCTAGTAAATGCGTATAAAAAGGTTTAATTTAGGCATTTTATCATTCATGCATTATTGTACAAATTGTGTATAAAATACCGTTTTTAAAGCCAAAATTATAGAATAAAGAAAAAAAGAATAAAATATTGCAAATATTTTATGACCCGGAACCTCGAGACGTAGACATCTCGATGACTAGGTCGACAAGGAATAAAGTAGGGGGAGATAAGGTCCAAAATACAATAAAAATCCCTTTTATTTGTATTCATTTCCTTCATATTTGAGACCTATTTTTGGTTACACTTTTTACACTTCAAATAAGGAAACTTTATGCATGAAAGTTGTAGATAATTAAATATAGAAAAATACAAAATTTATTTCATGTAAAAATAAAGTACAGATAAAAAAGTTATAATCTGAATGAGATTCCAAAATCCTAATTTCCCAGACATGTATCTCAAATAAAAACATGAAATGTATCAAAATCATATTTAATTGTGTATAATTTTTAATAAGCTATTTAGTGAAGGTGGTTTCATATTTTTTGGAGTTACGGTTTGAAAGTTAGATATTGGAACCCTATTGCATACTTATACCGATTAAAATATTCATTTTATTTTTTATTCGTTATTTTTATAATTTTTTATTTTGATAATATTATAAATATTATTTATAATATATGTGTATATTAAAATTGGAATAAAATATCAAAAATAATTAAAATAAAATACTTATACAAAACACATAGGTATAATACTAATAAGTATACCTATACAATTAATACCTCTATTTATTTAATTGTATATAATACATCAGAAAAATAAACTAAAAATATGTTTAAGTGTATAAAAAAGTTATAAAAATATAAAATAATAAACAAAATTAATAAAAAATTAAAAATACAAAATAAAAATAAAATATTAAATTACATAGATGAATGTATCTACATAGCCCATAAAAGGTAACTTGTAATTTTATACCACTAAAAAATAAATAAAAATCGGAATAAAATACTTTAAAAATAATAAATATTTTTCATTTAATGACCTAAAATTAATTAAATCATTTATTATTTTAAAATGAATTTATAAATATTTTTCCAGGCCTTTTCCTGTTTGGTCCACGTGGACCAACCAGGAGGGTTGGAGAGTTGACCCGCTGTCAACTCCCTGACCCACTCCCTGCGACTCGTCAGACCTCGTTTTGTCCCCTTTTTTCTCGATTTTTTTGAGAAGCTTACTTTCATTATCTCATGTTGGAGTCTTCATGACTTTTGTCCACCATTCTTCAATGATACACACCCTAGGCTTTTCTTGGGGAGTGGAGCTTCAATACGCAAGATACGCCTCGTTCTTTCGCTTGTTCCTTCACCCATTCAAAAAGGCACTCGAGTTCCCTTGAACCTTTGATCCCCTTTTGACCCAAGCTTGGCCTCTTTGTCGTTGTACTCCGGACCGGAGGCGTGACAGGCCTCCTCCAGCCAGCGCGAGAAGCTCACGCGAGGGCCGGTTCCACCCCATCTCCGGTCGCGGCCGTGAGGTACTGATGAATACTCATTCATCACTCTTTATTCTTTTATTTTAGCTAAATATCTTGGGCAAATACCATGTAGATAGCTGTAAATACAATAAATTACCAATAAGCATGCTTTTGTTAAATATCAATAATTAGCATGTATTTGTGCAAAAATAAAAGAATAAAGAATAAAAGAAAAAGAAGGAAATATTTAGAATAAATATTGAGTGACCTAAACCCAAGAGAGGGTCCAATATGGGTCTGATCGTCAAATAAAATAAGTAGAGAGAGATAAGGCCACTCTACCTTGTACATATTCCTTCTTATATGTATATAACTTATTTTCACAAAATAAAAATAAAAATGTGTTTCTAATCCCTTGTATATATTCTTAAAAATAAAATAAAAATTAAAAAAAATAAAATAGAAATAAAAATAAAAATAATTTCTCTCTCTACAGCCTTGTACATATCACATGTATATATGTATCATATATCTATTTATTTCACACTTGTAAATAGATCATAAAAATAAAATAAAAATTATTTTATACTCCAAATAATATATTGTAAATAAATAAAATATAAAATTAGGGTATTTCTACAAAATAAGAAAATAAAAATAATTATGTAAAATACCTAGGTATTTTATACCTGTATATAATATAATATACTGTATATATATCATAATTTATTTTTCATAAAAATAAATAAAAATCACTAAAAAATATTTCAGAAAATAATAAATTTTTTCATTTTGAACATTTTTTAGAATAAAATCATTTCCTATTTTTAATTTATTTTACAAATCTTTTTAATCTCCTTTTTTCCGATTGGTCCAGGGGGAACGTTGACCTCGATCAACTGCCTCCTTTGGACCTCATTTCTTCGCGGATCTGGTTTCCACCCGAATTTCTCCTATTTTTCCATCATCGATCCGATCACCATTCCATCCCGATTCGCACTCCGATTACCAAGGAATGATCCACGATTCTCGCCCGTCGATTCCATTAGGGATCCGTTCCTCGGATTGCGCACCCATGCTCCAATCTTCTTGGACCTCGCTAGGTATATAATTCCTTGGAGCCGCAATTTCCACTCTATCTTTGGCCCTTGCCCTCATCCCCAGTGAACTCCGTCTTCTTCCTTGAGTGACAACAGGTGAGGGAGTGCGTTGTAGTGAGGTTTCGAGGTGTATAGCCCTAGGTCCTGCGAACTTCTCGCCGTGCTCTGCCGCGAGGTGGGCTATAGCCTCTGGACGCGTCAATCCATTGAGACAAAGACCCCCGAAGGTCCCTGGCCTTCAGCCAGACGACTGCATCCATTAGGTAACTCTGATTCCTCCTCATTCGCGTTTAATTCAAGATTTTGGAGGTTGGTCAGATTGTGTTCATCGGCTGGATTTCACTGTGATCGAATCATCTTTTAGCCATTCCAACGATCCTAACACGTCTATCAAACTCCTCCTTATTTTCTACACCCATTCGCTCCCCTTGTTCGCCCAAGAACGGGGATTGAGCCCTCCTCCGCTGTCGCTTCGTCGGAGGGCACACTCCGCCTCATCTATCCCTCCATTTCGCACACTAACGGGTCAAGGCACTTTGCCCTCGACCCAATAGTCTTTCTATGCAGGTGTGGACTCCAAAGAACCTCATCTGGAGGTTCAAATACTGAAGCACAACAGCTTCAGGTCCTCAGTGTCGCCAGGCTATTCCAGACGTCCCCAGCCTCATCAGAGCATCATAACAGCTGCGGACAGGCATCAGCATCGTTTCCCCTATCCAAGCAGTTGCTCGTAGCAGTCGGACGAAGCTCGCCGGTGGCGAGTTCTTCGCTGTTCTTCCAGGAGGCACCTCGGCCATTGGATCGAGTCCCCCGCCAGTTCTAATCGTGACCGTTCATTTTTGGGGGGCTCTCGACCATCCGATACAACTGAGGATCAGATCCCACATATCCATCGTCGAACCGGTATCCGCGACTCTCGACCATCCGATCTTAAGTGAGGAACCCTCGATTGTTGGATCGCCACTAATAAGGGTATTTACATATAGGCCCTTTTCGCTTTTTGCCTTTATTATTTAGTCCTGTAAATAGTTTTAACAGTTATTTTTAATTTGGACATTTTGCACTTAGGACCTCGTGCTTCTTTCATTTGCCTTTTAGTCCCTCTGTGTGTGCATCACGTGGTCTGTCACGTGAATTCTGGTATATTTGCATTTTCCTGTCTGGATTTTATTGATGTTATCAAATGAATGTTTATAAATAGGAATTGCACTTATACTCCTGCATGTCTGGTACACATGTTATCCACGCGGAGAGTTGGACTTTTTGCATATTAAGCCTTGTACTTTCTCCAAGTGTTATTGTTTGACTGGATGTTTTTTCATAATTGCATATAGGTCCCTGTGTGATGTGCCTCTTGTGTTTGATTTAATAAATAGCATTTTTCATCCAAAATTTGTGAAATTTTGATACATGGCCCATGCCATGGTGCAGAAATCTCCCTGAATTTTTGGTGGCTTTTTGTTTTTATTAGCATTTTTAAAAATTGAAAACCTTAAAAATCACTACTGTCTTTATTTAAAAATCCATTAAAAATAATAAAATCCCTCCAAAAAATCCAAAAAAATTACCGATAGCTTGTTTTGGTTTGCTTTTAATTCTATCCAATTTTCCTTGCATTTGGATTTATAAAAACTCTAAAATTTAAAAAAAAACAAAAAACCTTATAAAATTTATTTATAATTCACAAAAACTCAAAGAAATTGCTTTTTTGGTTTCTGTCGTTAGATTTTTATTTTTACTTTATCACAAAATTACTGTTCGAATTTTATAAGCTTTTTAAGTATTTTTAAATAGCCTTTAGATTCGGGATGTACACTTCCTTGTATTTTTGGCTTTGTTCCATTTTTATAAAATCAATTAAAAATCAGAAAAATCTAATAAAAATACCAAAAAACACTTGAATATTTCTAAAAACCAAAAATATTTTTATTTTAATTTTCTGATATTTTTGTAATATTAAATAATTGTGTGATTGTGCCTTTTTGATTTCTTTTATACCTTTTCTTAATTTTAAAAATTACAAAAAAATTTGAAAAATATAAAAACCATATTTTTATTTTATTTTCTTTATTTTATTTGGATGTTAGACTACTTCGTAGCCTAGGCATACCGTGCTCCTTGTGTTCGACCCAGGTAGCTATACCAAGTAAAATAAAATAGCGAGACCGCTATTTGTGCTTTAGTGCTTGATTTTTGTGTTTGGTGGTCTTTGTTTTCTTGATTGACTTAGCCTCGCGGTTCGGGTCGCAACGACCTTATCTATACCTTAACCCGATAACGAGATTTTGAGTCACCAGAATGGCACCGTTGCCGGGGAGCATGGCTTAGTAGTCGGCTTTCTTTTTCGTTCTTTATTTTTCGGCTTTTCTTTTTTTTATTTGTTTTCTTTTTATTTTTGTTTTTGCTTTTATTTGTTTTTATTTATGTTTTTATTTCTTCTCTTTTCATTTGTTTTTATTTTTGCATTATTTTTATTTTATTTTATTTTTCATTATTATAATAACTGTTGGTCTGACACATCTTCTATTTGCTTTTCTTGCGAGGGCCTGAGGATCGAGGGCGACGTACCCGCGGGACTTAGAGGTAGCTCTTTTCTGCATAGAGCTGCAGGAGAGCACGAGAGAGGAGAGCAGGAGTGTGGGGAGCTGTAGAGTAGAGTAGCTTAGCTTAGTTTCTATTTCTGCAGATATTATTATTATAATAATACATGACACTCAGAGACTCTCAAACTTGGTGATTTTTCGGGGTCTTTTCGTCGAGCATCGGTATGCTCGGGGGACCTCACCGGTGCTTTTCGCCGGATTTGTGTTTATCGCTTTTATTTTCTTTGATTTCTGAAGATTTTAGCCTTAGCTTAGGATTTTCACTTGCTTTGTGACGTAATTATTAAGGCCCAATCCTAATTACATTTCTTCTCCTATAGATCGTAATTAGACCTTATTAATTAATTCACTTATAAAAAGTTAACCTGGTCACTTGAGGGGTCACGTGCCGCTAGAGGCTGTATACAGCACTGGAAGGATCCGTTGTGGCGGACACCGATCGACATCAGAGACCGAACCCCGACCCCTCTCGTTGACCCGTTACCTATTATGCTTCGTGAGTAGAAATTTTTGCTTAAGGTCGATTTCTTCGTGCATCATTTAGATAGGTTTTATTTCTGTCTTTTAATTATGCGCGGATCATTTTGCATGCAGAGTGCTGGAGGCAAGGTACGCATTTCTTACTCAGCATGCATCATCGTGTTTAGTCGTGCATCGGCTTTTTCGCCTTCTCCCTCTGTTTTTGGACTTAATAATAATCAGGACAACCGAAAAATTCGTTAGGCTTTGTTTTATTTGAAAAATACCTAAAAAACAAAAAACTATAAAATTGGGACTATTTAAGCAAACTTGACTTAAAAGACACCTCACCAAAAATATTTGTCTTGGGAGAGTAATCCCCTCCTTGTATGGTTTCGATGGGCGAGAGAGTGACCCACACCCTAGGCTAGAGCTACGTCCAACCCTTCTTCAGACTACTGGTCTCGGGTTAGTCATTCTCCAGTGAGGATCGCTCCGGTCTCCGGTAAAGCGGGCTGCGATATCCTTAACAGAGCGAGTCGATCGGGTAGCCGGTAAACAGTTCGCGACTTGTACTGGCTGGGAAAGATCTAACCTTGGATCGGGACAGTCTCCTGGCAGCGTTGGATTCCCAGTAGCTCGCTTAATCGCTCTGAAAGACTATTTGATCACCTAATAAAATTGACAAGATAAAAGACCGAACCTTCACGGTCATCAGCTCTGAGTGTGTAGGTGAATCAGGGGTTAACTTGACCGATCTTGTTTGCTATTCAGATCTCATCCGCCTTCACTCACCAGATCAAGATGACGGGTCAGAGGTCTCTTAAGCAGCCTCTGGCTGCACCGCTTTCGAGCACTCTGGCCCGCTCATCTAGGTTGGTTTGCGAGAGCCGAGACCCACTCTCTGAAATCAAGTTCGATTCCGCCATGTTCCCCCTCGACCACCCTTCTACCAATCCTGAGGTGCCCGAGCAGAGACAACAACAACCAATTGATTTATCGGCACCTAAGTTTGGGTCTTTTTCCTTTCCAGAGACCATGGCCAGCAGCAAGGAGCGCACGGATGGACCCAACGGGACTCAGACAAATGTATTGGATCAGGGTACCATTAACAACACCATGTTAGCCTCCCTTGAGATGATGTAGAGACAGATCCGCGATCAGGGAGCTTTCATGGTGGACATGCACAGGGAGATGGAGCAGATGCGAGCATATAGAGAGCAGCTGAGAGCCGCCGGAGGAGAAGGAGGAGATGGCCCAGATGACTGACAGCCTGAGGAGCAGCCCGTACAGCCAGCAGCAACTGCGAGACCGATGAGGGAGTTGCACAACCCTGGTGCAACTCTAACACACAGATGTATAGTGCTTCCAGCCATTTTGGGAGATTTCAAGCTCCCACCTTAGACGATTCAGCTTCTTCTCCTCTTCCACGAACTCGCCACCGAGGAGCCGCACCTTCATCTCCAGGAGTTTGAGATGATCTGTAGTACCTTCCATGACCGTCTTGTGGACGAGGACACCATCAGGATGATGGCCTTCCCTTTCTCCCTGATAGACAGAGCAGCCAACTGGCTGAAGCATTTAGGGAGATTCGTCACCACATGGGAAAAACTCTGGAACGAGTATCTCAACAAGTATTATCCACTCGACTGGACCAATGCAGCGAGGGCCCTGATCAGCAATTTCTCCATGCTCCCCAATGAGAATTTATCGAGGCATGGGACCGCTTCAGGGAGCTCATAGACCGGTGTCCCCATCATGCCATATCGAAGCCCAATCTTATCCACAGTTTCCTTCTGCAGGCTGACACATGAGTTGTAGGGGCTTGTTAACGCATCCTGTGGGGGCTCGTATTTTGCCAAGGATGAGGTTCAGGTCTGGGCCATCTACGAGGAGATGACTGAGTACTACACTGTGATGTCCTAGACCTGACTCTACATCAGGGGAAGCCCACACCGCATGTCGTGTCCTATCAGAGGATAGCACGGGTAGATGCCAGTCCTTCTACATCATCAACAGTCGTAGCACAGGCAGAGTCGACGGCCGCTGATATGGGGATTATCAGCGAGAAGTTGGACCGGATCGAGTTGATTGAGAAGAAGCAGTGCCAGGGCATGACACAGATTGATTAGATGGCACATACACTGAGTGACCTGAAGACCCATATCATGTGTCTCCAGGAGGCACAGACGGCTTCTCAGCCCCGTCTCAGGCCATGAGAAAACACCAGCAACAGCAACAACTCGACCCAGCCCTCCGCCCAGTACCAACAGGTTCACCATATTCAGGCGGAGCCATTCCAGCCACAGCAACAGCATGTTCAGCCACCACTATCTCAGGACAGCCAGATGGTGGTGTATCAGTCGGACCAGCCCTTGGCAGTACTCCCCCCACCCACCTACGAGCAGGAGTCGTTGATGGACGTCAACAGGATTTGGTATGACCGACCTCAGCCTGGGATCCGACGAGACCATCCCGAATTCTGTTGGTCGAACGGAGATACCAGTTCCCAACAACAGCCTCCAGTTCAGGGTGGCTAGTATGGCGAGCAGCGAGAGCATCACCAGCAGCCCCAGTTCCCACAGCAGCAGAAGCCACATCCACAACCCCATTACCAGCAGCATGGTCCTCATCCCTATCAGCAGGGACAGTCTTGGAGGCAGCAACAACAGCTTCAACAGTATCACTCTCAGCCCCAGTATCCCTCTCACTCTCAGCAGCAACCGCCTCATTTTCAGAGAGGCCACCCGTCAAGTTCTCATGTGCTAGCCTATGAGAACCCAGCCTTAGATGACCTAGCTCGCCTCATCTCCGAACAGCAGGCTACCTTCAGGCAGGAGATGGACGAGTTTCGCCAGGAGATGAGAGAGATCGTGAAAGGAAAGGCCTCTATACCTGCCCAAATTGAGCCGAACCCGAACAACCTCAAGAGGAAGTCTGAGCAGGTAGAGTTTACAGAGGTTACAACTCCTAGTGATCCACTTGGTGATATTACTGCATACACTTTTGATGCTGACTTTGTTACACTTAGGAGCGGTAGGATGCCAGCCGGCGGTGCCTCATCTGAGCGACAACCCCATACAGCTTCAGGAGCACAAGACGAGGAGGAGAGTGGTGCTGATGCTGCTCGTGATGATGATGATGATGGTGGTGCTTACGCCACCAAGGACGTTGATCCAACTGATGGTACTGAGGCTGTCACTTCACCAGATGTAGGAGGTGGTACTGATGCCACCAGAGTTGCTGAGCCAGAGTGTGCAACTGATGCCACCAGTGCATATGCCGTGGGTGGCACAAATGCCACTATTTCCATTCATGTTGCATTTCCTTTAGTTCATGTATCTCAGGACTATTCTATGAATAAAGGAAAGGGTTCTTTATTTACGAGTCCATCTGTGATCATTGGAGATATATGTATGGATTATACTTTGCCACATTAGTAGGGACCTGATCTTAGCCCTCCATCTGAGGAGAGCCCATCTATCCCCTTTCCTCAAGCACTCCGCTTGGCTAAGGGGCCTAAAAAAGAAAACAAAAAATCCCATCAGTTAGAGTTCAGCTAGCAGATGATGGACATATTTCATATACAACTGACTCTACAGGAGGTCTTGGAGCACATCCCCCTCTTCTAGAGGAACCTTAGAGAGAGGACCACCACTCGCAGGAAGAGGAGGAACCATCGGTCAGAGATCCATGTGCTCACTCGCGCCACCTACTTTGCCATCCAGAACCATCTGCCAACCAAGAGGCTAGATACAGGAGCTCCTTATGTCAGATGCCACATTCACGAGAAGAGGTTTGATCGTACTCTATTAGACTGCGGTTCTTCTATCAACCTACTTCTGGTAACCTTACTTTACCGATTCGAGTTTGGCCCTCTCTGACAGAGTAGGACGGTCCTTCAGTTTGCTAATCGATCTGTTAAGAGGTCAAAGGGGTTGCTGAAGGACGTTGTCATCACAATTCAGGGCATGAAATTCCCTGTGGACTTCATTGTGTTGGACATGGAGATCCCTGAGTCTGTGACCGATACCACCATCATTTTAGGACGCCCGTTCTTGGCCATAGCCAAGGCAGTGTCCGACCATGATAGCAGGAAGGTGTACTTTCGCGTCAAGGGTGACAGTATGCAAATAGAGACGATCGATGATACCAGAGCGCGAGATTCAACTTGCTCAGAGCCGCTCAATGATTCAGAGCAGATGACAGAGGCAGAGAGAGACATCCACTAGGACTATGATTTTGTGATTACAGATGATGAGGCAGTTTGGTTCGACCTAGTTTCACAAGCCATCCTCTCACCTTCAAAGACCGCTGATGCACAGATGCCATTAGAGGAGAGCTTAGAGAGCGCATTCCTGGTACTGGATACAATTCAGGCAACAGATCGCGTTCAGGATAGTGAGGCAGTTGATTTTTCTCTTGAGACAAATTAATATCCCTCGGAGTCAGATATTGATTGGGTAGAGTTTGATGATATGATTTCATGTCTGACTTCTACAGAGCCAGCAGCTAGGGTGGAGACTGATTCCATTCAGAGTAGAGACACACATGCAAAGTAGTCTTAACCGGATTTCCAGGTTCAGCGAGAGTTCTCCCATGCAGATTTGGTCGTGTTCACTCAGACATTTCAGATGCCAGATCCGTCAGCACCCCGTTGTCAAGAGTAGAAGCCCTTGCCGTCATCGCAGAAGTATAGGTTCCTTGCGGGCGAGCATGAGATGCACCCAGTCATTATCTCAACAGATTTGACTGGAGAGCAAGAATCTCGTCTGATGGGGGTTCTTGAAAAGAACAGCAAGGCGATAGGATGGAGCGTAGCCGATCTCCAGGGGATAAGTCCGACCCTGTACTCCCACCATATCTATCTCGAAGAGGACACGAAGCCTTTGTGTGAGTTCCAGCAGCGGCTGAACCTGAATCTTCGAGAGGTTGTCATGAAGGAGATTTCGAAATGGTAGAGCACCGATTTTATCTACCCCATCTCTGACTCCAAGTGGGTTAGTCCATTACATGTAGTGTCCAAGAAGACGGGCATCACTACATTTGCTAGTGAGTCTGGAGAGGAGATCGCTACCCAGGTACCCACTTCTTGGAGGGTTTGTGTGGACTACAGACGATTGAACCAGGCCACCAAGAAGGATCATTTCCCGCTGCCTTTTATTGATCAGATTATAGAGAGGCTAGCCAAGAAGAGTCATTACTGCTTTTTGGATGGGTACTCAGGATACAATCAGGTGGCCATTGCGCCCGAAGACCAGGACAAGACCACATTCATCTATCCCTTTGGGACATACGCTTTCAGACGGATGCCCTTTGGTCTATGTAACACCCCGGCGACATTCCAAAGGTGCAGTTGTCCATCTTTTCGGACATGGTGGGTGAGTGCTTGGAGGTCTTCATGGACGACTTTTTAGGGTATGGCGATGGGTTTGATGCTTGTCTTGACTGCTTAGACCGCATCCTTCAGCGATGCATCGAGGTCCATCTTGTGCTTTCTTGGGAGAAGAGTCACTTCATGGTGACTCAAGGGACGATGCTTGCCATATCATCTCCAACAGGGGCATGGAGGTTGATCCGGCCTAGGTGGATATCATTAGAAAACTCAGTCCACCGTCTAACTTGTGACAGTTACGGTCTTTTCTGGGACACATCATTTTCTACTAGCGCTTCATTCATGATTTCAGCAGGATTGCCCGACCGAGGACTGATTTGCTGACGAAAGAGACCGAGTTCATTGTGGATGATAAGTGTCTAGCGTCATTTGAGACTCTCAAGAGTCTAGTTGTTGAGGATCCTGTCCTCCAGCCGCCTGATTGGTCTCTCCCATTCGAGATCATGACGGATGCCTCCGATTTTGCCGTAGGGGCCGTGCTGGGACAGAGGAGGGATGGAGCACCATTTTCCATTCACTACGCTAGCCGTACTTTGGATGCCACTCAGCGGAACTACACTGTCATTAAGAAGGAGATGCTAGCCGTAGTCTTTGCCCTAGTTAAGTTCAGATCATACATCATTGGATCTAAGGTGACCATATTTACTGACCATACTTCCATCAGGTACCTCATGGCCAAGAAGGATGCCAAAGAGAGATTGACCAGATGGATCCTTCTACTCCAGGAGTTTGATATAGAGATTAAGGATAAGCCTGGAGTCAAGAATGTGGTGGCGGATCATCTCTCCCGATTAGAGCATCTTGAGGATTCTGAGCAGATTGACCATATCTCTGAGACCTTCACAGATGAGGCGATCCTTGCTATCGCCTCTCTCCCGTGGTACGCCGACATTGTGAACTATCTTGTTGCTAAGAAAGTTCCACAAGGTTGGCCTAGGCAGCGACTTGAGACCTTCCTCGCGAAGGCCAAGTTCTACCATCGGGAGGATCTCGTCCTTTATCATGAAGGAGGGGATAACGTCTGGCGTCGATGCATTCCTCAAGAGGAGCACCATAGCGTCCTCGCTTACTGCCATAAGCTTGAGGTAAGAGGACATCACTCTGGGAGGAGAACGACATAGAAAGTGCTCCAATCTGGCCTATGGTGGCCTACCCTCTTCAAGGATTCTGATGAGTTCATGAAGAGGTATACTGACTGTCAGAGGATGGGCACTTGTGGACAGCGTGATATGACGTTGATGCAGCCCATTCAATTTTGTGAGGTTTTTGACGCATGGGGCATCGATTTCATGGGTCCATTCCCTAAGAGTCAGGGATTTGAGTACATTCTGTTGGCCGTTGATTATGTGAGTCGTTGGGTAGAGGCCATCCCCGCCCGAACCGTAGATGCTAGGACTGTATGCCGATTTTTAAGGAAGAATATCATTTCACGGTTTGAGGTGCCTAGAGTATTGATATCTGGCGGGGGGTCTCATTTCGTCAATGACAAGGTAAAGGCCCTTGCTAGCAAGTTCAACATTGACCATCGAGTAGCCACACTGTATCATCCTCAGACCAACGATCTTGCTGAAGTGTCGAACAGGGAGATCAAGACTATTTTGCTGAAGGTCGTCCGCCCTGACCGAAAGGATTGCTCACAGCTTTTGGATTCGGTCTTGTGGGCATATCGGACGTCCTTCAAGACTCCTTTGGGTACATCTCCCTTTCACCTCATTTATGGCAAGCCTTGACATTTACTAGTTGAGATGAGACATAGGTCACTTTGGGCAGTCACAGATATACTTTTGGATCCAGTGAGTGTAGGATATCTGAGGAGGGCGGAGTTGGCAACCCTGGAGGAGCTAAGAGATGCAGCCTTTTCGAGCAGCCTACAGTATAAGGAGAGAGTGAAGGAGTGGCATGATTCTCATATCAGCCACAAGCAGTTTGAGCCAGGACAGAGAGTATTGTTGTTCGATGCCAGGCTTAGATTATTTCAAGGGAAGTTGCGTAGCAAATGGAAGGGACCATACCTGGTCCGAAAGGTACATGACAATGGAAGCATTGACATATCTGAGATGTCATCTGAGTCTACCTTTCATGTTAACGGGCAGCAGCTCAAACCATGTCTAGATCATGAGCCACTGGTCGTTGACGTCGCCCCTATTCATTTTACGTAAGATGTGGTCTCTTGACTCACATCTATTGCATCTCGCGCCTGATTATCACTGTCTTCTGACTTGTATAGATCCAGATGTCCATATCAAACTATTCTTCAGTCCAACACCCCATTGGCATCTTTGATTATGCTATACTTAGGGTGTACTTTACACTAAGTATAGGGGGAGTGTGAGACTTCTGATTTTCCTTTGATTCTTTTCTATCTCTGTTTTGCTGCCTACACTTAGGGATATTTCACCCTAAGTATAGGGGAGGTAGACCCTGTACATTCCCCACCCGGATTTCTCTTTGTGTACAGCCTACTATACTTAGGATTACTTGATCCTAAGTATAGGGGGAAACGCCCGAGATTCTTTTCCATTCTATTCTTTCATTCGTCTTTGTAGTATAGGTTTTCTTTTCACTTCCCTATACTAAGCACGAGCTATGTCTTCTTCATCGCTCTTGATTCACTCTGAGGACATCGTTCGAGCTAAGTATAGGGGTGTGTCGTATATATTTCATATATACTTTAGCCATAACTCGTACTTTGTGTGAGTGTGTTAATAGATAAAATGGTTAAAATCCTTAAAAATCCATAAAAATTTACAAAAATTTCTGGTACATAAAATTCTTTATTGCACATACAAAGCTACTTTCAAAATTATTTTTGTAAAAATGTTTGTAAAAATATTTTGTGTAAATAGTTTGTAAATATTTTGAGATCAAAATTATGTATATAGTACAAAATTTTTGTAAAATGTTTGAAAAATAAAAAGTTTGCAAAAACCCTTTTGTAAATGCATGTACATATTTTGTAAAACTTCTGCATTCATGCATACATCCATTCTTTCAAACATTTTCAAAAATTTTGCATGTCTTCAAAAATTTTCAAAAATTGCATCTTTGTAAATATTTGTACAGTTTTTCTGAATCATAGTTGACATTTAAACTAGCCTGGAATTAAATTGAAAAATGGAGCTTGGTTAAGATCTTAATCCACCTAATTCTAAGAGGAACCTTATAGGGCTTAGGGTTGAGACTTTTCAGGTCCATGGTGACTTAATTCTTTGAGTCCACTAGGCTATGATCATATGTCATCTTGATGAGCCTAAGTAGAACACTTAACAACACACACATGACTCTCACAGACAATGGCTTTACTTGCACCATCATTTTACACCTATCTCTCTACGGATGAGGTGGTGAGGAGGCAGTCTTCTTTGACTTGGGTTAGCATATGAGGGTAGTACTTCTAGGCGGAACCTCTCTTCTTCTTATAGTGAAGGAAGTACGTCTCAACTTGGTCTGGTAGCATTGAGGTCTAAAGACAGGAGTTGTGGGTTGCAATAAAGTTTCAAAAGAGGGATAGTCTACTGGCTCAAGAGGAAAAACTCCTTATGTATATACGTTGCACCATGTAGATATGTTGTACATATGCACATCAAAAAATGTGCAAAAAGAAAAACTCCAAAAAAGTGGTGGGTCTGATAGAAAATGAAATACCCACCGGAGTGTATATAGTCAAATAAAGCAAAGCTTATGTTACCCATGCCCATCTCATGAAGCTTGCAGGAGGGAGACTTAGCTACACTGGTTAGGCTCCCTAGGATACATGGCTACACTGGCCATGGTCCATTCTCTTCTTCCTCCTCTTCTTGAGCCAGTTGAACTTGAACTTAGAAGGGAATACCCTGCTCCTCGAGGAAAGAGTTTCCAGACTAGGGTATTAGAGTTATCTTGTTGAGGGGGTTGTCACTTTGCCATTTCTGAGGTGGGGAGATACATGCCACTTACACCGTACAAGAAAAGATTCATGGTCATCAAAGTTTGTGTATGTAGACTTGTTCTGATCTGGATTGTTGAGGAGTCCTGACTATAGATTAGTGGAACTTGGAGGCTGTTGAGTTTTAAAACTAAGTCCAAATAAGGTTCCGACAAATTAATAATCCAAAGATCTGACTGAGCTCCATACTTCAATTTAATGAAGACAAGTTTAATAATCAACCTTGATTCATCTTCATCTTCTTTTTCTTTTTCTTTCTCTTTTCACTTCTCTTTCAAATAAGTGTTTGCTAAGGGACTAGCAAAAGTAAAGTACAGGGGGTGATGAATACTCATTCATCACTCTTTGTTCTTATATTTTAGCTTAATATCTTGGCAAAATAACATGTAGATAGCTGTAAATACAATAAATTACCAATAAGCATGCTTTTCTTTAATATCAATAATTAGCATGTATTTGTGCAAAAATAAAAGAATAAAGAATAAAATAAAAAGAAGGAAATATTTAGAATAAATATTGAGTGACCTAAACCTAAGAGAGGGTCCAATATGGGCCTGATCGCCAAATAAAATAAGTAGAGAGAGACAATGCCACTCTACCTTGTACATATTTCTTCTTATATATATATATTTTATTTTCACAAAATAAAAATAAAAATTTGTTTCTAATCCCTTGTATATATTCTTAAAAAACAAAAATTAGAAAAATAAAATAAAAATAAAAATAAAAATAATTTCTCTCTACAGCCTTGTACATATCACATGTATATATGTATCAGATATCTATTTATTTCACACTTGTAAATAGCTCATAAAAATAAAATAAAAATTATTTTATACTCCAAATAAAATATTTTAAATAAATAAAATATAAAATTTGGGTATTTGTACAATAATAAGTAAATAAAAATAATTATGTAAAATACCTAGGTACTTTATACCTGTATATAATATAATATATTGTATATATTATAATTTATTTCTCATAAAAATAAATAAAAATCACTAAAAAATATTTCAGAAAATAATAAACATTTTTCATTTTGAACATTTTTTAAAATAAAATAATTTCCTATTTTTAATTTATTTTACAAATCTTTTTAATCTCCTTTTTTCGATTGGTCCAGGGGGAACGTTGACCTCGGTCAACTGCCCCCTTTGGACCTCATTTCCTCACGGATCTGGTTTCCACCCGAATTTCTCCTATTTTCCCCCCACTGATCCGATCACCATTCCATCCCAATTCACACTTCGATTACCGAGGAATGATCCATGATTCTCGTCCGTCGATTCCATTGGGGATCTGTTCCTCAGATTGCGCGCCTGTGCTCCAATCTTCTTGGACCTCGCTAGGTATATAATTCCCTAGAGCCGCAATTTCCTCTCTATCTTTGGCCCTTGCCCTCGTCCCCAATGAACTCCGTCTTCTTCTTTGAGTGACAGCAGGTGAGGGAGTACGTTGTAGTGAGGTTTCGAGGTGTATAGCCCTAGGTCCGATGAACTTCTTGCCATGCTCTACCGCGAGGTGGGATCCAGCCTCTAGACGCGTCAATCCATTGAGGCAAAGACCCCCGAAGGTCCCCGACCTTCAGCCCAGACGACTGCATCCATTAGGTAATTCCTATTCCTCCTCGTTTGCGTTTAATTCAAGATTTTGGAGGTCGATCAGATTGTGTTCATCGGCTCAATTTCACTGTGATCGAATCATATTTTAGCCATTCCAACGAACCTAGCACGTCCATCAGACTTGTCCCCATTTTCTACATCCATTTGCTCCCCTCGTTCGTTCAGGAACGGGGATTTAGCCCTCCTCCGCCATCGCTTCGCTGGAGGGCACACTCTGCCTCATCTACCCCTCCATTTCGCGCACTAACGGGTCGAGGCACTTTGCCCTCGACCCAATAGTCTTTCTGTGCAGGTGTGGACTCCAAAGAACCTCATCTAGAAGATCAAATACTGAAGCACAACAGCTCCAGGTCCTCAACATCTTCGGGCAATTCCAGACGTCCCCGACCTCATCAGAGCATCGCAGCAGCTACGGACAGGTGTCAGCGTCCTTTCCCCTATCCAAGCAGCTTCGAAGGACGGCCCAGTTGCTCGTAGTAGTCGAACGAAGCTCGCCGGCTGTGAGTTCTTCGTCGTTCTTCCAGGAGGCGCCTCTGTTGTTGGATCGAGTCCCCCGCAATTTCTGAACGTGACCGTTCGTCTTTGGGGGCTCTCGACCATCCGATCCATCTGAGGATCAGATCCCACATGTCCATCGTCGAACCGGTATCCGCGACTCTCGACCGTCTGATCATAAGTGAGGAACCCTCGACCGATGGATCGCCACTAATAAGGGTATTTGTACTTAGGCCCTTTTCACTTTTTGCTTTTATTATTTAGTCATGTAAATAGTTTTAACAGTTATTTTTAGTTTGGACATTTTATACTTAGGACTTCGTGCTTCTTTTATTTGCCTTTTAGTCCCTCTGTGTGTGCATCACGTGGTATGTCACGTGAACTCTGGGATATTTGCATTTTCCTGCCTGGATTTTATTGATGTTATCAAATGAATGTTTAGAAATAGGAATTGCACTAATACCCCTGCTTGCTTGGTTCACTCACGTGCAATTCACGTGGAGCGTCAGACTTTTTGCAGATTAAGACAAGTACTTTCTCCAAGTGTTATTGTTTGGCTGGATGTTTTTCCATAATTGCATATAGGTCCCTGTGTGATGTGCCTCTTGTGTTTGATTTATAAATAGCAATTTTCATCCAAAATTCGTGAAACTTTGACACGTGGCCCATGCCATGAAGAAATTTCCCTGAATTTTTGGTGGCTTTTTCTTTTTATTTAGCATTTTTAAAAATTGAAAAACCTTAAAAATCACTACTGTCTGTCTTTAAAAATCCACTAAAAATATTGAAACCCTCTAACAAAATCCAAAAAAATTATTGATAGCTTTTTTGGTTTGCTTTTGATTCTATCCAATTTTTATTGCATTTGGATTTATAAAAACTCTAAAAATTAAAAAACATTGAAAACCTATAAAAATTATTAAAAATTCACAAAAACTTAAAAAATTGCATTTTTGGTTTATATAATTAGATTTTTATTTTTAGTTTATCAAAAAATTGTTGTTCGAATTTTATAGCCTTTTTAAGTATTTTTAAATAGCCTTTAGATTCGGGTTGTACACTTCCTTGTATTTTTGACCTTGTTCCATTTTTATAAAATTAATTAAAAATCAGAAAAACCCAAGAAACATACTAAAAAACACTTGAATATTTCTAAAAACCAAAATTATTTTTATTTTAATTTTTTGAGTATTTTTGCTACCTTAAATAATTGTCTGATTGTGCCTTTTTTATTTCTTTTATACCTTTTCTTAATTTTAAAAATTACAAAAAATTGGAAAATATAAAAACCACCTTTTTATTTTATTTTATTTATTTTATTTTGATTTTTGACTACTTCGTAGCCTAGGCATACCGTGCTCCTTGTGTTCGACCCTAGTAGCTATACCAGGTAAAATAATATAGCGAGACCGCTATTTGTGCTTTAGTGCTTGATTTTTGTGTTTGGTGGTCTTTGTTTTCTTGATTGACTTAGCCTCGCGGTTCGGGTCGCAATGACCTTATTTATACCTTAACCCGATAGCGAGATTTTGAGTCACCAGGTACCCTATCTCAGGCTCTACCTGCCTTCGAGGTACATTTTCTTTGTTTTTCTTGCATTTTTAGATTCACTGTACCCTTAGGATTCAATCCCCATCCTTCATTTCACTTTTTAGCCGTTCGTTCACCTCTGCCACCCCCCTCGCCGGAGCTTGCTCCAACGAGCTCCATTTTCGTTGTTCCCACCTCCATCGCTTCGCCATGGGGTCGAAGCATTCTGCCCTTGACCCCATAACCATTTTTTTGCAGGTCCAAGGACTTTAGAAGCCGCTGGTGCTCGTTTTAAGGAGTCGCCATGATACCTTCATCCCCCCAGCTCCTCCGCCCTTGCGCGCGATCTCTGTCCACCGCCAGAGATTTTTGGAGCCACCAACCTCTAGAAGGACCTCCCAGGGAGCTCGTCGGCCATTTTTGAGCCCTTCAACACGCCAGAGGCCGAGGATGGAAGTCGGGGAAGATTGCCTCGCCGTCGTTTCTTCCTTGTTCTTCCTCCGGGGCCCTCCACCGTTAGATCGAGGCCGGCGCCCCAGACCAAGCAGCCGTTGATAGATCTCGCCGCCCCAGCACCGTTGATCTCCCAGCCGGCGATCTAATCGTGGCCCTCCGTTTCTGAACCTGCATCGGCCATCCGTTGTGTGACACATGGCAAGTCATCCATCAACAACAACCGGATCGAGTCCCTTACTTTGGGTATTTTGCCTATACATCCAAAGAGTTTTGTATTTATTTATTAAGACCTAATATTTCATCTGCCGTTAGATATATTTTGTAAATTTTGCAAAAACCACCCCGTAGTTTTATTATTTACAATAGGGTCCCTATCCACGTCACCTCACGTGCCTAGCGCACGTGAGGCGTGGGAATTTTATGCGGGGACCCCATCTACTTTTCTCATTTCGAATCAGTCTAGAAAGTATTCTATAACATTATAACTTTTTAATAATTTGCAACTTAGCCCTCAGGGTTTTTGATAATTACAATTACGTCCCTGCTAGGTCACGTGCCCCGCGCACGTGACGTTGGCAATTTTGCAAGCATGCCCTTGGCTTTTTGGTTATTTCTAACTGGTCCATAAATATTTTTAGTGTGTTATAACTTTCTGGGATATTTACACGTAGGCCCCTGGACTTTTGCATAATTACAAAAATATCCTTGTAGGGTTCCACATTCTTTCTTTTCTGTATTTATTTCATGCATCTATAAAATCCTAAAAAATCCCCCAAAAATAGCATAGGTTCATGTTGCACTGCTCTTTAATGCCATATTTTTAGTTTGTATTTTTGTAGCATTTTATTATTTATAAAAAAAATCAAAAATATGCATTTTCGTCCTAGTTTGAACTAGAAATTACATAAAAATTATAAACCATTTTTAAAAAATTACAAAAAATATATTTTGTATGTTTTTGTATTTTTTATCTTTAGGCCAAAAATCACTTAGAAAATACAAAAGAAAAATCATAAAAATTATAAAACACCTAAAACCTTTATAAAAATTGATAAAATCTATAAAAAATCTAAAAAATGCAATTTCTGTTTCTAAATTTTCTATATATTATTATCTTTATTTTAAAATTAATTTGGAGATTTTTGGTTACTATTTAATATTTTTCATCTCCATTTTAATTTCAGATATTTATTTAATTCCATGTTCCAAGTATTTTTTATTTTAAAAATACCAAAAGAGTTAGATATAGAAAAATCATAAAAAAAATTAGAAAGATATACAACGCACAAAAATATTTTATTTCCTAAATTTTGATTATTTTTACCTATTTTTATATATACATTATCTCTCTTTCCCTTATTATATATATTCTTCTTATCTTATAATTTAGAAGAAAAAGGAAATATAAAATATAAAAAGAAAATACAAAATCAGAAATTAAAAAGAAAAATATTAAAATATAAAAATCTAAAAAAAATAAAAATTAAAACCTATAAAAAATAGCACATATAGACAAATTAATCACATTCACTTTTGTGCATTGAATTGCCTCGATCTACCTGTTTGCTTCCTGTGTTCGACACTCTACACTACTTGCACTATACACATCTTTTGTAGAGTTATAATAAATTTTAACTCTGCATTTACTTTCATTGCTTGATTATGAACGGTGGGTTAATTGTTGATTGACCCGGGTTTCGTGAGCGGTCGCCTCAACGACATTGTGGTCTCGCCTTGTGTGGACTACTTTAGGCCCTCGCAAAATCCGTGTTATCAAGCTCCTCCTCCTCCGTCGCTCATTGGAGGGGCTCCACCCGCGTCACCGCCCACCCATTCTACCCCCAGGAGCTTCCCTGAGCTCCATGTTTTTCTGCTACAAGCTCTTTGTAGGATACAAAGCGAAAAAATGCATTTGTTGGGCTTCTTGAAGTTCAAATAGATCCCTTACGCCTCTAGCTTTGTCGGAGCATCCTCGAGGTCCCTGACCATTTTGAGCAGGTCAACCAGCTGTGGGAGGATGTCAGGAACGAGGAGCGACCGTCGGCAGGCGTGCAGATTCTCAGAGTTGAGCGCTTCATCGGATCAAGACGCGCCTTGGGCGAGTTCTTCGATTGTTCTTCCACCTTGCCCGCTTGTCGTTGGATCTATAGCAGCCCCTAATCTGGATCTCCACCATCGTATATCTTACACCTTCAACCATCGATCATCTTCAGAGGATCTAATCAGGGTCGCCCGACGCGAGCCGTCATCTCGAGCTGCGGACGCTCCACGTGTCTTAGTGGATCATCAGAGCCGTTTGCAATTTTGCCTAGTGTCATTTTTGTATTTAGATATTAAAAATTAAACGTTCATCTGCCGTTTAATTATTTTTTTAAATTTTCAAACAAGCCCCTGAACTATCTTTATTTGCAATCGGTCCGTGTTAGCTCACCTCACGTGCAGTCCCACGTGAGGTGGGCATTTTAGAGACAGGCCCTTGTGATTTATTGTATTTCATTTTGGCCAAGAACATTTTATCATGTTATATATATTTTTTGAAAATTACAGCAAGGCCCTTGACTTTTATTTAAATTACATATATGCCCCTACCAGTACAAGTATTTTTTTATGTTTGTTTTATTTCTTAAATATATCAGTTGTACTTAGAAAATTCTCAAAAAATAGGGATAGGAGTCTAGCATATTGTAGATTCACGATATAATTTTATATTTTGATTTTAGACACTTTTATTATTTTAGAAAAATAAAAAGACCACCCTTTCGTATTATTTCCAGTATAAAACCATAAAAAATATAAAGTATTTCAAAATTCCAAAAAAATATTTTTTGTCCATTTGTTTTTTCACTCTAGAAAACAAAAACTCTAAAAATAGAAAAAGAAAATTTATAAAAATAAAAAAGTTCTAAAAAATCCATTATAAATATCTAAAGTATCTTTAAAAACTCCAAAAATATATTTTTCAGATACGTATTTTTATTTATATCATTATCTACCTATTCAAATTGATTTGAGGATTTTTACTAGATTCTCTATTTTTCATCCCTAAATCAATTTCGGCCAATTAATAAATCCCCCTATTGAGGTATTTTTGACTATAGAAATATAAAGTTAGTAAAATTCATTAAAAAATCACAAAAATAGTAAAAAATTATTTAAAATCCAAAAACATTTAATTACACAATTTTTAGTTATATTTATTTCTATATTATCTATTATTGTATATATAATCTTATATATTCTTATATTAGAAAATTAAAAGAAAAAGAAAATACTAAATCTAAAAATATAAAAAGAAAAGATAAAAATATAAAATCTAAAACAAATATAAAAATATAAAACAAAAATAAAATAAAAAATACAAAATAAAAAACCCACAAAAACAAAACCATTACATATTGTGCTTGATTTTCTTTAGCTCACGTTTCTCTAAACCATTGCTTCCTATTTTCGACCCCTACTTGCTTGTCACTATACATCTTTAGTATGGTATAATAAATTTTGATTCATATTATTTTGCTTGATTTATCCATTGTGTGGGTTGATTGTTGATTGGGTGCAATTGTTGAGGAGTCGTCACAATGACTAAGTCCTCGCCATGTGAGGCTCATTTTAGACACCTCAATTTTTGCATTCATCATCGGGTCAGAAGGTTCGGTTGTTTGAAGTAAAATTACATATATTGTTAGGAAAATGAAAAAGCAAATGGAAAGGGTCGTATGTTGTGAAGTCATTGCATGACAATGGAAGCATTTTGATACCAGAATTGTCATCTGACACACAATCATTCGTTGTTAATGGACAGTAGTTGAAGCCATACATAGAGCATGATACATTCATGTTTGATGTGGATTCCATTAATGTGGTATTTCAGGACGATCTTTGAGCAGAAGCAGCAGAATCAGACTCTGAGTTGAACAAAAATATTTTCCTTGATTGATTCTTTCTTTTTGTTTCACTGTTACATTCTTTCATTTGTCCACTCATGCCTTTCATCAGTGCTATACTTGGGATATGCTTCATCCTAAGTATGGGGGATGAGTGATTTGAGTTATTCTTTTCGTTCACTCGCTTGTCTCCCAACTTGTTGATATTCTGTCTATACTTGGGGATATTTTATCCTAAGTATAGGGGGAGACAAGTCAATTCGTTAATTTTTCAGAAACTTTTATCCTTGATCACCCCACTTAGTGTATAGTCTTCTATTCTTAGGATTAGTTGATCCTAAGTATATGAAGACAATCGAATTCTCATTCTTTCATTGAGTCATTCTAGTATAGATCTTTTCTATACTTAGCACGAGTTATGTCTTCCTTTAGTTGCTCCTTGGTCACTGTGAGGACATAATTCCATATAAGTAGAGGTGGTCATTTATATACGTTAGCCATAACTCGTACTTTCTTGTATTTTAAAAAATATGGATAAAATACATTGGGTAAGGGTATACAAATAAAAATATTGAAAATCACTTGTAAATATGTGTGAGACTTTTTGAAAATTGTTTGTAAAAATCAGTTGACAATGTTTTTTAAATGATTTCGAAAAATGGTTGAAAATGTTTTGGAAAAACTTTTGTAAACCTTCAAAAAATCTTTGTGAAATGCTTTTCAAACCTTTGCAAAATATTCGTTTGTAGATGATTGTGAATGCTTGTGAATTACTAACCCATTTCAAAAATCCCTAAAAATTTAACTCTTCAAAACCCATAAAAAGTTGCAAACCTATTTGAAATTTTTCATAAAAAGTTTAAAATCATAAAATTTGCTTCATAAAAATATCTTTGTGATGCATAAACTCTTTTCAGAATGATGTTGACAATTAAACTGGTATGGAATAAAACCTGAAAATTAGAGCTTAGTTTCGACCTTAATCCACTTAACATCGCAGGAACCTTATAAGAATTGGAATTAAGACTTTTCAGGTCAATGATACTTAATTTTTTAAGTCCACTAGACTATGTTCATATGTCATCTTGACTAGCATATGTATAATATTTCAAGACGCACAAATGACTCTTGAGGACAATGACCAAACTTGGACAAGCACTCTGCATGTAGCTCAACTCAGATGAGGTGGTGAGGGCAGGATTTTTTAGCTAGAGAAGCACCCGTGTAGAAACATATGCCCCAGTAGGAGGCCAGTGCCCCCCAACACGATCTAGTGGCTTATACGTCCAAAGACAGGAGCTGTCGGTTGCAATAAAGCTTCAAAAGAGGGATAGTCTACTGACTCAAGAAGAAAAATTCGTTATGTAAATGTTGTTGTATATAGTATAAAAAGTACAAAATCAAAAACTCCAAGAAATAGACGGGTAAAAAGTCAATGAAAAATCATTCCCATCGGAGTGTGTATCAATAATCTAGGCTTATACTTCAAAGTCAAAGTTGCAAGGTTGCCTATAGCTGGAAACTTGGCTACCTAGCCAAGCTCCAGAGGATATGTGACTACACTAGTCACAATCCATTTTTCTTTCTCTGCCCCCTCTTCTTGATCTGGTTACACTTGAACTTAGAAGAGAATACACCGCTCCTCAAGGAAAGAGTGACTAGATTGAGGAATTAGGGTTACCTTGCTGAGGGAGACTATTTGTTTGGAACTTCATATGTGGGGAGCTACATTTCACATACAATGTACAAGTAAGTCTCATAGTCATAAGAGTTTGCATATGAAATGACTTGCTTTGACTTGGCTATTAAGGCGAACATAACAGAGAATTGTGGAACTTGAGGGATGTTAAGTTTAAATTCTATTCTCAATAAAGTTCCGACAAACTAACAATACAAAGGTCTTACCGAGCTCCAAACTTTGATTTTATGAAAATAAGTTTAAAACAACATAATTGTTCAAATGTTTTATTTCCTTTTCTTTATTCAACACTCATTATCATAATAAGTATTTGCTAGGGACTAGCAAAGGTAAGTATAGGGGGGTGATGAATATCCATTCAGTTACCTTTATTCCTCTATTTTGGCTTTAAATAGTTAGTTAAATACATGTTAATATCACTAACTTAGATGAATTAACATCTAATATTGTCATGTAATTGGCATGCAATTATCTGCATTTGAACCCAAAATAAAAAATAAAGAAAATAAAAGAAAAATAAATGAAGTGTCCAAGATACTAAATGACCCTAAATCCTGAAGACAAAGTCAATATTAACTAGGATAATCAAGAATAAAGTAGGGAGAGACAAGGGATCAAATACTTTATAGAGTTTACAGAAATCCTAATTTAACATATTTTGTGAATAGTGACTTTTGCTCTATTTTATTTACATTCCTACACACTTCAAACAATATACATATTAATATATAGGAAATTATAAAAATAATAGCCAATAAAAATCATGCACGGTACACTTGGTACATATAGATGAAAATGTCGTAAATAAAACTTCATTGATAAATATCTACATCATATGAACTTAAATTAAACCCAACTCATCCCCATTGTATTTCAGATTAAATTATCTATCAAATGAAGCAGTTTCATTTACAATGGAGCCAAGTTACGAATGCTGGCTTTCTGGGGCACCATTGCCCTATGCCATTTATATATGATAATTTTACACTTAATTATTTATATTTTTAATACTTTATATTTTTAATACTTTATGTTTTTAAATAATTTTATATATTTTACAAAACATATTAAAAATACAAACATAAACTAAAACATTTAAAATAAATCCAAAATAAATAGTGAAGTTGAATACATAGGCATACTATACATATAATATGCATACATGTAAATATTTACATGCATAGACAAAATAAAAAAATAAAAAATGTGAACACATAATAAATAATATTGTTAATATATGAAATATGTAAATATAATAATATGTATATAAAATAAAAAAATAAATATACAAAATATAGGAGTATACACCTATTTATGTACATGTAAATATTAAGATATAACAAAAATGATGTAAAAATAAATAAAAACCAACTAAAAATGGAGTTTTTAATAAGAAACAACTTTCATTCTTTAAGATTTAATTAATAAAAATATCTTCTATTGTGTTTCCATTTTATTTCTATTTTCGTCTTTGTTTTGTCTTTTTGTGGCCTGTATGGACTAATCAAAGCACATCGTCCGCTGATCGGGGCCAACTCCCCATTCCCCCTCGGACGGTAACAGACATGTGTTTTCCTATTCTTCGTCATTTTCACTATCTAGATCCCAACCTCATCTGAGACCTCATCTACCCCCGACTCCTTCATGAAACTTCTTCACCAGAGGATCATCTTTCACGTGAATCAATGATCGCTTTTGGTCAAATCTCGATTCAAGCAGAAACACTAATCGAAGGCCCCACTCCAGTCAATACACTATATAGAACCTCCTATGCCATTTTTTATTTTCTAATCTTCTCTTGTCCTCATGACCCCTTGAATTTGTTCCTGGAGTCGAGCCCTTTTGACAGGAGGAGCTCCTTTTTCGATCCAAGTTGTGGCGAAGGTGGTCTAGGTCGATTCAACCCTCGTCGGAGCTCCTCCATGTGATTTCAGCTCCCAAGCCCTACATGTCAAGTGAGCCCCTCATTTCTTGTCTTTTTGTTTTGTAGATAAAGCAGTAGTATAGTTTATCCCTTTATTTTGCTGGAATTGATCCAACTTAGCTTCAAATCCCAAAAACTTTCTCGTAGGAGCTCTAGGATCCGACCACTATCCCGCTTGTTTTACACCTTGTTCTGACTCCCTCATGCCCTCATTTCATTCCCCGTCACAATCTCCATTAGATATTACCATCTGGCCAACCGGATCTTGTATAGACCATCTATTAATATCCTTCCATTGCCTACTCGTTGGAGACCCATTATGTATCATCTTTTTTTTGTTGTTACCCCATTTTTATCAGTTGAGAGAGATCCTCTCGAGCCCAGGAACTTTTTGTGTATATTGCAGCAAGAAAACACCCTTTTCCAAGGGTGTTCGAGTTAAGAGAATGAAGCCCTAAGTGCTTGTCCCTCATTGAAGCTCCGGCCCTCTATCGATGAGGCAAGAACTCCTTTAGCACGTTCATCATTAGTAGAACCCTTCCAGGAATGTCTAGAGCTCATCAGCATCGCGAGAGGTGGCCGGAGTCACGTGATAACCCAGATCGAAGGGGTCTCGACCCGCTACTCTCATTTGTTCGTCTAGATCTGCTCTCTTCATCATATCAAGAATGAGGTTCCAAGTGCAGCAGTAGTTGCTGGATCGAGCCCGTCAGCCACCGTCAGATCCTCTACAGGATCTAATCTAGGTCGATCATCGACAGAGGCATATGCATGCATCAAAGTCGTTCATCGCATAAGTGACACGATCCCAACCGTCCATCAACACACCATTTGGGGGTATTTTTCATAACTCAACCCCTCCCCCACTCTTTTTGTATTTAAGTTTTAGTATTTAAACATTCATCTTCAGTGTATCAATTTTTTTGGTACTTACATAATTTCCCCCTGAACTATATTTTATTTTAACCTTAGCCAAGTGCCAGGTCACCTGTCCCCCACATGAGGCACTTTTGGGGTTCACCTTACACTTTTTGGACATGTTATTAAATGCTCTAAAACTTTTGTGTAATTGATATTTAGTACCTACCAGGCATATAGGTAGCAAG
Source organism: Ottelia alismoides (assembly GCA_037367405.1). Classification (NCBI taxonomy): domain Eukaryota; kingdom Viridiplantae; phylum Streptophyta; class Magnoliopsida; order Alismatales; family Hydrocharitaceae; genus Ottelia; species Ottelia alismoides. The sequence continues at coordinate 157,769 of JAZKJV010007244.1, read as the reverse complement.
CGAATTAGGACATGTTACGCCCTTGCCCATGCATTTTGTATGCACGTTCTGAAATGAAAGAAAGTTATTTAAATTTCATATTAGTCCATGTGCTGTAGTTTTTTTGGGTGTATTTATTTGTATTTATTATCTCTAATTATGCAAAAATTATAGGAAAATATGTTAAGTGCTTGGAATACATACGTATCCCATATATTTTTCGTATGGAATTTAATGTTATTTTCCTATTTCCTAAAAATAAAAAACATGCCATTTTGTCTTGTTTGCCATTAAAAATTCAAAACAAATTTCAAAACATTTTCAAAAATTCCAAAAGAATTACAATAGGTTTTTTTGTTACAGCTTATGACCTTAACAAAAATATTTAAAAATTTCAAAATAAAAACCCTAAAAATCACTAAACATATAAAAAATATTAAATTTAATAAAAAAATTTTAAAAATCCAAAAATTATATTCTCTATTTCTAAATTTTCTATATTTTATATAATATATATTGTGAGAGAATGTAATAGGTGCGTAATTGGATCTCTCCAGGATCCAATTACCCCACTCATGTTTAGTCCCACATGGATGAGTGGTGGGACTCCGACCTGTCTGTGAGGTTATATGAGGAGCCCCACACCCCCTGTACTCATTGAGAAATTCCAATAGAATATCCGTCCCGTTGAGGTCTTCTCCCGTGGTTTCATCGCGCTCCTTAAGGAGTAGGGTTCCACATTAAATCTTTGTTCTTAATGTTTACTATTTTGTTTATCGATTCCGCTTCCGCTTCTCAAATTTCAACATGGTATTAGAGTGGGTCGATTCTCAGAGATTTTATGTTTATTTTCTATTTCGAGAGTCGGTAGTTGATTATCATTGAAATTTTGTTTGAGAAGATAAGTTGTTCAAGATTCACGAAGTTCTAGGGTTCTCTCCTTGGAACCCTAATCTCCATCGTCATTAACAACACATTATGTTAGGTTTCTTCATATGAAACCCTGATTACGATGACATCTAGAAATGTGTTCGAGTTCAAAATGAAGAACCATCTTCCACCGCAGGTTGTGGTGGCACCAATCCCAACGTGCACCTCCATCTCGATGCATAGGAGGAGCATATCCTTCTTGTATCCCCGATGCTTGCAGCTCCTATGCCCACAGCAGTGCAACGACATGCTCCAGATTCAAGGCCGCCTGCACGGCTGCACCAACATCAGCCTGTGAACATCAGTCTGCATGACGGAATATGAAGATCAGTTAACATCATCGAGATGCCCAAGCAACGGCCTCTTTTCCATGTTGGTCGAGTCCAAGCCTGGTGATGGCCGCCATCATTTGTTCCAGGCACAAGCACTGTGCCCCGCATCCATGTGTCCCTCTCCAGATCATGATGAAGCCCAACTGCGGCGGCCTTCCCTTGTGCAGAACCTCTCAGCAACCCAAGCCGCCAAGGGCAATCCTTCCTCGCGCAGCAGCCCATCACTGCTGCAGGCCGCTCGTGACCCAGCATCCTCCAGGCAGCCTCTCTGTTTGCATCTTCCTCCATCGCGTGAACTCCTGGCATGGCGACAACAAAGCAGTGGCGTCGTTCCTATAATGGCGACTCCTCCCTTCTATATCCTGGCGACACAGGTCGCGACATCTAGAGCGACACTCTGGCAGCAGCTCCGGCGCCCCTTCCGATCTCCTCGCATCTCCCGAGCCTCTGGCGCAGATCACGCCTCCATTTTTGCACGAAGCAACCACTTATGGCAGCAAGTCACGTGACAAATCGTGAAGCAGCCGCTTATGAAGTCTCCAGGCGGAGCTCAGGCTCCTCAGCGCTCCGTAGTAGCGTACCTTTTCTCGAGTGGAGCTTCCCTCCTATGTTCGGTGGCGGCTACATCGAAAGAGAGGGGTTCCCACGATGGGAACCCTAGTGGCCACTGGAAGGACAAGGGCCTGATGGCCGTAATATAAAAAAATGTTTGTTTTGCTGCTGTAGTTTGGGCCCATGTGGGCTGTTAAAAAAAATGGGGGTTATTTGTTTGGGAGCCTAAAGGGGACTGCTCTGTTAAAAAAAAGATTATTTATATAAAAAGGGGGAGAAGATAAGGCCCAACAGTGGGATGAAAAAGGAGGGCGGCCCAACATTGGAAATTAAAAAAAGAAGGAGGAGGGGACGCCAATGGTTTACAAAAAAAATATTTTGAAAGGAAAAAAGGTGCACACAATAAAAAAAGCCGTACGCAAAAGTTTTTCAAAAAAAAATAAAAAAGAAGAAGAATAGGAAAAGTCGTAAAAAAATGGTTGAACGGCTTGAAGAAAAAAAGAAAAAAAATGAAGAAAATGAAATGATGCAAAAAAATGCATGTTTTGGTTTATCCCAACTTGATCAATGCTCCTATTCTATCAAGTATAGGAGAAAGGGGGAGCCAGAACTAAATTCTTCAGGACATCTCCATATCCACGACTGATAGATCATCACTCCAGCTTTCTACAGATCGTCCGTCTTCACCGAGCATCAACTTCTTCGTCAAGGCGTATACTTCTTCTTTTACGACCCGATACGTTCACCGTGCTGGACTTCTTCTGCAAGGATTCTTCTCCAAGCACGACAGAGATATGTTCCGGTACCTGATATCACAACGGTTCTACATGCATGACAGAGATACGTTCCGATGACCTGAAAGCCGCAAACCCGTACTCGTGCATGGTCCTCTACCAGCAACGGACATGTATTCTTGTGATGTATCGTGTGAAGATGTGTTGTATACTTTCTTTTGTTGCAAGCTCTAGCTTTCTCAGCTCCAGCTTGAGGGGGAGTGTTAGAGAATGTAATAGGTGGGTAATTGGATCTCTCCAGGATCCAATTACCCCACTCATGTTTAGTCCCACATGGATGAGCGATGGGACTCCGACCTGTCTATGAGGCTATATAAGGAGCCCCACACCCCCTGTACTCATTGAGAAATTCCAATAGAATATCTGTCCCATTGAGGGCTTCTCCTGTGGTTTCATCCCGCTCCTTAGGGAGTAGGGTTCTACGTTAAATCTTCGTTCTTCATGTTTACTATTTTGTTTATCGATTTCGCTTCCTCTTCTCAGATTTCAAAATATATTAAAATTAGTTTAAGTTTATTTTTGAACTGAAATTTATTTTTAAAACTCTAAAAAATATCTGTATTTTCTATATTTAATGTTTTGCATATTTTCAACTCTAAAAATCCATAAAAAATTAGAAATATATTCTAAAAATCATAAAAATAAAGAAAATACTAAAAAACAAAAATATTTCATTTCCTCATCTTGACTTTATTTTGAAATATTTTGAATTCTGAAAAAGCTATAATCTATATATTCTATATCTTATATATATCTTATACTATAATTCTATATTATATATATTATTCATTTTATTTTTGAAATCAAAAATAAAAGTTGCAAAATTTTAAACATAAAAATATAAAACATTAAAATCCATGAAAATTTGAATATCGTTTAAAACCCACAAAAAATATAAAAAAGTGAACAGAAATAAAAACAACAAAACTAAAAATCCAAAAACGTCTATTAATTAGAAATAAATAATAATTATTTTATATATCCCTGTTTGGCTTCCTTGAGTTCGAGACTCAATTGTACTTACACATATACACTATTGTAAAGTTATAATAAATTTTGACTCACACGCATATTATTTTACGTTAATTGTTGGTTGATTGTTGTTTACTCAGTGATTGATCACTGTAGCCGTTGTTGACCTAAATTGTTAGGTTAGCGTATAAATCATCTGAGTTAAAACATTCTCTAACTATTGTTTCCTATCCTACAAAGAACTTGCAAAAATTAATATGTAGTCTACATGACGAGGTTCTGGAGATGTCCCTTTTGACCGTTACCTCCATTAAGAAGGTAGCTACCATGGTCCCAAAGATGGAGGCTGCTCAGGGTAAGCAGAGAGAGGCTAACCACATCAACCTCAGTAATCGATAAGGCATCCCCCATCGAGATTTGTACTGCTCCTACCTAGAGCATCATTTTCACCTAGTGAGACAACTTCTACATTTAGCATATTTTCCCCCGACATCTATTTTAAGGTAGAGCTTGAGGAATCAAGGCACTACTTAGTTCCATACTCTAATGCACTCCCAGAATGACAAATCGAAAGGTATCAGCATAGTTTCCCGTCGTTCTATGTCTCGGTCAGGTGGTCGTTAATGCCTCCACTGTCAACATCCGGGCCACTTCAAGGCTCAATATCCTTTAAATGTCAATAACTCAAGAACCCCTCACCTGAGTGTTCCATCAACTAGCTCCTTCGGCCAGTCACAGGTATTGATATTCCCTCATGGATGTCGACGTTTTCAACTCCCCCTACCATGATGACCGAGTGTCGTGTTGTTTTTGATCAGTTGATCAGCATAGATGTATTAGCTGGAAAATTACCTTGTAGAATTGAATCAAGTTGTAGAACGAGTCCCTATGAACTCGTGGTCAAAGAACCGCCGACGGTTTCGGAGCCGACGGTTACGGCAAGACCGAGTCTTGCAGGGATCCGGCGGGCGTGGGGAGTAAGGGCGGACTAGCGAGGGGCATTTCACGCCCTATAAATAGCGGCCTCCATAGATGGAAGTCGATCACCAACGGAACATCCCTCGCTAGGGAGCCCTCTCCCATCCTAACATCTCTCTCGCTCTCTCGCAGCCGAAGCAAGAAGGCATACCTCGACGAAATCTCAGACTGGTATCAGAGCTCGGTGCCTTCGATCTTCACATCTGCGCGTCAACGATCATACCTCCAGTCACCGATCAGACCGCCGAGGCGGCTGCCGCCCCTGTCGACCAAAAGAACGAAACCCTAACGGGTCTCCAGGTTCTTTTAATATTACCGATTTCCTTCAAGCAATTGAAACCCTAATGTTAAGAAATTTGCAAAATCCCCCCATCGTTTTTTATATATTGTGAGTAGTTTTTTTAGGGGCCCCCAACTTTCCGTAAGCTGCTATTCCCTTGTATTCCTTTTAATTGCTCTCTGGCGGATATTATTTCCCAATCTGAATTGCTCTCTGGCGGGTCTGTTTTTTAATTGTTCTCATGATGGGTCCCACGTTTTTTGAACATCATATAGATGTTACGTTTTTGTTTTTTTTTCCACCAAACATTGCGTGTTTTGTTTTCTCTCATTTTTTTGTTATCTATGTTATTCTTTTTGACGTGATCTACTGTTTTATTTTTTTAAAAAAAATTAAAGGTTGACTCTATTGTTTAAAATTATATCTTGAATTTCAAAGTTTTTTTGTGGAGAAGATCTGTAACATCCATGTCCCTGTATGATCTCAAGTTTCTTAACCTCATCGAAAATAGACCTTTCTCTGATAAGACAGTGTCCATTTTTTAGATTAAAAAAACGTGTAGTTGATTTTTTTAAAAAAAAGATAAAGTCTATTTATTAAAGTTAATTAACATAGTTTTTTTTTCATTTACTTTAAATTGTTGCATGTTGGTTGTATCACTGTTAACTTAGTTATTAAAAACACAACTTGCATTTTTTTATTTTAATCTTTACTTAATCTCACACAATCGTATATTCATTAGATCAACAAAATGACAAGCAAGATGATTGCCACTGAGGTAGGGAAAATTGAGTACCTGAACGGTACCAATTACGAATTATGGAGTAGAAAGATCTACTATGGCCTGTTGCACGATAGCATACACACCATTATAGACAAACCTGGCCCAATCTTATCTGAGAATCCAACTGTGGATGAAATTAGGTCCCGCGAACAGTGGGCGAAAATAGATAATAGGGCTAGGAGCTTTATGCTGACCCACATGGATCTGAACCTGATTCGGGTCTTCGAGACCTGTGAATCAGCTTACGAGCTCTGGACTGCGGTTAAGGACAAATACCACTCTAAATCGGAGGTGAGCGTCCAACTTCTTCTACACAAGTACAACTCGTGTAGAATGAAGGAATCTGAAAGCGTCCTTGAGCACGTGAACAAGATGATCGTGATGGCCAAGGATCTTGCGGCTGCTGATTGCGCGATTCCGGAGAGGATGCAGATCGCAACCATACTAGGAAGTCTCCCTCCGTCATTCGACATGGTTGCCACATCTCTGAGGATGAACGGTAACATTAAGTCTGTGACGGACCTACCTGCACAGCTGGCGATTGAGCAGGACCTCTCTAAACAAAGATCGAAAGCTGAGATCTTTGAGGTCGAGGAAGAAGAGGAAGCAAATGCCGTGCACGCAAAGAAAAGATTAGGTCCCTCCAAGGCGAATTTCAAGGGAAAGAGTGGGAAATACCCACGCGGCTCTTGCTACGGTTGTGGTAAATATGGCCATTTCAAGGTCAATTGCCCCAACAAGAAGAAGCCGGGAATTTCTAAAGTGCCTGAAAATAAAGGCAAAAAGAAAATGGAATTCGCGGCTGTCGTGGAATGCAACTCTGTCATCACGGACAGTGATGGATGGTGGATCGACTTTGGAGCAACCAGACATATCGCGAAGACGAAGGAGGGCCTGGTGGACTTCAAGGAGATGAGCAAAGGCGAACAGAGGATCTTCATGGGGAACAACACCTACCTGGATGTGGAAGGTGTTGGGACATACAGACTTGACCTGGGAGATAGCATTATGGTACTGAATGATGTCCTATATGCCCCAGGGATACGTCAGAACCTGATATCTGTCCCAGTGCTGCTCAAGAAAGACTTTGAAGTTAGGTTTTATAATAAGCGTGTATCCATAGGCAAGAATAAGAAGGTCTATGCAATGGGAAAGTTTGTGCCCGAGCATGACCTATTCTGTCTTCTTGTAATAAATTCCAGTGAATCGATGAATGTCTCTTCTGATTATTCCTTGTGTTATTTGTCTGATTATGACTTGTGGCACATGCGACTGGGTCATCCAAGAAATTCTAAGATAGATCAAATGATTAAGGCAAATTTGTTGCCTAAGATCACGGGTGCAAGGACATTGCCCTGCGAACACTGTCTAACCGGTAAAATGACGAGAAAACCCTTCTCAACCGGAATTCGGTCAACGGAGTTACTAGGTTTGATCCATTCAGACATATGTGGACCACTAAGCGTCAGCACACATAGAAATAAGGAATATTTTATAACATTCATTGATGACTACTCGAAGTTCTCCTATGTCTATCTCTTAGGAAGAAAGTCGGAAGCACTTGAAACATTTAAGAGATATAAGACAGAAGTGGAGACAAGATTGGGAAAACCAATCAAGACTCTTAGGACAGATAGAGGTGGGGAATATACCTCAAAGGAGTTTGAGGATTACTGTATTCAGGCAGGCATTCGTAGGCAGACTACAATGCCCTATACACCACAGCAGAATGGTGTAGCAGAAAGAAAGAACCGAACTTTGATGAATGCAGTAAGGTGTATGCTTTCACACTCAGGACTCTCCAAGAAATTCTGGGGAGAGGCCGTGTTGACTGCGAACTATATACAGAACAGGATTCCCACCAAGTCCGTAGAATCAACTCCATATGAAATATGGAATGGCAGAAAGCCCGAGTTGGGCCATCTCCGGAAATGGGGATGTGTTGCACATGTTCTGGTACCGAGTCAGCTTAGGGACAAGCTAGACTTCAGGACGTTAAAGTGCAAGTTTATTGGATATAGTGAAAATTCTAAAGGGTATAGGTTCTTCCATGAAACTAAAGGTCTGATCGAAAGTCGTGATGCAACTTTTCTTGAAATTCATCAAGAAAAGGAGCATGAAGTAGAGGAATCAGATCCTCTGATTGTCTTACAAGACAATGAAGACGACTTGAGCATTAGACAAGGACTTGAGGATGTTATCGATCATCCAAATGTAGAGAATGAACCTATGGAACATGATGATCCTTTAGAGGAAGTGGGTGGACCCACACAACCCACGAGTATAATCGGCAACAAGAGACCCAGAACATGGCCTGCATGGATGGAAGATTACCATTTCTATGGATGCGAGGCGTGTGCTACACCGTAGATGAGGATGTCGCGGATTGTACAGATCACATATCCTTTAATGAAGCTATGGCTTCATCTGAGTCGGAATCATGGTCGGCCGCCATGAGAGATGAGTTGGACTCAATCGAGCGAAACGGTGTTTGGGAATTATGTGATTTGCCAGAAGGTAGGCAATCCATAGGATGTAAGTGGGTATTCAAGAAAAAGTATCGAGTTGACGGTACTGTTGATAAATACAAAGCCAGATTAGTTGCCAAGGGTTATACTCAGCAAGCTGGAATAGATTTCCAGGAAACCTACTCTCCAGTGGCTAAGTTTGCATCCATTCGGATGATCTTAGCCATAGTCGCATATATGGATTTGGAATTATTCCAAATGGATGTGAAGACGGCCTTCCTTAATGGAGAATTGAGGGAGGAGATTTATATGCGACAACCTGATGGATCTCAGGTTGAAGGTCAGGAGAAAAAGGTTTACAGGTTAAGAAAGTCATTATATGGCTTAAAGCAGTCTTCACGACAATGGTATCTCAAATTTCATGAGAAAGTTATTCAATTTGGATTTGTTTCAAATAAATTGGATAACTGTGTGTATGCCATGAAAAGTGGGAGCATGTTTGCAATCATGTCATTGTACGTAGATGACATTCTGCTCGCAGGTAGTGACATACAAATGCTCAATGAAATCAAACAGAAATTGAGCAATGAATTTGAGATGAAGGACATGGGCGAAGCATCCTATGTTCTTGGAATTCAAATAACAAGAGATAGGGACTCAAGGACATTGAGCCTTAGTCAGAAAAGATATTTGCATACTGTATTAAGGAGATTTGGAATGCAGAATAGCACTCCAGCTCCAACACCACTTGTGATGGGAAAGAGACTCAGTAAGAGTCAGTGTCCCGAAAAGGGGCAGAAACCTTTAGATGTACCATATGCACAGGCGGTGGGAAGTTTAATGTATGCAATGATGTGTACTCGACCTGATTTAGCTTATCCAGTAAGCTTAGTCAGTAGATATCAAAGCAATCCTGGTCCAGCACATTGGGAAGCTGTAAAGAGGATTCTTCGATATCTGAAAGGAACAGTACATCTGAAACTTGTGTATCAAGCAGAATCACTTGAGGTAGTAGGATACTCCGATGCTGATTTCGGAGGGGATGTGGATGATAGAAAATCCGCATCAGGTTATCTGTTCATGTTTGGTGGTGCGGACGTTTCTTGGGGTAGCAAGAAACAAGGATGTGTATCTCGACATACACAGGAGGCTGAGTACATTGCATGTAGCATGGCCACCACTCATGTTGTATGGATCAGGCGTTTTCTAGAGAACCTAAACCTTGAATTGGTCAAAGGGCCAATTGAAATGTATTGTGACAATCAAGCTGCGATAAGCTTGATCAATAGTGGGGCTAATAGTTCTAAAGGAAAACACATTGAGATCCAATATCACTATATACAAGATATAGTGGGGAAACAAGAAATCACGGTAACCTACATCCCTACTAGTGACATGTTGGCTGATTCTCTAACCAAGGGAATAACAGCAGGAACATACATTAAACATGTTGGTTTAATGGGACTCAGGAATGTATCAGTCAAGGAAGAGGTTTCATGGATAATGATCCTCACATGATAAATCTCCATGTATATACTACACGAATAGTGGGAGCATATATCTTTTTTGACCACTTCGGTCAAGTGGGAGATGTAGAACGAGTCCCTATGAACTCGTGGTCAAAGAACCGCCGACGGTTTCGGAGCCGACGGTTACGGCAAGACCGAGTCTTGCAGGGATCCAGCGGGCGTGGGGAGTAAGGGCGGACTAGCGAGAGGCATTTCACGCCCTATAAATAGCGGCCTCTATAGATGGAAGTCGATCACCAACGGAACATCCCTCGCTAGGCTCCTTCGGCCAGTCACAGGTATTGATATTCCCTCATGGATGTCGACGTTTTCAACTCCCCCTACCATGATGACCGAGTGTCGTGTTGTTTTTGATCAGTTGATCAGCATAGATGTATTAGCTGGAAAATTACCTTGTAGAATTGAATCAAGTTTTATCTCTCAAATGACGAGTAACATAATGTCTACAAACCAGTATAGAGGTATTATTAGGAAAATCACCTGCGAGCCAAGAATCTGCTGCATGCACCAGCCGCGGAAGTCTTTCGCCGACAAATGGAAAGTGTGCCGCTCGCGTTTGTTTGTTGGTATCCCTTCTGGCCACATTGGTATAACTATATAAACAGAGAATCTCTCTCTATCTTTGATCTTATTCGCGATTTTTAGAGCAATCTCCATTGGTATTATATTATTGGCACCTGTAATGCATAGGATGCCGTTGTAAGCTTCACTGATGCGTAACATAAAATATTATCTTACTCTTATCTAGCTGCACAATCTGCATGTAAAATCCTCGGATATTTTATAATATGCAGACATCTTTTTTCTCGTACAAATCTGGATTGTTCTTTCAACTGAAAGCAACAATAATCATAGAACGCACCTCTATCTTTGAAGGAAGACCAATTGTAAGAGGAGCCCAGAAAGAACTGATTCTCGATGTAAATAAAACGTTGGGCGGATCGGATGGCCTTTATGTAAGCTGTATGGATGCTCGAGTCAATCGTAGCGCTCTTCCCGCAGAGGAGGTTCTGCACCAAATAACTATACTAAGAAGGCATTGCTGATTTCGTGGAAGTTGACTTAGTGTAGAATTTGTCAAGGGTGACGAATGGTTGAGCCAATCATATGATTGGACCTTGTCAAGATCCATCTGTTATATCTGATACATACTTGAGTGTTTTAGGCTCTTTAGCCAGTTGCAAAAATTAATGGTTATTTAATACCGATTTCATTGGAGAAGGTCCTTCTATGGAATCATGTAAATTATGTTTTCTTACCAATCTTGTAAATTACTATTAGGGTAAATCACAAAAAATGGACCCATCTTTACATCGATTCCCAAATTAAGGATTAATTTTTAGTTTGTAACAAATAGGGGACCAAATTTTAACTTAACGTTATAGTCCCCAACGTCGTCACTGGGCGGCTCAACCCATGGCTGTAGTTGACGAAAATACCCCCGAATAGCACCCTCCAGCCTCTTCTCCTTCCCCTCGTTGTGGACGGCGGCGATGGGCCTCTAGGCTTCCGCCGCGGTAACGTGCCCGACTTTTCGACGCATGCGTACCACCCTGCCCCCTACCACCTCCGCTGCATTCCGCCCAAAACATCCTCCTTCTTCCTGTTCCTTACTATGATCATCATCTCATGCACACCGGTGCAAGGACAAATTTCGGTATATCAAGTGGGAAGCCTCAGCAGCCTCTTCCCATCGTCCACATGTCCCGACAATGCAAAAGGTCTGTATATCTTATACTACTAACATAATTGCATGGCATCTTAATTGATTTGATGATTGGTATTGTGCTACAGGTGCAGATGGCGCGATGTCCATTATAAACCCTTATGGGTCCTGCTCGCCATTCGCGTCGAGCTTCCCGTGCAATGTTTCACGTTTGCTCCATCAAGACCTGGAACGCATGCTTTCCATAGATGACACGTTCCTGTACCTCGGCACCCCTCCACTGAGATGTTACCCTAGCTGGGCACAGGCAAGCCTTCCCATGCAACAAGAACCCGGTGTCGATGAGTTCCTCGTCACCATCCGCCTCGGCACCCCCAACGTCACGCAGGTCCTCGCCTTCGACGTCAGCAGTGATCTCACCTTGGTCCAGTGCCAGCCCTGCAGCCTCTCCTACGACGACAATCCCAACCCCGTATTCGATTCGGCACGCTCCGCTTCCTACAAACCCCTTTTCTTCGCCGACCCTCTCTGTCGGAACATCGCCGGCAGTCTGGGTTGCGACACCACCAGTAGATGCGCCTTCAAGCTAATGTACAGACCACGTTAGGTAATGTCGGCACCGACGTGCTCACCCAGACGCCCAGCGACATCTTCCCCAACTTCCTCTTTTGGTGCACCAGGACCACTCCAACGCGTTCCGGGGCATCTCCTCGAGGCTCGTGGGCCTCGCCAACTCGCGTGATTCCGTGGCACGACAGGTGTCACTGAGGTTCGGGCGGGCGTTTTCTTATTGCCTTCCCACGCTCCCCACGCTGATGGGATACCACACATGCGGAGCCCCCCCCGCAACTACTTCTGTCTTGACCTCTGCCTCCATTCCACTTCCTCTTTCCTATCCTCCAGAAGCAACACCTCTAATAGCCTAGCCCACTCTGACACCTCATCCTGTTCCAAGCCCCTGTGATCATCCAGCCCATCCAGTCTAACCACACCTTGTTGCCCCTCGAGCCGTCTCGCTCTCCGTTACAACTTCACACTGCGCCCGAACTCAAGCAAATACTTCTTCAGTAGCATCAACTTGGCAGCCAGGCGTGCCACTGTTGACCCCTCGACCTGCCACCCCCTCCAATGCGCCTCTACCTCCTCTTTAAAACCCTCCTCCAACAACCATGCCTGCTCAAATCTGAAACAGAACCTGGATCTTCTACGCTCCTCCGAGGACCAAAGGATCGGTGTGTGGTCCGAGTGGGCACGAGCAAGTGACCATGCCCGAGAAAGGGGGAAGGCTCCACCCCCTCGGGTGAGAGGAGAAATCTATCCAACCGAGATCTCGACCTAACATTCCGCCAAGTGTAAGCACATCCCGCCGCATCAATAATTGTGAGTCCCAAAGCATCGACCTGGTTCCTGAGATCTTTCGACCCTGCGTCACGCCCTCCCCCCTCAACGACCTATTTTCCGGCAACAAAGTCACATTTAGATCACCACCAACGAGCCAAATACCCTCTTCTCTACTAGCTCCTACCTCCGATAGATCCACAACCAAAGAGCCAAGCACCGAACCCTTAGGGTCATACACATTGGTCACCGTAAAAATGACATTGTCTGCTTTCCGCTTCAGATACAAAGATAACGAGAACAAGGATCTCCTCTCCCCCGGCTTCTCAAAAGCCTCTCTCCTCCACCCTGTCAGCAGCCCACCGGCCGCTCCCTGAGCCTCAACCTCCGCAAAATCAAAAGAAAATCCACCACCCAGGTCACGCCACACCTCTCCACCTGGTCTCGAAATCTTCGTTTCTTGTAGAAACACAACATCCGCTTTAGCATCAATAATCAGATTCTTAACACAAAGCCGTTTCTCGGGACGACCCAACCCCCTAACATTCCAAGATAGCACCTTAATGAGGAAACAATTTTCTCCTTACCACGCGACGGTATCACGCCCAAGCTTTCCACAAATTTTCTGTCCAACGGGCTGAAGAAGCTCGGTCTCCCAATTGGAGACCATGATCCACCCTCCACAGACTCAGATCCAACTCCTCCAACATGCCCCAGGCCCAGGGCGACTCCACTCCCAACCTCCTCTTCCCCTTCTTCCTCCAAACCCGTGACTTCCGCTCAAAGCACCACCCGACTCGCACCCCTTCCAAGGCATGCGTGTTTTCCCCAGCCCCCACGAACCCTTCCAACCCTTTTCCAAACCTCCTTCCACTTCCAACCCCTCTCCCACCCCCTCCAGACCTCCCCGAACCAGGTCAATCGGCCGCACACCACCTTGCGTCGGCTCACCCACCCCCATGAGAGCAGCCACTCACCCCTCAGAACACCACCTCTTAGCATGGCTTCCGATCGTCAAACCCTCCCACACCCACCTCCCGCCTTGGAGTCCAACACCAACAACGAGGACCTTGGCATGCCATCAACCCCTCCTGGGCCCTTCTGTCGACCACCTCAAGACCCCCATGCCCGTCCACACCTTCCGAACTCTGCAACCGAACAATCTCCTTCACATTGTCCTGACGGAGGTCCACCAACAACTCTATCCGGTCCTCCTGCCCCAACTTGCCAGTGTACCCGGGATTCGGCTCCACGAAGACTGCAGTGCCGGGATCCGGCTCTGAAGAACTGGCTCCACGCTCTCGAGCCTCCTCCACCGCATGACTCGGACTTTTCAACCGCTCTGCTGTTCCAGTGTCAAAGGGCATCCGACCCGCCCCCACACTCCTCGCCTGCACCGCATGCTCTGTCAAGAGCTGCAGCTTATCAGCTTCGTCTATCTCCACGTGCCGCCATATCCGCGATGGATTAATTGCGCCAAACGAAATCGCTGGAAGAACGTGATTGCTTGAAATCGCTGTCCATGAATGGTGGATTTGAGGAGGATTTTGAACCACGTGCATAGTCATTTCATGCGTGATTGCATGCACACCTGTAAATGACCTTGATTGGAGGACACAAAGAGACGTTTGCACCTTTTGATTTGCCGCCTCTTGCGGGATTGCATGCAGAATTCCAACGGACCTCGAAATCACGGGATTTCCCGTTGATGCTGCCGATCGAAGCAGGCCCAGCCGGTCCACCACGCCCCCACCAAAAAGCCCGTCGCGCTGCAGCAGGCGATGCTCCTCTTCCGCCACGAGATCTGCCGACGAGACCTCCAGATGCAGCCGCTGCCCCTCCACGTATATCGTCCACCACCCCAAACACCGTGGGTGCAGGCCACGGACCCAGATCAGCGGATCCGGCCTCTCCCCTGACGAAACACCAGTGCTCGCAATCCCTTCCAAACACTGGCGCATGCGATGCAGGCTCCTCCACAGCAGCGGAAGCCCCTCACCCTCACCAGATTCATCCTTCTCTGTGATACAAGACCGCCGTCTGCCTTTACACGTCTCCAACTGAGCATCGACCTCCCCGATTGAGAAAAAGATAACAGAGCATCAGCTTTGTCTTCAGCCAGCCCTCTGACGAGACCCCTCCAAGATGATAATGCAACTACATCTCCCTGAAGCTTCCTCCTATAGCCAATCTCACGTCAGAGGTCCCCTTGGACAGGGACCCCTCGCCGCCACCTTCCCCCACCAAAAGCCGCAGTGCCTTTGCAGACGCAATTACCCCCTGCCCAGACCGTCCTCCTGCACCGCAGTTACTGCTTCAATGCGCGAATCCTTTGCATTTGAAACAACGAATAGGATCACTGCATTGCCTCGCCCAATGGCCAAGGGAGATGCATCGAAAGCACCCCGGACCGAACGGAAGAGACCTTCCCTGGCCGCAAACAAGAGCACCTTGAGGGTCGCGGCTCTGACCAACCTTCCTCACGCGCCGACCCCGCACCTCCACCCACCCTTCCTCCATCCACACCAGAAATGACATCAATGAGAGTTGGAAGACATCAAGGGCGAACCTTATCGAGTCAAAAGAGAAACAATTGGAATAAACTTTATCCATACGTGGAAACTTATACCAACTTGACCAATGATGGTCCAAATTGAGATTCAAATTTATAAAATTCAAAGTCCTTGATCTGCAATCACCTAATTTTTGATTGATTAATTAATCTCATGACTAATTTGATGATTGATGAGATTCTCGTTATTTTTATTACTTGATGAGAAACCACTATTACTTGATTCTCTTATGATTGATTGACTAATGAGATTATCCTAATATCATTGGAATTTTTTTATGCACAAAGCTCTCCACGAACCATAAACAAAGAGAAGTGAATACTTGGCATACAAGTTTTCACAAGTACTTGTATTACAAAAAAGAAATCACAGAAAGAGAGGGTAAGAATAAATAATATCCATTGATGCTTGTAGTTGTTATGATTTACCATCTTTCCCAAAAGTTTGGAAGCGGTTTTATCAGCTTGGTGATTTTTCGCTTCTCTACTTTTCTCCATAATTTGGTCATCTATAGCATCATATACGAGGGTTAGCTTTGTGGAAGCCCCTCATGTGAGGCCAATATGATTATATTGCTTGGTTTTGTGTTATGATTAACCATATGATTTTCACTCTCACATTGATCATTTTTCATGTAAAAATTACATGTGGCTTGATTTGACCTACAGTTGAAGTTGTTTTGTATTTGATATATTGTGCAAGATCCACTTATCAGCTTTGTGTTTTTTTTTGCAATTTGATTTATACGGGGAATCCGTCTCAAATAAAAAACTATTAGAGTCAACATAATCAATAAGATGATGTGCAACACTAACAAGATAATCTGCCTAAACAGGACCAAGTATGATCTATGGAAAAAAAAGATGAAAGACTTTATATTTGTGAAACCAGAGCCTTCCAATTTTTACCTTCCAGAAGCTCGAATCCAATAGCAATGAAGAATGAGAATTTAAATGTGAACAAGTTTCGGATTTATGCAGCAGTTTGTCGATGACAATACGCACAATTGCATTCAAACTAAAATTAAAGCACAAGGCACGATCACTTTTGTCCATGTTGGAGAACTTGTACACTTTGAAGACATGAACAACAAGTATAGTTTTTAATCATGAGATTCATGAAAATGAAATATAAGGACGATACCGCTACTCGAGACCAACTAAACAAGTTTCAAAATATTATTTGTGTGCTATCCAACATGAGAATAAAAATTTAAGATGAAACTAGATATGCTACAACTTGCTACTCTTCAAAATAGATGGGAGTCATTTATATCACAATTCTACATGTAATGGAGATATTTCCATCGAGACCATCGAAGGTTGGTGTACTGAATGAAGAGGTGAGAAGAAAATCTCAAGGTTATTCATTATAGCCAAATTTTTTAGTCACTTTGAACAGCGGAAGAAATGAAATAAACAATGATAAAGGAAGAGATCAACGAAGAAGCAAGTCCATATATAAATATCAAAAATTTAGAGTGGCACAATACACTACAAGAAAATACGATATTCATGGCGAGTATGCGTCTTTGCTTGGGTCCTAGTGTGGACTTTGGCAAAGATTGTGTTGGCTAGATGACCTCTCCCACTTGAATTTCAGAAGGTGTATACTTTGATTCATGCAATGATAGGCAATGAGGATTTGATGAGGACTTGGTGAGTTCATGTGTCCTCGCCAAGTTCAAAGTGTTGTAAGATCGAGATACTATACTAGAGGGGGGTGAATAGAAGTATCTAACAATTTATCACAATTAAGAAAAATACTTATGAGATTAGAATAAGGCTAGAACAAACAAACTAAATAATCATACATAGTGCACAAAAACTTTTACATGGAAACGCAAGCATGTGAAATCACAACCCATGTCCTCTGACTTAGGATTTCCGAAAAGTCAAGCAACTCAACAACTTCATTATATCAAGTTGTTTACACAGATAACTCAGTCATTTACAAAGTTTTATTGGACTATACACCAATATGCTTTAAAATTTTAGATAATTATAACAAAATCAATATCAATGTATC
Source organism: Ottelia alismoides (assembly GCA_037367405.1). NCBI lineage: Eukaryota > Viridiplantae > Streptophyta > Magnoliopsida > Alismatales > Hydrocharitaceae > Ottelia > Ottelia alismoides. The sequence goes on along the minus strand of JAZKJV010007244.1, from coordinate 140,566 downwards.
GAACATCACGGCAATGTCGAGGATTGAAAGACTCCAATTGTCCACTAACCTTCCTGGATTGAGAAGATCCTGACTGTTTATGAAATCGACAATGTTGGCATCTAACACCAAGACTTCATGTAGAATTTTTTTCTAGAAAAGAAAGATAATATCCAAAAAAATGTGTACAACCAGATATTGAGAATATTTCTAAGCAGATATATCAAAGAATAAGGTAGAGAAATATCTTAGAATAAGCAACGTAACTAAAACATATGAATAAAAAATATTTTACAAATAATGTCAGGCTTGTAGAAAGTAGATATTTAACTAGTAGAGGAACTTTAAAACTCGTTGGTGATAGAAGGTTGATTGGAGAGCTTGAGTAGATTAGAATAATCAGAATTGGATATGAAAACGTAAAATCTTTCGAAATCTTGATAATTTAAAGAACCGAGAGGAACAACTTTTAGCATGCTTTGTTTTTTACTGTGTGATGTGGTGTGTCATTCAAAAATGGGTCCGGGATCCTTTATATAACAGTAGGGTCAAAATTTTGAAAACATGGTTGTTGAAAACAAATCTAACAAGAAATCAAAAGATATTGTACTTTTGATCAATCTCTCTATACTGGTCGATCCATCATGAATGGTTGATCGATCAAGTCATCTGATTTTTATCAATCAAAAGAAGTTGTTTAAGACCTGTTGAGTTGAATTTAAAAGTTGATCGATCAGGATTACAAAGTTGTCTATCAGGAAGTGATTGTTGATGAGATCGATCAGGGGTGCCTAGTGTCTCGTCTTGGAGGAGCTTCCGGTGTTCGACAAGTCGAATCCAACAATCGTTGTATCTGTCCTTTCTCGGCACTCGGCATGTAATCAATCAAATTAGACAAACAATCAAACCATGATAATGACAAAATAATAAATAAAATGCATGGAGAAATTTATTATATTCTACAAAAAGATGTGTATAATAATTATTTTTGTATCTTTTTATTTTATTATTTTTGTGGGGTTTTTAATCATATTTAATTTTTATATATTGTTGATTATTTTAAGTCTTTAAATTTCTAAATTTTATTTTCTTTTTAATTTTGCAGAATTTTAATGTCTTTTTATTTTTAAAGTATAATGTTTATATATATGACAATAATAATAATATAGATATTATATATAATATATAGAGTAATAAGTATTGATATATAAAAATAAATACATGAACAATATTTTTTATCTTTTTAAGGGTTTAAATATAAAATATTTATTTATAAGTAGTAGTAATAATAATATAAAGTATATAAGTATTATAAAGTATGTATAGTATAGAATTTTATAATGTTAAATATAGACATATAGTCAAAAGTCAGAAAATAATGTATTTTTGTGTTTTTAATATTTTTCTCTATTTTTAGGATTTTATATAGTTTTTCTAAATTTTATGTAGTTTTAATTTATTAAAATGTACAAAACAATGAGTATGATAAATATGCAGAATTGTTTTGGGTATTAAGAATAGATAATAAGTCCAAAATTTTCCAAAACTATTTTAATATGTACTATATAATATAAATGAAAATAAGAAACATAAAACTTTTTTTGAATTTTAACAGATTTTTTCTTTTATAAATTTTCAAGGATTGTGATTTCTAGGGTTTTCTTTTTATATTTTTGTGAGTTTTGGTCTAAAAGTAGTATTATAGAAATATATGTATATTAATTTTTTTATTCTAAAGTTAGTTCTATATTTTTTGGATTTTTGGTCTTAGATGTGGAATATAAGGCTCTTATTTGATTTTTAAAAAAATAGAAAAAAATAAATGCCTAAGTAAAAGAATGTGTTTGTAAAAGCAAGGTGAGAGGACTTTTTAAAATTTTCCTAAAATTTATAACATATAGGAATAATAAATAAAAATACAAAGAAAATAAATAAAATGCAGGCTTGATAGGGGTATATTTGTAAAAAAATAAACTACAGGATATGGCGTGCAATTTTCCTAAAAACTTTACACTTTTTATACAAGCTCCAAGACTAAAACTAAATACCTAAATGTTTTGGTCTTAGTTACAAATATCACGATGTCTCATGTGGCATAATACGTGAGGCACGAGGACATATATGCAATATTCAAGAAGTTGATACTATAAAAGTTTTAAAATGTATTATAACATTTACCAAGGGTATTTAATAACTACTAAATGGTATGGGAGCTACTTGGTTATTTAGTCACTAATGTGCCATCGGATGGTGTTCGCTTACCACGTAGATGACTTGAGTGTGATCAGACGACAAAGGGATGAAACGCTTCACCTCAAAACAAGCGACCCAGATTTGATCTAGGCCGCTAAAATAGCCAAGGATTCAACATGGGGTAATGCCTTATGGTCCACACAAGGCGGGACCACTAAATCATTGCAATGACATCCCAAGAAATATCTCCAACTAAATCAACATTTAAATCACACAAAAATATAAGCAATAGGAAGCAGATGTGAATGGATTAAAATTTATTATAACCCTACTATAGACATGTGTATAGTGACAAGCAGAGTAGGGGTCAAACTAAGGGAGACAAGTGGGTGTAACATGTATATTAATTATAAATAATGATTAATTAATATAAGTATATTTATACAATACTCATTTAATTAATCAATGTTTTTTGGGTTTTAAATAAAATAAAATACTTCCTTTTTCATTTGTATATTTATATTTTTTTATTTTTAGTTTCCTAATTTTCACTTTCTTTTTCATTTTAATATATAATCTAGGTATATATATAACACTATATATACGTAATATGTATAATATAAAGTATATATTTATAATATTAATATATAGAATAATATGTATAATAAATATATAAAAATAAAAAAATACCTAAGAGAACAGTCCTTTTTTTAAAGGGATTAAAAGTTTATTAGGCATTTCTAACAATTATTAATAGTATTAATTATATATAGCTATATTATAGGTATATAATATAGGCTATTTTAATTATAAATATAGCTAAATACAGTTAAAATTACGGAATAAAATATTTTTTTTATTTTTATATTTTTCTATTTTTGTTATTTTCCAGGTATTTTTGCTAATTTGTACGTATTTTTAAAGTCCAAAATATACAAAATCAGGGACTTTTTTAAATAGGTTGGACAGTTTTGAGATTTAAAAATACTAAATAAAGTCAAATTTTCTCAAAACCAATTTTAATATGTGGATAATAATACATATAAAAATACATAGTATAAACTAGTATTTTTGGGTTTTTCAATTATATTTTGCATTTTTTTAACGTTGGCAAGGGTTTGCTAATTTTTAGTTTTCTTTTAATATTTTTGTTATTTTTGGTCTGTAGCTATAAAATACTATAATAAATAGTAGGTAATTTTTTGGAATTTTTCGAGGAGTTTTAATAATTTTGGATTTTTCTACACTAAACAGGGAATAAATAGCTTCTAAACTAAATTTAATAAATAGAAAAATTAGATAAATGCCAAATCCTAAGACATAGCATGAATGAGCATATTTAAGGCACTTAAAATAATTTCCCCAAAATTAAATGAGCACCAGAGCTATTTTTCATAAATGAAAAGAAATATAAAAATCCATGCAAGATAGAGACTAATATGCAATTAATATAAACCTTTAATTCAAAGCATAATAGTTCCAAGAACCTTATGGCCATATACACAAATTTTACAAAGTACATGTGCCCATACACATGAGCCTGGTAGGGACCAAATAACAAAGTCCGAGAGTTTTCTTATAATTTATACATTTACTTTTACACGTAATTAAATATATATACAAACTAATTTATAATTACAAAAACTGTAGAGCTAGGTTTTGCAAATTACCCTCTTAAACACGATGGATCCAATCATCCTTCCTATGATGCTTGGTAGATCTGATGCTCCTGGGCTCGTACTTCTTCGATTTCAATGGGCGACCCAGATTAGATCTGGGTCGTGTTCTTCATCCGCCGAAATCAGAAGAACATGCCCTCCAGCGAGCTTCGTACATCGATATCTTTGTCGTCTGGTGGCGGGTCTTTGCTCTGAAGGCAGCTATGAACTATTGCTGCCCTTTCGCACGTGCAGGTGGGATTAAACGAGGTCAAGGGAGCTTGGATGGTAATCTGGGGGTTCCTTCAGCTCCAGGCATCCTACGGCTTCTTCTTGAACGCTCCTCGATTCAAGAAGGCACCCTTGGGTCCAAACCTGCACCAAAAGTACGGGTAGCATGAGGCCCCTCCCTTGGCCACTTCGTGATGCTGGAATGCAAGTGGGGTGGAATGGCAGTACAACTCTAGCAAGGGGGCGATAGAAGGAGCTCAACATCCCTTGATTCGAACACGATTGAGGGGGGAAACGATGGATCAAGGCGGAGAAAGTGCAGAGGATGAAATGGAGTTAAGTCGTGCCATAAAATCGATCGAGAGGTAGCTGATTTGGCATGGAGCTCAAGCTCCAGGTTAAATTGGGATCCCGAAATTGAACCTAACCCGACTACGAAAATGCGAAACTAAATGCACAAAATAAAACCTAATGACTATATTTAATTAGAAATGTAGGGAAAGGGGCCTTAACTAGGTTGGGAGCCTAGGTGGTTGAATTTGCCAGTGGAATTCCGACGGTGTTTAGATATTCTCCGACAAGGCTTCTCCTCAATGCAAATCACTGCCCTGAGACTCCTATCACAAGTTGCGAGGCAAAGAAGGTGATACGAGGGGCTAAAAGTTTCAAGGAAGGGATCAAACCTCAAAAAGAAGATGTGGGCAAGTTTTATAGAGTTGTGAATGGTTGATTTCGATGCTCGATTGCGTGAGATCGAGTGGGAGTTTCTAAGGTTGGTGAGGAGGACGGATATGGGGGTTGATCGGAAGTAGGGAGCTCAATGCAAGAGAGATGAGGGAGATGGCGTGATAAATCAGAGAAACGAGGGTCCCCCGTGAGTTCTAACAAAAGTCAGAACCAACATAGAGCAGTTGGCCGCAGTCAATAGAAGAACACCCCTGGTTGGTCCACGTGGACCAACAACGAAATTCTGAGGCCAAAATGCCTTGGAAAATGAATAAAACTTAATAAATGATTTAATTACCTAAAACATGAAAATATTATTATTTTTTCCTACTTATTTTTTCAATGTTATTTTTAAAATGTTGATTTTCACATATATATACACATAGGTAAATTAACTTGTATTTTTCTTATTTATTTTTAATTTGTATTTTATATTTTATAATTTTATATAGACATTTTATATAATTTTGATTTATTTAATTACACATTTAGGTATTTTTTGTATTTTATGAGCTTATTTATACACTTAAATAATTATGTGTAGATTCTTTATAGTTATATATAACTATATTTCATATATGGATTGAAGTACATGATTTATTTTTATTTTATTTTGATGGTTTTAAATTATTTGAAATATGGACATGTGTTTTAAATAACATTTAAAATTTTATAAAAAAATAAAAGAATTTGAAGAATACAAAGAATAGATATATTAAATAAAATATACAGGTATATTGCACAATATGGGACCAAAACGTAAATTTTACATCTTATCTCCAAATTAAATGAAACCATCTTCATTAATAGCTTATTAATGGTTATATACAATTAAAGTGATTTTGGTCCATTTTGATGCAGTATGGAGAAGATACAAGCATGTAAAGATCTTATTTTGACTTTTTATTTTGTGTATCCTAGGCACACTGTGCATTGTTTTTCTGTGAAATCAATTTTGTGTTTTTCTTTGTATTTTTATCTATATTATTCATATAGAGGGTTTTATCATTTGAGGTGTAAAAATAACAAAATAAAATAGATGACAAAAATCAATTATAGATAAATTAAAATTAGGGCTTTATGTATGGTTTTCTGTGTACTTTCGTATAGTTCTCCTGTCCTATATCCCCCTACTTTATTCCTTTTCGATCAAGTCATCATGATGATAGGGTCTCAAGGTCTAGGGTCACTCAACACCTATGGTGTTTCATTTCTTTTTCTTTTCTTCCATTATTCTTTAATTTTGAAATTAAATATAATAAATATGTAGTATTTTATACAGTATTTTGTACAAATTACATGGTATTTATTTTGATAAATTAATGATATATATGTGCTTAGCTAGGGAGTTAAGGCCAAAATGGATGAATAAAGGTGATGAAATGCATATTCTCACCCCCCCATACTTGACTTTGCTAGTCCCTAGCAAACACTTATGCCTATAAGTGCACAAAATGAAAAAAAAGAAAAGAAAATGAAATAAAGTGTAGGATTTTAAATTTTAAACTTTCTTTAAAAAAAATCAAATTTTGGAGCTCAGTCGAACCTTTGGATTTTTAATTTGGCCAGAACCTTGTTCAAGAACCGAACTTGCAACACAACATCCTCTGAGAATCATAAAAGCCTACCCAAGTCTCCTAAAAAACAGATCAGAATAGATTGATGTCATACGCAATCCCTAGTTACTATGAGTCTATCATGTACAGTATGTGTTATATATAGCTCCTCTCAGCTAAGTCTTCTCCAACATGGTGACCTTAATTTCCCAATCCAACAACTCTTTCCTCAAGAAGAGGGGTATTCCCTTCTAAGTTCAAGTACAACCTGCTCAAGAAGAATATGTGGAGAAGAGAATGGATGGTAGCCGGTGTAACTACCAATCCTAGGATGCTTGACCAAGGTAGCCAAGTCACCCGGCTGCAGGCTCACATGCACATTTAACTTTGAAGCACAAGCTTGCTTATTGAATACATACATACTCCGACGGGAATTGTTTTTTCTTGAGATTTTGCCCGTCTCTTCTTTTTGGATTTTTTGAATATGCATTTTCTTAATACTATATACAACAACATTTACATAAGGACTCTATTCTCTTGAGCTAGCAGACTGCCCCTCTTTTGAAGCATTATTGCAACTCACATCTTCTGTCCTTGGACCTCATGACAACTGGATCAGGTTGGGATACAATGGTCACAAATTTGTGACATCCGATGTTTCCATTGGCTTGTGTCTCATACCGGCAAATCTAACCCTCTACGACTTCAAATGAGGTGAGCAAAGTATAAGGTGCAAGGGTTAAAGTTAGGTCACTATAGACAAGAGTCATGCGTGTTCTACTTAGGCACTCAAGATGATACTGAACTAAGTCTTATGGTCTCGAAAAATTAAGTCTAGCAAATCAGAAGTGCCTCAATTCCAGTTCCCTTAAGGTTCATGTGATTAAGTGGATTACAATCCAATTAAGCTCCAATCTTCGGATTTTACTTACACTTGTTCAATTGTTATTATCAATCCGAAAAGTGCAAATGTTATGCGGAATGCAAGGAAAATATTTTTAAGATGAAATTTCTATGGGCTTTTGACGATGGTTTGCAAATTTTTAGTGATTTTTCAAAGACAAAAGAGTTTTGGCAAATAATTTTGTGTAGATATTTACACATAAGCGCATCTTTTTATTTACAAGAATTTAGATGAAGGATGTACACCAGGTATTTATAGGTTTTGTGTATAGTGTTTACGAAGAATTTCTATTTGCTTGAGTTATGCACAAGGTTTTCAAAATAATTTGCAAAGATTTTTACAAACATTTTGAACACTTTATTTTGTAAGAATAATTTTGACAAATTATTTTTTGTAAACTTTTACAAAATTTGAAAATCATTTTGCAAAGATTTTTCAAATAGTATGTATAGATTTTTCAAACTATTTTTGCAACCATTTTCATAACATTTTGCAAATAGATTTTCAAAATAATTTATTTAAAGAAGAAAAGAAAATTTTTACAGATAAAATAATTTTTACAAATGTTGAAAATATTTTACAAAACATTTTCAAACAGTTTTCAAAAGATTTTCTGAAGAGATTTTCCAATCATTTTTTCAAATATTTTGCAAAACATTTTTGACCCGTTTATTAATTAGTCTATACAAAGAATTTTGTGTGTGTTTTAATTTTATTGGTTAGCCATATTATTGCAAATATGCAAGTACGAGTTATGGCTAAAATATATACAGAGTATATATGATCCCCCTATACTTAGGTTGAGCTATGTCCTCATAAGTCAAAGCTATATAGTAGACATAACTCATAATAAGTATAGGAAAACCTATACTACAATGATTGAATAAAGTATAGGAAGTTGACCATCCCCCCATACTTAGGATCAATTAATCATAACTATAACATACTATATTCAACATGCATAGAGGGTCAAGGGTGGCAACAAATAAATCATCAGCTCAACCTGTTCCCCCTATAGCCAGGGTTAAATATCCCTACGTATAGAAAGAAAATCAAAAGTTGAGGAGATAAGTGAGGGATCAAAGAATGAATAACCCGAGGGCGCTTACCCCCCAATACTTAGGATGAAGTATATACTAAGTATAGCACAAATGAATGGGGTGAGGGAAACACGAAAGAAAGCATTTGAAAAAATGAAAATGAAAAGAAGAAAAGATTAACTAATCAAAGATGTTTTGAGTGCCTTGTCTAATTGCACTGATGTTGCGGCTTGAAGTTCATCATGGTAGACCACCTGAATTGAATCAACCACAGACAAAAATGCATCATATTCAAGATATTGCTTCAGTAACTGTCCATTGATCACAAATGGTTGTGCGTGAGCTAACAAATCGGATATTGCGATACTTCCATTATCACATACATGTTTTACTATGAAAGGCATGGTCCACTTGCTCTTGAACTTCCCTGGGAATTATTTTAGTTTTGCATCAAACAACCAAACCTTCTGACCAGGTTTGAAAGTTTTGCAGTGGATGTGCTTGTCATGCCACTTCTTGACCTTCTCCTTATACATCAGGCTATTGTCATATGTATATACAAAATTCGAGAAGTCAATTCAGATCCAGCTTTCTATTTTTTCCGACCTTCTTGGAATCCAAATTACAAACATTAATTGCTCGCAAAGATTTGTGAATGAGTTCTACAGGAAAATGGCATTGTTTGTTGTATACCAGGCTGTAGGGAGACATTCCTAATGGTGACTTGTAGGCAGTCCAATGGGCCCAAAGAACCGAGTCGAGTAGCTGAGACATGTTCTTCATATCGGTACGTACAAGCTTCTACAAAATTGTCTTAATCTCCCTATTTGAACATTCAGCCAGGACACTGGATTGTGGGTGGTACGGAGAGGCGACACAATGTTCAATGCAAAATTCCCGTGTCAGCTTTTTCACCTCTATGTTGATGAAATGGCTACCCCCATATGAGATAAGTATTTTTGGGATCCCGAACCTTGCTATGATGTTTTCCTTTAGAAACTAGCAGAATGTATGACTGTTGACGGCTCGGGTTGGGATATATTCCACCTAACGATGACATCATCGATATCTAGCATAATACACTCATAGCCCTTATTGTTGGGAAATGGGCCCATGAAGTCAATGTCCAATGCATCAAAAACATCTGAGATCTGAATGTATGTCAGGAGCATTATATATCTCATTCCTATGGTACTGCCCATTCTCTAATAGTCAGTGCAACGTTTGACAAAGTCTCCAGCATCTTTTAATAGAGTTGGCCACCAGAGGCTGCATTGGAGTACTTTAGTTGTCGTACGCTTTCCATAGTAGTGTCCTGATTCTTTAGCATGGCAATGTTTGAGGACACTTTTCACTTCCTCTTGAGGAATACACCTTCTTCATAGGCAATCCGCCCCCTTACGAAAGAGATATGAATCCTCCTACTGATAGAAATGAACATCTTACAGAAATTTATCGACTTTCAGCTTCGGCCAATCTTGTGGAGTTTTCTTGGAGATAAGATAGTTCACAATATTGGTGAATCAGGGGAGTAAGGTGACTGACATAATAGATTCATCTAGGAAAATCTCTGTAATAGACAGTAAGCTCTGGTCAGGAGTGTCCATCTTTAGTAATCTTGATAGATGGTCCGCCACAATATTTTTAACTCCTAGTTTATCACTGATTTCAAGATTGAATTCTTGGAGCAGAAGAATCCATCTGATGAGTCTCGGTTTGGCATCATTCTTAGCTTGCAAGTATTTGATGGTAGAATGGTTTGTACATACAATCACTTCGGATCCAAGGAGATGGGATCTGAATTTCTCCATGGCGGAGAGGACCGTGAGAAGCTCTTTTTTTAGTGACAATGTAGTTTTTTTGAGCTTCATCTAAATTCCTGCTAGCATAGTGAATTGTAAATGGTAGATTGTCTCTTCGATGTTGTAGAACCGCTCCAATGGTGTAATCTTATGCATTTTTCATGATCTCAAACGGGAGAAATCAATATGGCAGTTGAAGGATGGGGGCATGGGTGATCAATTCTTTCAACTGAATAAAGGCTTGGAGGACTCTGTCATCAACAATTAAATCTGCCTCCTTTCCTTGAAGCTCAGTCAACGGTCAAGCAATTTTCCTAAAATCTTTGATGAATCGTCGGTAGAAACGGACATTCCCAAGGAATGATTTGACTTGCTTTAGATTTGTAGGTGTCTCATGTTTTTAAATGATGTCCACCTTCACAAGATCTACCTCCATGCCACGTTTGGATATGACATGGCCTAATACGATCCTTTGAGTCACCATGAAATGGATCTTCTCCCATGATAGCATAAGGTTCACTTCACATCATCTTTTTAGCACTCGGTCCAGGTAAGATAGGCATTGATCGAAACTATCTCCGTAGACCAAGAAATTGTCCATAAAAACCTCGAGAAAACTACCAACCATATCTGCAAAAACTGTCAACATGCAACTTTGAAAGGTCGGAGGAGTGTTGCATAGTTCGAATGGCGTCCTGTGGAAGGCATATGTACCAAATGGATAGGTGAAGGTCATTTTCTCTAGATCTTCTGCAGCGATTGCAACCTGATTATAAACAGAGTATTGTCCAAGAAGCAGAAGTACTCCTTCGCAGCCAGTCTTTCAACTATTTAGTCGATGAAGGGAGGCGGAAAGTGATCCTTCTTGGTCTCTAAATTTAGTCGTCTGTAATCCACAAAGACACGCCAAGATGTTGGTACTCTAGTTACGATCTCCTCTCCTTTGTCATTGTTCACCATAGTGATCCCTGGTTTTGTTAGCACAACATGTAAGGGACTCACCCATTTCGAATCAGAGATGGGATATATAAATCCTGCATCACACCATTTAGTGATTTCATTCATCACAACCTCCCAGAGATTTGGATTTAATATGCGCTGAAATTCTCGGGAAGGATTGTTATCTTCTTCAACATATATGTAATGCGAGCACAATGAGGGGTTGATCCCGTGGAGATCTAAAAGTTTCCAACCAATATCCTTGTGGTTCTTCTCTAGAACATCGAGCAGACGGGATTCTTGCTCATGTGTTAGTTAGGAATTGATGACTACATGGAACATGTTTTGTACACCCACAAGGAAGGCATATTTCATGTTTGCTGGGTCTGATTTAGCTCAGTGATGATGTCAGCTACTGTGTAGGGTGATGATGGTGGATCTTTCAACTGCAATGTGTCCACCAATGGCACGGTAGGATCTGAATCCAATGTTGCACAGAATTCATCTATGACAGAATCTTGCTCATAAAAAATTTCAATAATTTCATTGTGCCCTGCCAAGGACAGGTGGCCAACAATATATTCTTCAGGAAACTCAGTGGATATATCATCATCAAAGACATCAGATAACTTGATTGTGTTATCCACTTGTTCCTCTGTGGAGAGGAATTTGTGGGTCTCGATATCATCCATAAAAGATTGGTATCTCTAATTTCAACAAGAAAGTCGTAGTCTTCTGTTCGCTGCTCTACCAGCTCCCTCTTGCCTGCTGCAGATTCAGTTGGTATTAGTACTTATATAGATTCAATAGGCACCTTGTTGCTGCTAGAACGGAAGGTGGTCTGCTCCATGCCATAGTCCGCCACTGCTTCAATTGTTTGAAGGAACGACCTGCCATCCAAGGATTATCAGGGTATGCATAAAAGGAGTTGAGATATCCATGTCAAGAATGATGAAGTCCACAGGGAACTACATTCTCTGAATGGTGACGATGACGTCCTCCAAGATTCCTCAAGATCGCTTGATTGAAGTATTTTCCAATTGCAGAATCATTCTTGTGGTCTTACACGGTCCCACCCCAAATTCTTTGAGAAGTGAAGTAGGCATCAGGATGATTGAGGATCCGCTGTCGCGGAGAGTTCGATCAAACTCCTGGTCGAACATCTGAAATCTGACTAGAGGAGCTCCCATCTCCTTCTTTTTAGTCAGGAGATTATTGATTGTGTTTACAATGATCGATGTCAGAATATGTTTCACATTTCTTTCATGATCTCTAAAATGGATGATTGAAATGAGTAGGTCATCCATGAAAGGAGGGTATCCAAAATCTACATGTAGGGCTCCATCAGTTGGCATCATGGTGGTTGTCTCCTCAATGGACAGCATGGTGGTGCTTTAGCTACTGATGCTGGTGCTATCTTTTTTATGTTTTTGATTTTGCGGATTTCGACATTTTCTTTCTGGTGCTTCTCCTCCATCTTCTTCTTCCTTACCCGACCAGGATGCTAGATCGGCTAATGCACAAGAGGATGATTCGCCATGTGAAGCTTTATTCTTCCCCTTCATGGTGGCAGTTGGCTGCAAGGTCCTACCACTCCTGAGAGTGACAATAATAGATAAAAACAAATCATACATATCTGACTCTGTTCAAGTACAACCTGCTCAAGAAGAATATGTGGAGAAGAGAATGGATGGTAGCCGGTGTAATCACCAATCCTAGGATGCTTGACCAAGGTAGCCAAGTCACCCGGCTGCAGGCTCACATGCACATTTAACTTTGAAGCACAAGCTTGCTTATTGAATACATACGTACTCCGACGGGAATTGATTTTTCTTGAGATTTTGCCCGTCTCTTCTTTTTGGATTTTTTGAATATGCATTATAATATTATATACAACAACATTTACATAAGGACTTTTTTCTCTTGAGCTAGTAGACTACCCCTCTTTTGAAGCATTATTGCAACCCACATCTTCTGTCCTTGGACCTCATGACAAGTGGATCAGGTTGGGGTACAATGGTCACAAATTTGTGACATCCGATGTTTCCATTGCCTTGTGTCTCATACCGGCAAATCTAACCCTCTACGACTTCAACTGAGGTAAGCAAAGTATAAGGTGCAAGGGTGAAAGTTAGGTTACTATAGACAAGAGTCACACATGTTCTACTTAGGCACTCAAGATGATACTGAAATAAGTCTTTTGGTCTCAAAAAATTAGGTCTAGCAGATCAGAAGTGCCTCAATTCCAGTTCCCTTAAGGTTCATGTGATTAAGTGGATTACGGTTCAACTAAGCTCCAATCTTCGGATTTTACTTACACTAGTTCAATTGTTGTTATCAATCCGAAAAGTGCAAATGATATGCGGAATGCAAGGAAAATATTTTTAAGTTGAAATTTCCTGATTTTGAAATTTTTATGGGCTTTTGACGAAGGTTTGCAAATTTTTAGTGATTTTTAAAAGACAAAAGAGTTTTGACAAATAATTTTGTGTAGATATTTACACATAAGCGCATCTTTTTATTTACAAGAATTTAGATGAAGGATGTACACCAGGTATTTATAGGTTTTGTGTATAGTGTTTACAAAGAATTTCTATTTGCTTGAGTTATGCACAAGGTTTTCAAAATAATTTGCAAAGATTTTTACGAACATTTTGAACACTTTATTTTGTAAGAATAATTTTGACAAATAATTTTTTGTAAACTTTTACAAAATTTGAAAATCATTTTGCAAAGATTTTTCAAATAGTATGTATAGATTTTTCAAACTATTTTTGTAACCATTTTCATAACATTTTGCAAATAGATTTTCAAAATAATTTATTTAAAGAATAAAAGAAAATTTTTACAGATAAAATAATTTTTACAAAGTTTGAAAATATTTTACAAAACATTTTCAAATAGTTTTCAAAAGATTTTCTGAAGAGATCTTCCAATCATTTTTCAAATATTTTGCAAAACATTTTTGACCCGTTTATTAATTAGTCTATACAAAGATTTTTATGTGTGTTTTAATTTTATTGGTTAGCCATATTATTACAAATATGCAAGTACGAGTTATGGCTAAAATATATACAGAGTATATATGATCCCCCTATACTTAGGTTGAGCTATGTCCTCCTAAGTCAAAGCGATATAGTAGACATAACTCATAATAAGTATAGGAAAACCTATACTACAATGATTGAATAAAGTATAGGAAGTTGACCATCCCCCCATACTTAGGATCAATTAATCATAACTATAACATACCATATTAAACACGCATAGAGGGTCAAGGGTGGGAACAAATAAATCATCAGCTCAACTTATTCCCCCCTATAGCCAGGGTTAAATATCCCTACGTATAGAAAGAAAATCAAAAGTTGAGGAGATAAGCGAGGGATCAAAGAATGAATAACCCAAGGGCGCTCACCCCCCAATACTTAGGATGAAGTATATCCTAAGTATAACACAAATGAATGGGGTGAGGGAAACACGAAAGAAAGAATTTGAAAAAAATGAAAATGAAAAGAAGAAAAAGATTAACTAATCAAAGATGTTTTAAGTGCCTTGTCTAATTGCACTGATGTTGCGGCTTGAAGTTCATCATGGTGGACCACCTGAATTGAATCAACCATAGACAAAAATGCATCATATTCAAGATATTGCTTCAGTAACTGTCCATTGATCACAAATGGTTGTACGTGAGCTAACAAATCGAATATTGCGATACTTCCATTGTCACATACATGTTTTACTATGAAAGGCATGGTCCACTTGCTCTTGAACTTCCCTGGGAGTTATTTTAGTTTTGTATTAAACAACCAAACCTTCTGACCAGGTTCGAAAGTTTTGCAGTGGATGTGCTTGCCATGCCACTTCTTGACCTTCTCCTTATACATCAGGCTAGTGTCATATGTATATTTACAAAATTCGAGAAGTCAATTCAGATCCAGCTTTCTATTTTTTCCGACCTTCTTGGAATCCAAATTACAAACATTAATTGCTCGCAAAGATTTGTGAATGAGTTCTACAGGAAAATGGCATTGTTTGTTGTATACCAGGATGTAGGGAGACATTCCTAATGGTGACTTGTAGGAATTCCAATGGGCCCAAAGAATCGAGTCGAGTAGCTGAGACATGTTCTTTATATCAGTATGCACAAGCTTCTACAAAATTGTCTTAATCTCCCTATTTGAACATTCAGCCAGGACATTGGATTGTGGGTGGTACAGAGAGGTGACACAATGTTCAATGCAAAATTCCCGTGTCGGCTTCTTCACCTCTATGTTGATGAAATGGCCACCCCCATATGAGATAAGTATTTTGGGGATCCCGAACCTTGAGATGATGTTTTCCTTTAGAAACTAGCAGTGTCATTGTTCACCATAGTGATCCCTGGTTTTGTTAGCACAACATGTAAGGGACTCACCCATTTTGAATCAGAGATGGGATATATAAATCCTGCATCACACCATTTAGTGATTTCATTCATCACAACCTCTCAGAGATTTGGATTTAATATGCGCGGAAATTCTCGGGAAGGATTGTTATCTTCTTCAAGATATATGTAATGCGAGCACAATGAGGGGTTGATCCCGTGGAGATCTGAAAGTTTCCAACCAATATCCTTGTGGTTCTTTTCTAGAACATCGAGCAGACGAGATTCTTGCTCATGTGTTAGTTAGGAATTGATGACTACATGGAACATGTTTTGTACACCCACAAGGAAGGCATATTTCATGTTTGCTGGGTCTGATTCAGCTCAGTGATGATGTCAGCTACTTTGTAGGGTGATGATGGTATATCTTTCAACTGCAATGTGTCCACCAATGGCACAGTAGGATCTGAATCATATGTTGCACAAAATTCGTCTATGACAGAATCTTGCTCATAAAAAATTTCAATAATTTCATTGTGACCTGCCAAGGACAGATGGCCAACAATATATTCTTTAGGAAACTCAATGAATATATCATCATCAAAGACATCAGATAACTCGATTGTGTTATCCACTTGTTCCTCTGTTGAGAGGAATTTGTGGGTCTCGATGTCATCCATAAAAGATTGGTATCTCTAATTTCAACAAGAAAGTCATAGTCTTCTGTTCGCTGCTCTACCAGCTCCCTCTTGCCTGATGCAGATTCAGTTAGTATTAGTACTTCTATAGACTCAATAGGCACCTTGTCGCTGTTAGAACGAAAGGTGGTCTGCTCCATGCCATAGTCCGCCACTGCTTCAATTGTTTGAAGGAACGACCTGCCATCCAAGGATTATCGGGGTATGCATAAAAGGAGCTGAGATATCCATGTCAAGAATGATGAAGTCCATAGGGAACTACATTCTCTGAATGGTGACGATGACATCCTCCAAAATTCCTCAAGATCACTTGATTGAAGTATCTGCGAATTGCAGAATCATTCTTGTGGACTTACACGGTCCCACCCCAAATTCTTTGAGAAGTGAAGTAGGCATCAGGATGATTGAGGATCCGCTGTCGCGGAGAGTTCGATCAAAATCCTGGTCAAACATCTGAAATCTGACTAGAGGAGCTCCCATCTCCTTCTTTTTAGTCAGGAGATTGTTGATTGTGTTTACAATGATCACTGTTAGAATATGTTTCAAATTTCTTTCATGAGCTCTACAAATGGTTGATTGAAATGAGCAGGTCATCCAAGAAAGGAGGGTATCCAAAATCTACATGTAGGGCTCCATCAGTTGGCATCATGGTGGTTGTAGGTGTGGTCTCCTCAATGGATAGCATGGTGGTGCTTTAGCTACTGATGTTGGTGCTATCTTTTTTATGGTTTTGATTTTGCGGATTTTGGCATTTTCTTTCTGGTGCTTCTCCTCCATCTTCTTCTTCCTTACCCTACCAGGATGCTAGATCGGTTAATGCAGAAGAGGATGATTTGCCATGTGAAGCTTTATTCTTCCCCTTCATGGTGGCAGTCGGCTGCAAGGTCCTACCGCTCGTGAGAGTGACAACAATAGATAAAAACAAATCATACATATCTGACTCTGTTAGATCAGATATAACATCACATACTACCTGCTCTTTCTTATTAAAATTATTAGGGTTGGCCTCCACCTGTACCAGAATTCGAGTTTTATTGATAGTAAGGTCATCGAGCTTCTAGCTCATTTAAGAAGGCTCTTTACCAACTGAGATAAGCAATCCAAGGCGGGGTTTACAGGAGCAGTCTTAGATGGTTCAACTAGCTAATCACGCTGATACTAGGAATGGTGTAAAGGTTGTGAGTAGGAATGCTGATTATAATTTTGAG
Organism: Ottelia alismoides; assembly: GCA_037367405.1. NCBI lineage: Eukaryota > Viridiplantae > Streptophyta > Magnoliopsida > Alismatales > Hydrocharitaceae > Ottelia > Ottelia alismoides. Next base: position 123,269 of record JAZKJV010007244.1, on the reverse strand, counting down.
GAGAAGGGTGGTACTGATGATGTTGCCGAGAAGGGTACTGTTAAGGAACAATCAAGTACTGCTAATTTTGATGTTGCTGGCGGTACTTCGGTTACTGATACTAGTTTTGTCCTCCATTACCACGGTATGGTGGAGACTGCTAGTGGTGTGGAGGCTGGTTCTGGACAAATCTCCCCCTTGTTGTTGAGGGGATATGTGGTTGGTAAGATATGGAGCTCATGCTAGTAGACAACCAGTCGTTGTTGTGGCTGCTGAGGTGATGTGGGCTCGGGGGCCTGCACATAGTACACATGCTGGACCGTTCGCTATGCTAGGCTCTGGTGAGGAGGTTGAGGCGATGATGGATCCTTCGTATCTGCAGGAATTGAAGTCGATGCTGAAAATGACTGGCGGAAGTTGATTGTGCTCACTAGCAGCTCCAACTGCTTGGTGGTCTGATCCAATTTTTCCATGCGTTGCGTCCTCTATTCGATCACAAACAGTTTCTCGAGGTCATGTGATCATTTCTTTATGATATCCATCTTGGACAGGTGGCTCTCTATGATGCTAAAGTTGGAGCTCTCATCTCTATCCGGCTCGTGAGAATCCGCCATATGGATTGTCTTCTGGAGATCGTGTGGCTGGCGCTGATGTACATGGGATGAAGATAAGACATCCTCTCCTTCTGCCATTTCCTCAAAGATTTTTTAGATGACGTACTCGTCCTTGTTGAAGTACGAGCCGCCACACCTAGCATCCACGAGCTTCTGACTCTCAATTATCAATCCCCCAGAGAAATGTAGGAATAAGCTGGTCCTAGGAATATCATGATGGAGACATTTCTCTTGTAAATCTGTGGACCTCTCCCAAACCTCATGAATTGATTCGTGGGTGGCTTGGGTGATGTTGGCAATGCGGGCACACATCTGATTCAACCGCCAGAGAGGGTAGACCTTATGCAAGAAGGTTGATTTTAGCTCCTCCATGGTGGTGACAACTTTCCCTAGTGGTTGATCCAATGAAGCGCCTTATCATGAAGGCCAAACGGTAAAGTCACCATTTTGAATACACCTAACGATATGTTAGGGTAGTGAGTTGTATAGCAGATGCGTGCAAACTATTGTAGATGGATATAAGGTTCCTCGTTCGCATTTCCATGGAAGGTCAGTAGAAGCGCCAAGAGTTGAGGTTTTAACTTGAAGTGTGCATTGACTGTAAGGATTTGGATCCACTCGGTCATCTGGCTTGCTCCAGGTTTTTAGGTCTCCTTGAGCGTAGGCTTGGGCCTCTCTGCTCGAGCTTCATCTATTGGGCATATACGACCTCCATCTGCGCTCTCTCCTTCTTCTTCTCCTCCTCCTAGGTTGTCTCTCCTTCTCCTCAGATCAGCGAGCTGTCTTGGAAGGCAACTTGGGCCAATGTCTGGTCGATGAGCTACTGACTTTCATGTTTTGACTTTTTATTAATTCTACCTCCTACTATTTCTTGCTTATTTTTCTTTATTTATCCTATTTTCTGAATAATTGATTGGGCCACATGGAGCCCTCTAGGTCGCCCACGTGGGGGCTGGATGGCAATGTGGTTTTTGATCGATCGCTTTTCATCTCCTTTACTACAATTATTGATTCTTGAAGAGGTGAAAAATTGTGTTCATCAAGTGTTGTTGCCAGGGACACAGCTCACCCTATATGTTTATTGAATTTCATTGCATTATTTTTTATGTGATTGGTTTTAGAAATTAAGATCTTCTCATTGTGTTTGTTCTTGCATCATTTCTGATTTAAATTCTTATATTTTTCCTGACATTTTCCTTTGTGGTAGGGCTCGTGAAGATGGAGGATGCTCAATCTACATGGAGGCGAGGAGTTGGGAGCTCCCGCTGTGAGGAGCCGTAGAGGATGTTCAGGAGAATTCAAGAACTTGAATCATCATTTTGTTCATGCATTTAGTGTAATAATAATAATAATTGTAATCATTGCATTTCTAGTGGTCCTCATTCTAGGGCTTACGTGTGTAAAAAATGAACAAGGTTTGTGGTTTATGAAGTCTCACCTCAGTCTGGGTGAGGCTTCACTTGAGTGTCGACCTAGGACCAGGCATACAGCTCTCTGAGCGGACTCTATTCTTCACATTATTTATGCTTGGTCGTAGGTAGGACAAACATTAAGAATATGAGAGATCCACCTCATCTCCTTGAGTTAATGAGACACACTATACATCGATCTACTTAGCCTAACTTAACTCCATTCTTCATCGCTAACAGTATCATGTTAGGATGCGGTTTTCTTCGACTTGCATGCATTTAGTGATAAATTTAAATTCAATCATGCATATGCATGAAGAAGGTTGGAGTCACTGCAAGTATCTCTCTCAAGCATGCATCATGGTTTTCATGAATGCACTAGCTTTTCTTGATCTTCCATTGAATTGTCACTTAAGGAAATTAAAGGAAATTGGGAATGGTCGAGTAGACGATGCTTGCTTGACTTGTGCTCGCACTAAACCAACGATAACCTAAAGCTAAAATAGGGACTGATAATGTAAGTGGTGAAATTAATAAGAATAAAAATCACTCTTGGATTATGGGATAGGAAACCTTATCATTATATGCAGGCTATTTTGAATGTTGAGAGGTGAGGGCGTATCCCTAGGATAGTGCCCAAAACCTAACCTTGAAACCTATGTAATGTGCTTGAATTTTGAATGATCACCTATAAAATGGACAAGATAAATGACCAACACTTGTAAGTCTTCATGTGTGTGTTGGTGAAACATGGGGTATTGTCTGCTTGGTTGAGCTTGAACGTGTCTTCTCCCAACTCTCCCATAATCCTAGATGATCTACCCCCTCTCCCCCCATCTCCATCCAACCGTCTGTGTAAATCCACTCCACCCTCTAACGACTGATCTCTGGTTTCCTAGCCTCAAATCTACATCCAAATACTTAGGCTACTTTTCAACTTAAGTATAGGTGGCACCTTGTATAGTAAATAATTATTCACCAGGGTCTCCACATCCTCATTAAATATCAAATACATAGGCTATTGACAACCTAAGTATGAGGGGGACCTGAGTCATTCTTCCCTCTTCTTGTCTTATTATACTTAGGTCATTTTGACCTAAATATAGGGGGCCATCTGAGTCAGTTCCGCTATATCACCTTGTATTTGACCTGAGCCATGGCTTCATATCACTTTGTGCTATGAGGACAAAGCAGAAGTTAAGTATAGGGGGGTATACCGTATATATTGTATATATACTTTAGTCATATCTCATTTTTAAAATTTTTGAAACTTTTTGTTAGCTAGGGTTTTAGTATTCTTGTGAACTGATTTTTATAAAATTGTTGTATAATCTTTTTTCAAAATTGAGGGGCTAACACTAATTGTGTTCTATTAACCTTTTTCAAAAATTCCATAAAAATATGAAAAATTAAAATATTTTCTTGAGCAGTGATTCTGACTACTAAGCTTAGAAATGAGTAGCCATTTCTCAGTGGGAGAACTACTGTCTCCCTTAATAGTGTGGGTGGTTAAAAGACAATGTGAATGGCACCGTCTTGAAGTAATATGGGTAGCCCATACTTACACCAATACTAGCTAGAAATAGATGCAACTGTTCATATGATCTTGGGCTAGTCATTATTTCTCTTGACATTAAAAAATCCCATAAAATTTTGCAAAACTCAAAAATTCTAAAAATTCACTAACTCTGGAGTTGGTGTATTCCTGACATATTCACTATCACTCAAGGCTTAAGGATTTGAGGATAAAGTTCCTGAGATCTTGAGAGTATGAGTTAACCAGCCTTAGTCATTAGGGTTTTTTTAACTTAATAATCTACACTTTCCTAGATTGAAAGATTTGAGCGCTATATTTCACTCTTCATCTCTACCTTCTAAAGAATATGATCAGCACAATACTTTCACAACTACATGATTGATGAGATGAGTTGAGTTATCACTTGAGGAACTGTGACTTGAAATTTGAGTTTAGACCTGATTTAATAATGCTTGAGGATGTGATTTGATCAGTGTGTGCCAACTCTTGGTAAAAGCAATGGAGCTAGCCAATCAATGAAATAGAATTCGAGAGAAGTTCTCACATACAAAGAAAAGCTCTATCATTACAAATACAAATTCAAAAGAGCTTCCACAAAAGACGAGCGCTCCCAAACATTTCAAAGTGTCCACTTGGACTAAATGCTATTAGGACCTAGGAGTCAGGCTAGCACCAAAAAAGGGCTCTACATCGTATAGTGATACAATTCTGGGTGTTGAAGGTGTCTTAGATATCAAAAGAGAGACATCCCAGTGTACTCCCAGGAAAACAAGTCCAGACGACTCTGAATTCTCTTGATGGACACATTGATCAACAAATCAGAAATATACATGTGTTGAGTAATAAGGCACTCGAGAGGACCCTTGCTCCAATGTGAGGGAGAGAAGAAAATGCACAATCCTATGCCCTCCATCATATGGTTGTCCATCTATACTTTCAAGTCTGACAAACTAATGAGACGGTGGATTGAATGCAAGAACTGACTTATTCCCTAGTGTCGAGAATTAGGTCTAGAGGAGAGTCTCCTAGACTAGAACCTTGGGTGACATCTCGACTTGACTTTCATGAATGCAGTACACTTAAAGTCATATCCTTATATTATATGTACAAAATAGAGAGTCTGATAATTAGGGAAGTTAGATTCCTTTTGACTAGAGCATGATTAAGCCCAGAATTTTAGGATTACTTAAATTGAGGGTCTTCGATAAATTGAGCCTTGAAAATTCACATGCACTATCAGTACTTAATCTAGCTCCTTCATTCTTTAGATGCTCGAGGAGAGATTGGATTAAGTATAAGGGTGTGATGAGTCTCCGAGGAATCATCACTATTCTCTCTTTTTATCCTTGAAGAATAAGGACTTTACTGGAAATCTTCATTAATTCCGCATCTTTATCATTAATCCTCTCCCTTGTAATTAATATTAATCCTAAATTATTGCATTTAATACTAACATTTTCCTTTGTTTTCTTATTTACTAAAAATCCATAAAAATTAGATTAATTATTGTGTATATTTATCTTTGCCTTTAAAAGAAACTAAAAATACTAAAAAAATCACGAAACCCTTTAAAACTAGTGTTTTTACTTATTAAAAATGATACAAAAAATTTATGCTTTGTACAAATGGCCTCCTTTTATTTTCGGTCAACATGAAACTGTAGATCTCATCAAGATCTACAAGTTTCATGTTGAATAAAAAGTCAAAGTAGGTCATTTGTACAAAGCACAATGTAGCATTGTTAACAGGTAAAAACAATTGGTTTTAAAGAGTTTTGTGTTTTTTTATTTTATTTCTTTTAAAATCCAAGATAAATATATACAATAATTAATCTAATTTTTAGGAATTTTTAATAAATGAGAAAATAAAGGAAAATGTTAGTATTAAATACAATAATTTAGGGTTAGTATTAATTACAAGGGAGAGGATTAATGACAAAGATGCAGAATAATGAAGATTTCCAGTAAAGTTCTTATTCTTCGAGGATAAAAAGAGAGAATAGTGATGATTCCTCAGAGATTCATCACTATATCACTTGAATGGAGGCGAGAAGCTGGGCATTCATGACATTCTAGTCTCGTTGGCCCTGCTCTGGTTACGAAGGATGCTGGTGTCCCTTCCCTTTTTCTGTGGGAGCCATCTGTGTATCTTTCTCCGGATATGAATCTAAGAGAATTTCTGGCTCCAGATTGGGCTCGTGATATGTACATGGAACGGTGCCCCCGACTAATCTATATTGAAGCACCAGATGTAGAGAATTGTTCTATGTTATTGTCAACATAGAATTTCATTAAGGATGGTGATGCGTCATAATAAGTGAAATCAATTGCCATCCAAAATGGGTAGGGTTCAAGATAAGAGTAATCTCGGATTTTGAAGAAGGCAGGGATTATGGATATCGATTCGCGGAATCCAAACCAGGTTCTCGGGAGTTGCTCCGAATTATTGGAGAAGTCAAGCGCATGGAATCGATGTTGGTGTCAACAGGGTCCCAACTAAGCCATCCATGAGTTGACAACTCGAAGATGAAGAGAGAGATCGAGAATGGATGAAAGATATAGTGATAAATAAGGAATAAAAGGAGTGCAAAATAGTAGAAGGCTCAAAGCGAGCAGGGTCAAATGAGGAATGAAACAGAGGAAAGAAAAAATGGCACAAAGCATGCGGGACTGATCTTTGAACTTAACTAAAATCAAACAAACACCAAACAATTGTGGGTTCACCAACTCAACACTGGTGAAGCTATAAGAGTTCGACTATTTTTATCTTTTTAATTTTATTTTTTTTATTCAGGAAAGATCTTATAACAATTCCTTATGTGTGTTATCCATATAGGAGAGAGTGTACTGCCAGGAAAGTTTCCCATACTTCTTCTACCTCCTTTGTAACCTATGATCTATGCACTTTGAGGTCCTTGATCTCATGCATGGGCGGCTACTCAGCCAAAGAAATAGAGGAGGAAACTGATAGGAAGAACCAACACTTCCCCTATAAGTGAGGTACTCAGACGCAAACCGATGATACAGATACACCCATGAGGGTGTGGACTAGGCTTAATACTTTAGACCAAGTCGGATGCTCCGCACAAGGAGAGAGCACCATCACTGATAAGGCCCTACTCGATCGTGCAGGATAGAAGTGCCAATACTTCACTAACCAAGGTGATAGTCAAGGCTTCCATAGATCGAGTTTTAAGCTCTAGTCCTTAGAGGGGTCGCGCCTCACTCAGTGTGGATGGCACCTAAAAACAATGAGGACTTTATGAACCCCAAATAATGATGTCCATTACTAATTTTAATTTAGGTCAAAGTTTTATTAGCAGGCCCCTTGTTTAAATTTTTGGTTTTCAATTTTTTGAGTATTTTTCATGGAAAGCCGCCTAATGGTTTTTTTTATATTTTTTCCTTAATCCTAAGTGATATAAACACATGGGGAGAAAGCTGAAAAGCAATGCACGTGGATATGGGAGTGGAAATATCACACTTGTATCAAATGGTGCATGTAAAGGAGACTTAAAGTGCTTCCCAGCTCTCTCCATACGGGATGCAAAACAGAATATGTATCCTTGTCCCTTTCCCTGTATCTGAGGAGGCGTATCTAAATCAGTGTTGCTATCTGACTCTAGTTTGAGATTTTGATCTGCATGATGAAACGAACCCTGATCAGTCTGTAGAAATGATGGAGTCTGGAAAGATATTTCAAGCTTAGAGTCAAGCTCGAATAGTGGATATATTGGTGAAAGGTGAGTAGTGAAAGAAGAGGATTCCGGAAGAGAGTCATCCTGAACACTAGGTGGAGTGAATATTAGGGAGCCCAGAATGATGTTCGCAAAAGTCGAAAACAACTCTCTGAGATCGCCCAAGCAAAGTGGGGATGTCAGCATCATGGAGTCGATGTAGGTGTCTGCGAAGTCCCAACAAAATCCTCCAACATGCAGCATCGTAATGGCAAAAGGTGTAAGATGATGATGGTATAAGGATACGGGATAGAAGAAGAAGAATTCAAGAGGAATTGAGAAGAGAAGGCTCGAAGCGAATGGGATGAATGAGAAGTAGAAGAAGAGAAGTAGAGATTAAAGGGCGCAAAGTGCACAAAATTTTTGATCTTGGCCTATTATGATTTGATCCAAACAAACCTCAAAATAAGGGTTGATTCACCAACTCAACACTATAAAAGTTCAGCAATTATCTTTTTAATTTTATTGATGATTTTTAGGCAATTATATTTTCAATTGTACTTAAGAGGTCTATCTCTATAGGAGTGTGTGTATGATGAATACTCATTCATCACTCTTTATTCTTATATTTTAGCTACAAAAACCTTTGCAAATGCATGTAGATATGTGTAAATAGAAATAATTACCAAAAGCATGCATTGTGTAAAAACCTATAATTAGCATGTTTTTGTGCAAAAATAAAAGAATAAAGATTAAAAAGAAAAAGAGGGAAATATTTAGAATAAATATTGAGCAACCTAACCCAAGGGAGGGCTCAGCATGGGCCTGACCGCATAAAAGCCAAAGTAGAGGGAGATAGGGGCTCATGTGTGTAAATATTTATGTAAATAAAATAAAAGTATTTTCCTCACAAAAATAGGCTTGTAAATATTTGTATATAATTATAAATATAAAATCAAAACAAAAATTTAAAAATTAAAAAGAAAACAAAAACACAACTTGTACAGGATCACATTATACATAGAACCACCTTTATCTTTGTTTAACCTTATAAATAAATAAAATTAATTTCTAAAAATTTTTGTAAATATTCTATATTATATAGTGTAAATAAATAAAATAAAAACAATTAAAACAAAAACAAAATAAAAATAACAAAATTAAAAACACAAAAATATATTGTAAATATACCATGTATATAAATGTATATATGTATTTATTTCACCTATGTATATAAATAATAAAAATGAAATAAAAATATCCTTTTATTCCTTATTTTATAAAATAAATAAATAAAATATAAAATGGGAATGAAATTGCATAAAAATAATAATTAAAAAAAATCAAAAATTAAAAACCCTATATAGTGTATATATACCTATATATAACATATTATGTATATACCTTATTTTTATTTCGAAAAAATTATTAAAAATCACTAAAAAATAGGAAAAAAATAAAATAAAAATATTTCATGTTTTAAGTTTTCACTAAATCGGCCATTTGCTACCCTTAATTTTAATTTCAAATTCCAGCCACGTGGCCTTTTCTCATTGGTCCTGGGGATTGTTGACCGCCCGGTCAACTACCCCCCCAGGACCACTTCACACGGGTCCTTAGAGGGTACCCATCTTCTCGGATTTTTCCCCGCTAAACCCGATCTCCTACCACCTAAACCCCGGGTCCGACTCCTTAATGCTACATCCGAGACCCTCGCCGGGGTATCCACATCGGGATCCGCGCGCTCGATTGCCCTACCCGACCTCTTCTAGCCGGACCCGCACCCATATTTAGCTCGAGCTCTGCCACCTCGAATCTCATCTTTGGTCATTTGATTCCACCCCCAGAGAGCTCCAGTGTGTGCGCGAGAGTGACAGCTCGCGTCCGGTGCTGTCGAAGCGAGGAGAGGAAGAGAGACCACTGATCCGGCGAGCATCGCCGCCTTGCTCCGCCACCTGCAGGAGCATCGAGCCTCGGAGGGAGACGCTCCTCGAGGCGACGACCCAGAGCTGCGCAAGCTCATCCCCAGTCTCCTCGTCCACCCAGGTAACCTCTTAGGCCTTCCCTTTTCGTTGATTTCCCATTACCCCCAAATCGCCGCTCCGCCGTCCATCGTCGATTCCGTCCACGACCGACCCCCAATCGATCATCGGGCTTCACCATCGCCCTCGCCTCCTTCCCGCGCACCTTCTCCATATCCCCATCCAACCCAGCTCGCACAGGAGCTGGGATTCGAGCTCCACCATCCTCCCTTCGCCGGAGCTCGCCCACAGCGCCCCATCGTTCACCGTCACTCTGCCTAACTGGGTTGAGGCAGTTTTCCCTCGACCCGCGAGTCTCCTGGATTGTTTTGTAGGTTCAATGAGGACCGTCTGAGGTCCTTCGACATCGAGCCAGGAGCTTCGCCTCCGCTGACCTCGCCGGAGCTCTACAGAGCTCGGCTGGGTCATCGGAGGACACCAGCAGCTGCGCAGCGCCACGCCGGAGCTTCTCCGATCCTCAGGCGCAGCAGGGGAGGTCAGGAGCGCACGCACGAGGCCGGCGAACTTCGCCGGCCACCTGTTCTTCCTCGACCTTCAGGCGCCGTTCGATCAGCCCTCCTGCACCAGTTCTTACCTGGACCATCCTTTCCCGGAGCCGCCTTCACCGTCAGATCTGAGGAGGACCGATCCTAGCCGCCCGATGCTCGTGGGTTAGCCACAGAGAGCCACGACCGTTGATCACACCACGTGGCTTAACCCTGAGCATCGGATCACTTCGAGGACCCCAGTTTTGGAGCGCCAGCCGATCCCCACCGTCGATCCCTCCACGTGGCGTCCATCCTGCGGTCCGCATTAATAAAGGGTAATTTACCCTTAGGCCCTTTTGTTTATTTCATTTCGTACTTAGTCCTGTAATTAGTTAGTTTAGTTGTTTAGTTTTTGGGATATTTGCATAGAAACCCTGGTGCTTGCATTTGTTTACTGTTATGCCCCTGTGCGTTGTATGACACGTGCTTCGACACGTGATTTTTCTGGTTTATTTACAATATAGGCCCTGTGGTTCTTGTTGTTCTTGAATGAATGGAAGTTTTAGTTTATTTGTATTTATACCCCTGTGCGTATTTTATTTGAACATGTGTGAATATTTTTGGGTTATTTGCAGATAAGCCCCTGGGCTTTTGGTACCTGTTACCAAAAGGCCCTCGGAACTTATTTTCTTCACATTTAGGTCCCTGAGTGCCTCAGGCACGCGCGACGTGCGTGAATTCCTGGGTTAATTGCACCAGACCCCCCAGACTTTCGGGTATTTGCACTTTGGTCCCTGTGCACTATGCCCCCTCTTTATTTTTGAATAAAATAGCAAATTACCTTCAAATCCAACTAAAATTGGATACATGGCTCCTGCCATAGTGTAAAATTTTCGAGGATTTTTTAAGACATTTTTGTTTTCATTTGATATTTTTAAAAATTCAAAAACATCTATTTTCTTCACTGTCTAACTTTAAAAATCACAAAAAAATATTAAATGGTGTCTAAAAATTACAAAAAAATGATCTTCTGTCTATTTTGTTGTGTTTGATTTTCTAGCCAATTTTGGCTATTTTTCATTACAAAAACCACTAAAAATTAAAAAACACTCAAAATCTTATAAAAATTCTAGTAAATCAATTAAAAATCCAAAAACAATAAAATAGGTGCCTAAATTTTCCTTGTTTTATTCTCTTTACAGGAAAATTACCTCCCAGCTAATTTGGGGCCTTTAGATATTTTATCTAGGCCCTTTTAGCTCGGCTGGACAGTACCTACTGTTTTAGCTACTTTTTGATTTTTAGAAAATCAAATAAACATCAGAAAATTCTCAAAAATTCACCAAAAACACTAAAAATTATAAAACACATAAAAATATTTTTGTTTGAATTTTTGGTTGATTTTTAGTGCTTTTAATAAATTGTTGAAGTGTGTGTTTATTTACTTTTCTTATTTTCTTAATACATTAAAAATCCAAAAAAATATAAAATATTCAAAAACCACCAAAAATACTTCTTTTATTTTCTTCTATCTCCTTTTTGACTACTTCGTAGGCCGAGAGGCCAAACCGTGCTCCTTGTGTTCGACCCTGGTCGCTATACTAGGTTAATCTAATAGCGAGACCGCTATCGCATTTTTGATTGATTTTATCTCTCGTGGTGGTCTATTTTTCTTGATTGTTCGCATTTGATCGCTTGGGTCGCAATGACCGATTAGCACCTTTATCCGAGTGGTCATTTTTGCGTTCATCAGTGTACTGCTGGAAAGTACCCCGTACTTATTCCACCTCCTTTGTAACATGTGATACGAATGCTTAAAGATCCTTGATCTTATGCCTAGGGGGGTTACTTAGCTAAAGGAATAGAGAGTGGAAGCCAAAGGTAAAACCACAACTTCCCTCACAACTGAGGTATTAGGCTGCAGGACGATGAGACAGACACCCTCGTGAAGGCATGGCCTATGCTCAATACTTCAAATCAAGTTGGATGTTCAACACAAGGCGGGAACACCATCACTGACAAGGCCCTACTCGCATATGTACAATAGAAGCACCATTACATGACTGTCCCATGTGATTATCAAGGTGCCACATATCGGCATTTGGGCTCTGATTCCTAGGGGTCATGCCTCACTCTGTCAAGAATGTACCTGAAATCAATGAGGGCTTTATGAACCCAAGACAATGAAGTTCGTTACGGATTTTAAAATTAGGTCAAGTTTTCTTTATCAATGGCTTTTATTTTTTTTTTGGTTTTCACTTATTTTGAGTATTATTATGCAAAGGCCTAACAATTTCATGATTTCCTTTGTTTTTCCTAAGTGATCCAAAACATGAGAGAGGATGGAAAATTAATACAATCTAACACGATGTTGGAAAACTCGTCATCGTGTTTTATGATGTATGCTGAGTAAAAAGAATCACCTTGCTTCCCAACTCTCTCCATGCGAGATGCTAGACAGAACTGACATTACACTAAATGCATGCAACGATGTGAAATCATCCTAGATCAAGAATTGTTATTACGTGAAGCATCGGATTAACTTGAATCTATGTTTAAGCATAGTGACTATCGGAGCTTGCAATATATTAAGCTTTGGACCTAGATTACTCAATCAAGCAATCATACTCTCTATGGGCTCATTCACATAAATAAAGAAAAGAAAGGCAGAAACACACAACTCACGTGAAATAAAACAAAGCAAAAAATAAGAAAAGAAAAGAAAAGCGAAAAAAATAGTCAAAACTCTGTAAGGTCCCCCAAGTGCACTAGTACTTGGCAAAATAGATCCTGAATAGTTCATGTATCTAATGTACATGTTTTATTAGAAATTCAAATAAATATCTCTCTCACACACAAATGGAAAATATCTACTAAGGCATTTTTTTCTCCTCCACACTATGCTCTTTCTCCTTAGGTGCTCTCTCCTACAGGTCAGGGAAGAATGACCTACTCTGCCTTTGTGGGTGTGAAGGTGATCTGAAGACAACCTCCCTCGATAAGTGGTCCCTTGCAACAAAGGAATCAAGAGATGATGTCAGAAGCAATTATGAGATAATATAAGCAAAACAATAAGGAAAGTTGTGTAAATAAATAAGCAAGCAAACAAACCTAAGTGCCTAAGGCTGCTAGTCTACCCGACCATTGCTCCCTAGCAATGACGATAAAATGTTGATCGAGAGATTGGGTTGGAGATATGTGTGAATTCCTAATGCCCGACCTTGGAGGGCATGTGGTGTCCCACAAGTGAGATCCAACAATTGATGTATCGACGCCTCTCTTGATACTCAGATATGAATCAACCAAATCGATCAAACATTCGTCAAAACCCACAGATATGCATGTATAAGGAGATCATGCAAGTGTGTGAGTTATAAATTTTATTTAACTCTACATGAAATGTGTATGGGCAAACAGGTAGAGTGTCATCCACGAGAGCAACCAGGGATAAACTACAACAGTGAAACCCAACTCAATGAATCAAGCATAAAATTGTTGTTCACGGGGCCTAATTAGGTTTTTATGTATTTTTGTGGGTTTTTAATTATTTTTCTTTTTTTTATGATTTTTATTTGAATTTTTATTTTATATTTTTTATCTATTTTAACTTTACAAATGTTTTTTTATTAATAAAATATAATAATAAATAGATAATAATATGTAAAGTAATATGTGAGAGAGATATAAAGAGATATAAAGAATATTCTTTTGGATTTTTCGAATATACCAAATAAAGTCAAAATAAACAAATAATATATTTTTAGATTTTTATATTATTCTCTATTTAGGGTATTTTTATGATATTTTTTAACTTTTTATGTATTTTTAAAATCAAAATAAACAAAATAAAATACCAGAAAATACAGGAACTTCAAATAGGCTTAAAAAATCTATCAGATCAAAAAGGACCCAAAATAACTTTCCTACAAAATAATTTCCCTATATAGGAAATAAACAAAGAAAATTTTATGCTTTAGAACATATTTTTCTTATATTTCTACGATTTTTTATGATTTTTTTATAGTTTTATGTATTTTGTAATTTTTAAGGTTTCTATTTTTTATTTTTTATGAGTTTTGGATATGGGATAATAAGTAGTAAAAACACATACCTTATTTTTTGTGATTTTGATGCTATATTTAAATTTTTATGATTTTAAAAGTTAAAATAGAAAAATATAGCTACTTTTACAATTTTTAATTAGAAAAATAATAATAAATACATTATATAAAACATATGTGACATGATATCATATAAGGTATTTAAATTAATTTTCCAAATATTTTTAGAATTAATTAGGAAACTAATATAATTAAAATAGGGAAATAATTAATACAATGCACATGGACTATTCTACACTTTCTAAAGCCTTAAGCATGCATTCTTAACAAATAAGCAAAGTCTAGGAGCGTAAGAACAATTTATCTAATTAATTTCACAATATATAAATGCCAGGTAGGGGCATATATGCAAATAACCAAAGATCAAGGAGCAACCAAGCAATTTTCCAATAAATATCAATTCAAATTAAATTGTTAGGGACCATTTTGCAATTTCCAAAAAGATTTTCAAAGTTCCCAAACAAGTCCACAGAAACCACATGATAAAGTATGCAAAATAGCCACAAAAACCCTCTCGTGGGACCGCACGTGAGGTGACATGGCCTAGACTAAAAAGCAAATAGCAAATACTATAGGGTTCCAAGTGCAAAATAATCACAAATTTTCAAACTACAAAACATAATTATAGAACCAAAGTATAAGTATCAAAATAGCAAGGGAAAATAGTGCAAATTATCCTTAATTTGCGCGCTAGGGAACAACTAGGATCCGTTCACTTGAACATGTGGCACGCATCCAACGGCTTCTACTGCTTCATCGTTCGTCAGCTCGGATTAGATTTGTGATCAAATCTGACGATGCTGGTGCTAGTTCATCGGACGATAGACGTCGAATCTGGCGTTTGTTATTCATCAAACAGAAGAATATCGGAAGATACTTAAGTGCATCATGGAAGCGTGTAGATCGCATCATATGCGATTGGGAGCGACTAGTTATAATAGTCGCTCAGGGCAGCGGAATTTAAAAAAATGAACGATGAAATCACATGATCCAAGAACACTTCTCGGATTATTTCATCTAAATCAAAAAGGGGTATTAGGGTTATCTCTTGAAGCGTGGTTGCAATCGAATATCTAAACGAAGAGACCTCCTATCTCAAGTCCGATCCAACGAAGGAGATGCTTATGAGCGTGTTAACTGAACGCATGCTCCAGGAAATCCATGTTGATGATCCAAGAAGCGAATCTCCATATATCATCTCACGAGATATGACATCTTCTTCATGAGCAATGTGCACTGAAGGAGACAGAGATTCACGAGTTGTTGAAGCGATGGCACAATGGTGTGGCGTGACGACGATTCTCTCTATGACACAAAGTGGATGGCCACTGAGATAGAGAGATGTGGCCTACAATATGAGAATGAGAGAGAGAGAGATATGTCATTCAATTGTTGTGTGTAAAATAATATCTAGGGTTGCCTTTTTGCTTTAGTATTTTGGGAGTCCATGGATTCCAATACATGTGAAACATAAAGTCAATGGTTGAGATTGATTTGTATTTCTATTCAATGGCCATGATTTTGTTGTAAAAATATATAACAATTAATTTACATTAAATTAAATAAATATTGAATAATGAGTATAATTTAATTTGAACTAAATCAATTAGCATGGAAGGATTAGGAAGGAGACCACCTTCCTAAAAATGGGGGACGCCCACCTTTGAGAACCAGTCAAAGGGTGGTCGTCCACCATCCATTAAATGGGTGGTGTTGGATCCTCTAATCCTTCATATATATTAACAACAATTTCTGTTGCAATTTAATTCATAAAATAATTCCAAATTAATTTATTGAATATTACAATCGTGGCATTAAATAGTAGTGAATCATATTCACATCCCAAAACAAAATGTAAATTACATTTCCAATTAATTTCTAATGTGAATCCATGTCACATAAATAATTAATTTGAAGATACTATTTATAATAATCTCTCTATAATGTATTATAAATCACACTTATAGCATATATATATATAATATGGATAGTAATATCTACATAGTTCATATTCTTAATATTTAAATCACATTTAATTATCTTAGATCATCATTCTTGTGTATTTAAATAATATGAATCGTATTCACATTATTCATGATATTCGAATCACATTTATTTATCAATGTCTCAATACTCAGATACATAATTCAACAATGGAATTATTCTTGAACTCTATCAAGAACAATGCGATTTCTCTGCGGATACTTTGAGATAAGGACATGACGATTCTACGTTCCATATATAGTGACTTGGATATTGAGATCACATCTCAAATCTAGATCTCGAGGACCTCCCATAGATGTTTGATTAAATCAAAGTTGTAAATATAATCTTCTCATTGTATATGAATCACATTCATATCACTGTTCAACATTTGGACCAATATTAGATTACTTCTCTAGTGAGAGGAGTCACTAAGATCCATACATGTTTCATCACTCCCTCGGAATGGAAGTGTCATGGTTATACAATAAGATGTTCCTAATACCTATACATCCTACATACTAGAAGACCTAGAATAAACCTGAAGTTTTAGATCTTATTTAGACTATCTCCTTCAGGGTTTTATCATTAAGTTTCTCATTTGATCATTGGGAGTTGTGATCAATCATATACTTTCCAAAAGCATATATCATACCCAGATATTGATCATATACTTTCCAGAAGCATATATCAAACCTACAAACTCAATCAAGCTTCCAAAGCAAGATGACCGTGCACGAAATTTGATCCCCAATATCTCATGAGTGAGATCATGTCTTCCGGTTCAGTAATGAACCTATATGATCCCTTTCAGAGATCGTATTACTCATATACCCTTGTATGCACACCATCTCATCGGTGTATAGACCTTGATTAGATCATCAGCCTATCGTTCTGTCAAATGTACATACTCAAACATATAGTAACACATCTATCTCTGGTCAGAGGAGCGTGCCTATATCATGACAGCATACGACATAGGTCTTCGTTATCTCGATCTTGTTAGGTCAACTCTTTGACCTGACATATCTAACACATCCGAATCTCTATTCCTATGCATATGACCTGCATCAAGAGGCCAGTTAGATATCATGTCATGAGAGAAATGATTGCCATCTCCTACTCAGGCTGGAGATCATCTCTTATATAGTCATTTGATGGTGCTTGATGAGTCCTCAATCTAACTCTTTAGATATTCATCCAAGCACCAGCCTCTATGATTCAATAATTGAATCAACAGATATATGATCATTTAGATGGCTATGGTACATAAACCTAATTATACTACACGATCTACTATGCAAATTAATTTTTCTTCATTTCAGATCAGGGAATGATATTTGTAATAACATTTTTGCATAATGGCTCGATGTGGTCTCACATGTCCAACAATCTCCCACTATCCCAAAGAGCCATTAATGGGCTAATCTTTCAACCCATACTCATGTGACAATCATAAGCTATTTAGAAAAATAGCTTTGTAAGCTGACTAGTCACTTTTTCCCAAGAGACTATGTCAAGTCCTTTTCTAGTACTTGCATATCTCCTACTAATAGTGCTCGCATCCAATGCGAATGTTGCATCTTATGTAACCAAAACTCAATCTTGTTGAAGTAGTTATAGTGTCTTTGACACTACAACTCAATAATCATTATAACCAATATGTAATTTCTATTATTCTTATTAGAATACCCTTATTCCTAGAGATCTCTATCTCCTAAGGTGTCTGTTGTTAAGACCCTTTTAGATCACTATCTATAAAGTCATAAGTTCTTGAAGACAAGACTTTGAGATCACTATCTCAAAAGTCTTGTTATCATTCAATATATTATTATTACTGCAATCAAGTATTTTATCTTCATAGTAGGATTAGTAACAGTTTACTACTCCCACTACATGGTGGACATCTGGATTTTATACACATCAAGCATACACTAAGCTTATCATAATTGATGCATTAGGCATGTAGCTTTGGTATTCACGTCTTCAACTCTTTTAGTTGTTATCCCTTTAGAAACGTCAGTACCATATCTTAAGGGAATGAAGCCTTCCTTGGGGTTTTCCCAAAAATGGAGAATGTCTAAAGTGTACCATTAATGTGACGGTCCCAATACCCTATTCTCTTTTCTTCTGAACAACTTCAGAACTAAGATATAAGAGGAATCCTTGAGATCATATCTCAGGGTATGTAACAACCAGATTACAAAACACTTATTCTCATCCTTATATCATTCCAAATGATTAGGATATTATCTACATTTAGCATGTTGAATGTAATGGCACTCCCACTAAGCTTCACATAGTTCATCAAGATTTTGTATGAAATCATAACCTTTATAATTTCATAAAATCTTATGTTCTGACTACTAGAAGCTTATTTGAGTCCATCGATGGAGTTCTCTTACACACTTTGCATTCCTCAACTATGAAGCCCCGGGTCTACTTCATATGAATATCCTTGGTGAGGAATTCATAGAGGAATGCAATCTTGACTTCCATCATGTAGATGTCATAGTCAAGTTGTATAACTATAGTTAGCAATATTCTGATGGGTTTAAGCAAGGTTACTGAATAGCAAGTTTCATCGCAAGTGATGTCCTCTTTGTTTATATCTTGTGGATACGAGCTATACTTTCAAGGTCTCTACCTTCTCATCAGGATCCATCTTTCTCTTGAAGATCCATTTACACCTAATGGGTCTTACCATAATATGTGGATCCTCGAGGGTACATATACAACACTTGTATATGAATTATACATTATACTTTATTTCTATCATCCATCTTTCCATGTCTTGATCCTCAGAAGCTTCATCATATGAAGTCATATCATTGTCATACTTAACTGACACATGAAATCCATACCTTCTAGGTGGTCTCACCACCCTCAAACTTATTTTAAGAGGTATGAGTGTTTCATCTTTATTTATTCTTTTATTTTCCCATTTCAGGAGCCTCATTATCTTTTCAAGATTCAATGAGTTCCTTTACTTCATTTTCATCTTGATTCTCAAGAGATTCATCCTCTAAGAATCATAATTTTAAGAATCTCAAGGTCATAAATTAGGTATCCAATACCATCCTTTATATTCCTAATGAAGTTGCACTCTCTAGTGCTAGATTCCAGCTTTCTTGCATCCATGACAAGGTTATGGATCAATCAACCCCAAATCCTCAAGTGTCCAACACTAGGCTAGGTTCCAAACCATATCTTATGAGGGTTTGGGGGTTTAAATTTTCATGGAATCTTATTAAGGATATATATATTTTAGTCTCTACTACATATATACCTTGAAACTAAGAGGTAATTATGCTAAGATTCCATTGATCAAATCAAGTCACACATGATCCAATTGTATCTTCCTACAACTCTATTGAGTTTAGGTGTATTAGGAGGAGTGAGATAGGAATGATATTCCTCTATCCATAAGGCATTCCTTGAATTCATTAAATAGGTACTTGCTACCTCGGTTAGATCAAATTCATTTCCATTTTCCTTCAAACTTTGGTTCTAAACCAAATTTGTGAAATCTTTGAACATTTCAAAGGTTTCAAAGGTGAAGGAAAAAAATGCCATATCACCAAAAATCATCAATTGATATCACATATCTTTAATGTTTATTATGATACAGATGATCCACATACATCAATATTCTTGAGATCTTGAATACCTTTGCATCCAACGTCATTCCTAGAGAAGGTTATATTTGACATTTTTACTTTGAATATAATATTAACAAGTATGTAAGTTTTGAACCTTTAGACAATCTAAAGGTCAATATCTTATTTTTCTATCGATCTTATCAATAGACATATGTCCAAGGTTTGATGCTAGATCATTGTCAAATGATCTTCATCCTCTTATTGATCTTTTAAGGTTTATTTTTTAAAGTATTTAGAAATGTTAATGAACCATTCATTGATTTTCTAATTTAATAGAGTCCTCTAGATGTTAGATTACTTTCTAAAATATATCTATCATAATATTTTATGATAGGCCTACTCTCAGAATTCATGTTTATTTCCAACATTTAGAAATAAATAATGAGTGTATTCTAATATCTAGGTCATAGAGACATTATCTAAAACTAAGGGATCTCCCACTTAAAATATTATATCCATCTATCCAATGGAGATCGCTGCAACAATTGCATCAGCATTCATATGGATGAATATTAAACTTTAAGATCAAATTCTCTAGTCTTCTAAAACATATGCAACCAATTGCAAGTGTTATTGGAAGAATGAGATACAATTTTAAACTTTGACCTTATCCAATAAGTAAGTTAATTTCAATTATTATATGTAGATGTATAATATTTCGATGCACTATCTAGATCCATTTCTAATGATCCTAGATAGTCTAGATAGTCATACTATCAGTACAACGGTTTATTACAGTATCGTCATTCATCCAACTCTTTGGATGTCATATGAAAGTCACAAAAGTACAGTCAACCTTTTGACTTTCCTTCTTAGTTGAGTCAGGCCCATGCTTCTGATGCTCTCCCCTCATCTATAAACAACCATTACTTAAGACAAAGGATCTCTTATGTTGAACTCAAAATATTTCAATATAAGAGTTTTTCAACATTTATACATGATTAATTTAATTCATACAATATGAATATAATGAAGCTTCATGAATGACTTGAGTATAGATAGTATAATGATGATACTCATCATATCTACATACATCTTAACTCGTAAAAACTTTTGGTTCAGGCAGGTACTCAAACATTTTGAGTACATCATCTCTTATCGAGCAACCATTCTGCATAATGTAGTGAACCATGTCATTCATGATTAAATTTCAAGAGCACATATGTATGCCAAAACATCTTCTTAGATTTTATAAGGATATTCGATAATTACGATCATCATCGACATGATACTTCCAAAGCACACTCGATTAGAGATCAAGAGTATATAGATACACAAACCCTAGGTTGTTGTCTTATTGTCTATTTAATTGCCATTCCTCATTATTATGAGGAAATTTGCACATTGCAACAATATATATTATGTGTCCAACTGCAAGTACAATATCTATATCATCGATTAAATCCATGATATTTACTGGTTATTATTGAGTATAATATTGAGTGGGTTTAATGTAGGTAATCTGAAATAAGATAATTAGCATAAATGCATATTTTAATTTGATTTGGGATTTTTTATATCAAATTTTTCTTGCCTTGTCAACACTGAAAGTTCATTCCCTTAATCACTTTCAATGTAAGAGATATACCTACCATTATATCTGAAGCAAGATTAGAGATCTCCTTTCTTATCTTTGTTACATCCCAATAATATGAGTTCATGTAACTCAGATAAAAAAATATGGGAACTTTCGTCTTGCAAGTCCAACTTGCATTTTCCAATTCGTCCTTTAACACACAAGCCCACCACCCCTTAGGCAATGTTGACCCGTTGTTAATTTAACCAACCATCAACATGAATAGAACTCGCTATGCGCATTCCAATATAACCCCAATAATATGAAGAATCGATATTGGGGTCACTATGCATATGATCTTACTCTTTCGAAAAGCAAAGAGCCCGATCCAGATGCACTTGTATGCAAAAGCTATCACTTCAGACATGCATCTCCTACATATAGTCCCATGCGATGGAACTTTTCGCCTTGACAGAAGACCTTGGGTGTCACTTATGTGATCCTCCATATCTCATTAAAATTTTAATTAATTATTATGAATCATATTCACATTATTAATTCTTCCAAGGGAAATACTACTCTATTCATAATAGAGTGTTTACGTGGATATAATTTTTTAATCATATTAAATCAATTATCATTCCATTTCTAACAAACAACAAACAATCTTGATTGTTACTTGAAGGGTGGTATCTCAAAATACGTATTATTCAAATTTTGATAATTAGAAAAAAAACCTCAAGATCATTTCAAGCATTATCATTTCCTTACCCGCTGTCATGACCAGTACGCACAGGATATGGGGTAGATCGCTCACAGAGCAACATGCTACCCCAACGATCCCCTACTAGACACCATATCTGCCTCAGGTCAAGATAATATGATTTAATCATATTGTATTTGAGATGATATTCAGTCTTTCAACTAAAGTTATACCGTATGATATTTATCAAATTTATTTTGATTAATATTATAAGGAGATTTGCTAAACAAATCCCCAATCCTATTCAAGTATCAATGTTTGTTGGAAAGTTCATTATAACCAAATCGATCAAGATCAATTATCTTATCATGTTGGATATGATCATTCAAAAATAATTATCTTTATTAAATATTTCACAAATATTTAACAACTAATTATTCAAGGAGATTAACCATTAATTTCCATGAATGACAATCACTAGATTCATGTTCAAAATTGTTAAGTTTCTAGCAATGACACATTTTTACTAAAACTAATAAATATTAAGCAAATAAACTCCAAATCAAGAAAACTAAATTTCTTTGATTTGCCAATTTTATTTGCAATAGAATCTAAGTGATAAACAAGCATTTCTAGGCATTTTAAAATTGTGCTTATCTCTTGTTTACGTTCTAAAATACCATTTTCGTAACAATGGACACATGTCTACCAAAACGATCATAACTTGAGCAAACGGATTCCAAATCATGCAGACACAAGTCCTACGATTTGTTAATAAGATGGGGAGCTTAATCCAAGTGATAAACTCACGTTTTGAGGCATTTAAACATGGTGAGAAAATCACACAAAATAGGGTTGCCTGAACAACATGCGATGAAAATCTGCACAACCAAAAATGTACATGTCATCTTAGGTTTATGGATCATATACAAAACCTCTGACCTATGGATCTAATATCACTTGAAGGATATGGAAAGATCCTTAAGCGCATCACGGAAGTGTGAAGACTACATCATATGTGATCGGGAGTGACTAGTCATACCAGTTTCTTAAGGCAACAGAAGTTAAAAAAATTGAACAATAAAACGACATGATCCAAGAACACTTCTAGGATCATTTCATCAAAACCAAAAAGGGGTATTAGGGTTACCTTTTGAAGAGTGGTTGCAATCGAGTCTCTAAACGAAGAGAACTCCTATCTCAAGTCTGATCCAACAAAGGAGACGCTTGCAAGAGCATTAATGAAACACATGCTCCTCACAATCCATGTTGATGATCCAAGCGGTGAATCTCTTGATCTCGTCTCACAATATCCGATGCCTTGTTCACGAGCGAAGTGCTCTAAAGGAGATAGAGATTAACAAGCCATCAAAGCGACGGCATAACGGTGTGGCGACAATGGTGATTCTCTCTATGGCACAAAGTGGATGACCACTAAGAGAGAGAGAGATGTGGCATGTAGTATGAGAATGAGAGAGAGAGAGAGAGAAGATTCATGTCTTGTGTGTAAAAGAAGAGCTACGATTTCCTCTTCTTTTATAGTATTTTGGGAGTCGATGGATTTCAATCCATGTGAAACAAAAAATCAATGAGATTGATTTATGTTTCTATTCAATGGTCATGATTTTGTTGTAAAAATACAACAACAATTAATTTATATTAAAATAAATATATATTGAATAATCAACATAATTTAATTTGTACTAAATCAATTAGTATAGAAGGATTAGGAAAGAGGCCACCCACCTTCCTAAAAAGGGAGGGACGACCACCCTTGAGAACAAGTCAAAGGGTGGTCATCCAGCATCCATTAAATAGATGGTGTTGGCTCCTATAATCCTTCACATATATTTACAATAACTTTTGTTGTAAATTAATTCACAAAAATAATTCAAAATTAATTGTGTGAATATTACAATCATGCCATTAAATAACTGTGAATCATATGCACAACCCAAAATAAAATGTAAATCGTATTTCCAATTAATTTCCAATGTGAATCCAATTCACAATAATAATTAATTCGAAGATACTATTTACAATAAGATCTCATTAATAATAAATCACATTTATAATATATACATATAAATAATATGGATAGTTGATGAATCCATATTTCATCAACTTTATTCTATCATTTTGGCCTAAACAACCCTAGCAAATGCGTATAAATACCATTAATTCCAGCATCTTAGCATTCATGCATGTGCATGTAAATAGTGTATAAAATACTGTATTTAAAGACAAAATTATAGAATAAATAAAATAAAATAAAAAGAATAAAATATTGTAAATATTTTATGACCCGAAATCCTGAGACCTAGACATCTCGATGAATAGGTCGACAAGGAATAAAGTAGGGGGAGATAAGGGCCAAATACAATGAAGATTTCATTCATTCTTTATTCATTTTGGAACCTATTTTTGGTTCCACTTTTTATACCTTAAATAAAGAAACTTTGTATAGGAAAGTTGTAGATAATTAAATAAAGAAAATTACAAAATTGATTTCACCAAAAATAATATACATATAAAAAGTTATGATCTGAATAAAATTCCAGAATCTCAATTTCCCATACCTGTATCTCCCAAATAAAAACTCCAAATGTATCAAACTCACCTTTAATTGTATATAATATAAAATAAGCTATTTAATGGCGGCGGTTTCGCATTTGGCGGAGCTACAGTTTGAAAGTTGAGTTTTGGACCCCTATTGTATACTTGTACAGATTAAATTATTCATTTTATTATTTATTCATTATTTATATAATTTCTTATTTTTATAATTTTGTAAATATTATTTATAATAAATATGTACATTAAAATCAGAATAAAAACTCAAAGAAAATTCAAGATAAAATACTTGTATATAAAAGACATATGTATAATACATGTATACATACCTATATAATTCATAGATCTATTTTATTAAGTGTACAAAACACTTCAGAAAAAAATAAAAATATAATTAAGTGTATAACTATAAATTTATAAAATAATAAACAAAAATAAATAAAATTAAATTCACAAAATAAAAATAATATAATAAAATATATAGATATATATACCTATATAGCCTAAAAGGGTAACTTGTAAAATCATACCTCATAAAATAATTTAAAAGCACCATAAAATAATTTATAAAATTATGAACATTTTTTATTTTATAACCTAAAAATAATAAATTCATCTTCTATTTTTAATTGAATTTATAAAACTTTTCTCGAGGATTTTTCCTGGTTGGTCCACGTGGACCAACCAGGCGCCAACCCTAGTTGACCTCGGTCAACTGGTCGTCTCTCCCCATGTGCGTCTGTCAGAGCCTCGTTTGACCTCGATTTCACGATTTTTTGAGGCTTTTCCTTGCATCTTCTCGTGGTGGACCCTTCATGACTTTTTATCCTCGATGATTGGTCTTGCACGCCCAGATGAAACCTCGATTAGTGGATCAACGCGATAGCCGCTGCGTCTCAATCTTTGAAGCGTCTGAACCATATCGTCAAACCCTACATAATGGACCTCCGACTTTCGAGCCCATTTTGAACACCTCTTCCATAGGTTTAGTTCCCTCCATCGTGCCCAATCGCGAGAAGAAGGTGACAACTTCTTCCTCCGACCTTCGGGTGGGTCGAGCGACGCCTGAGGCGGCTCCAATCACCTCCGCCATCTCGGCGGCGTTGAGATACCTCCCTCTAGCTCCGGCCATCAAGGCAGCCTCTTTTCTCCCCTTATTTTCTTTGCATTTCAATCACCGTATCCCTAGGAGTAAAACACCCCAAGAACCTTTCGATTTCATCTATCAAATTATCAAATCGATCCCTTCGCCGGAATGCACCTCCGGCCGAGCCCCTTCTTGCCGTTTCACGCCACCATTTCGCATCTGTGGGGTCCATACACTTTGCCATGGACCCTCTCACCCCTTTTTTGCAAGTATTTGGACCTTAACGACCGCCTAGGGGTCGTTTTGACCTTCGCCGGAGACCCACGAAGCCTCCCAGCACCGCCATCGTCTCCAGCGAACTCTGGCCTTCATCGGAGCGTTTTGGACCCCCAGCATCTAGAGGAACCCGCCAGGAGCCTCCAGGCCATTTTTGAAGCCCAGAGATGACCGAAGGTCGGAGCTAGAGCTCGGGGAAGTTCGCCTCGCCAGCGTGCCTCCCTTGTTCTTGCTCCGCCCCTCCACGCCGTCGGATTGAAGCCCGGGCTCCAGGCGCACGTCGACCGTCAGATCTCCCAGAAGCCCAGCCGTTGATCAAGCCATGGAGATCTGATCGTGGCCGCCCGTCGTGAAGCATCATCGACCGTTCGATCTACGACATGTGGCAAGTGGATGATCATCAGCCGTCAGATTATGCACGAGGCCTTAGGCGTGGGTATTTTGCATCTCAAACCTCGCCCATTTTTATATTTATTTTTTGTCCATGAACTTTTCTCTTTAGTGTAAAAATATTTGTAATATTTGAATCTAGGCCCCTGAACTTTGGTTATTTACATTTAGGTCTTGTCCATGCCACCTCACGTGATTTGTGCACGTGGGGTGGTGGTGATTTCGCACTGGACCCCCCTGCGACTTTGTCTATTTCGTTTTAGTACAGGAATTATTTTAGAACGTGCATTATTCTTTGGTAAATTGCATCATAGCCCCTGGAAGTTTTGTATTTGCACTTAGGTCCTTCCCAGGCACATGCTAGTCACGCATGGGGTTGGAAAAATTGCGCTTAGGCCCCAGCGGCTTTGGTTATTTGTATTCAGTCCTGGAATTTGTTAGATATGTTATAAATTTTGTGAAAAATTGCACTTTGGCCCCTGTATTTCCTATTATTTGCACTTATACCCCCGCTAGCTGTGTGATTTTTATTTGTTGTTTGTATTTATTCCATGCATCTATAAATTGCTAAAAATCACCAAAAAATAGACTTAAGCTCTTGTTTGCTTGCTCATTCACTCTATATTTTTATTTTGCATATTTATTGCATTTTCATATTTATTAAAAATAAAAAACATGCATTTTCAGTAATGTTTTCATTAGAAAATCCATAAAAATTAGTAAAACTTTTAAAAAATTCTAAAAAATTCTATTTTGTGTATTTCGGTGTCTTTTAACTTCAATCCAAAAATCACTAAAAAATACAAAAGAAAACACCTAAAAATTATAAAACCCCAAAAATCTTCATAAAAATATTAAAAATCATAAAAAATACTAAAAACACAAACTTTGTTTCTAAATTTTCTTTCTTCTATTATCTTTAATTTAAAATTAATTTAGAGAATTTTTTTTACTGTTTTTTATTTTATTTCTCTATTTTAGTTTCAGCTTTTAATTTTGTTCACTGTTTTCCGTATTTTTGACTTTAAAAATACCAAAAAAATAGGAAAAATCTAGAAAAATCACAAAAACATTACAAAATTATAAAAAGCATAAAAATATTTTATTTCCTAATTTTTGAGTATTTTTACCTATTTTTATAAATTCTTATTCTTTTTTTTACTTTGTATATATCTTCTAATTAAAGAAAAAGAAAATATAAAAAATAATATATAAAATAAAAAAATAATCAAAAAATTAAAAATCAAAATAAAAAAAATATAAAATCAAAAATAAAATAAAAAATAATAAAAAATTTAAAAACCACAAAAGTTTGCATACTTGTAGACAATTGATCACATCACATTTATAGCACTTTTACTCGATCTATCCTGCTTGCTCCCTGAGTTCGACAATCTACACACTTGCACACTATACACACTTTTGTAGAGTTATAATAAATTTGATTCCACATTTGTTTCTCATTGCTTGATTTATTATTGTGGGTTCATTGTTGATCTTAATCGGGATTCATTGAGGGTCGTCGTAGCGACCCTCTTATCTCCGTCTTGTGTGAGACATTTTGACCCTCGTGAATTTCGATTACATCAAATGGCGCTGTTGCCGGGGAGCAACAATGTATAGATATTTTTTTTGAGTGATTGTGTTTGATTGTCTACATTATTGCTTTATTTGATCTCTCCATTTTTGATATATTTTATTGAGCTATCTGACCTTTTTCTTTCTTGTCTTCTTGTGCGGGACCGCAGATCGAGGAGGATCGCCTAGGGGATCCTGTGCATCCTTGAGAAGCAGAGTCGGCTACTCTACCCTAGCCGGTAGGAGAGAGCAGGAGGATTTGAGAGAGAGGATAGTTAGTCGTTTACTATTTTTGTGAGAGAGAGAGAGACATTATTAATTTGTAATAATACAGGTACCCTGAACTTGGAAACTCGGGCCCAATTTCCAAGTGTTTGTACACTTGGGGGCTCACCGCGATTTTTCATCGGTTTTCTCGCTTGTCATTTTCTGGTTTTGTTTTCTTGTCTTTACATTTTGTGGAATGAGCCCTTAGTTTTTAGGCATGCTTGATCGAGTAAATTAGGTCCAAACACCCTAATATCTTGCATCTACCTATAGTGCGCTTTGGACTTAGTTTAAATTTTAAACAGTCACCTCATCATCTTTGAGCCTTCGCGCCGTGAGTCCACCCTGCCAAGCGCTCTCCTGAACTCGATGTGTCGAGAGGAGGAGGGGTGAGCTTAGACCAGACTCTCGGATTGAAGATCGGTGACCGACTTGTGGTTCTTCACGCTAGCAATTTCCTGCTTAAGACGATTTCCGTGTGCATATCAGCATATAGCATAGGTTTAAAAATTCATGCGTTGCATCCTGCATGAAGAGAGATGGAGGCACTGTAAGTCTTTCTACTTGAGCATTCATAATTTAGGCACAAAGGTGAGATTTCCATCTTGGTGCTGCCTTGCATTGCTTTTCCGACTCCCTTCCTCTGTTTTTGGATCAAATAGGAATCAAAGAAAAATACAAAAATGTTAGGCACTTGTATTGAATTGACTCAAAGCAAGTGATAACACCAAAAAATTAAAAAAGGGACTGCTAAAGAAAACTTGACCTAAATAAAATTGGCTAATTGGACTCTTTGCTTGGGGTAAGCAAAGCCCTCATTTGTATTCAGGTTGCATGGGAAGGTCTCCTTCTAAGTGAGTAGAGCGGCTTCGTAGGGATTAGAGCCCAAAACCCAGTCTGTGGCTGCCTTGTGTATCGCCTGGATTTCTAAAGTATTGACGCTACTATCGTACGTAGATGAGTAGGGCTTGGTCACCATTGATGATTCTCTATTGTATAGAGCATCGACCTTGTCCGAAGTATCGAGCATAGGCCATGCCTTCATGGGGGTGTATGTCTCATCGTCTACGTCCGAGTAGGGTCTTGCACGCTCACAGGTGATTCCGTTGCGAGCGAGATCCGAAGTGTAGGTTTTGCCTATCAGCTTCCTCCCTCTTTTCTTTGGCTGAGTAGGGATCCAGGAAGGGTTACAAGGACCTTAAAAAGCACAGATTACAGGTTACACAGGAGGAGGACAAGTACGGGAATTCTTTTCCAGCAGTACTCTCTCTCCTATAGGCGTAGCGCTCTAAGGACTCGTTCAAAGATAATTGCCTGAATCCAAGATAAAAACTACAAAGATAATAGCCGATCCTTCACGGCTTCACGTGTTGAGTTGGTGAACCCCTTGTTTTGTGTTTGACTTGCTAGTTAAATTAAGGTCAAGATCAAAAACACCGCACAATTGTGCGCAATTTTGCCGCCCCCTCCTTTCTTCATTTCTCAAACTTGCTCTTCTCAATAATCACGATGATGGGAAGGAGATCTCTTAGGCCGTCTCTAGCGGCACCGCTATCCAGCACTCCTCCCTATTCATCTAGGATAACCTCGGGGAGTCCAGACCCACTCTCCGAGCCTGAGTTCACTTCCACCCTGTTCCCCCTCGACCATCCTTCTTCCTCCATCAGTCCAGTAGTTTCAGAGTTTAGTGCAGCACAAAGCTCATATCATTCGACGACACCTGAGATGGGTTCTTTTGTATTTTCAGAAAACCCAGAAATGGCAGATAGAGGAGAACACCCAGATGAGTAGGAGCGCCCTCCATTTCTATATGATCAAGCTGCCATCAACAACTCATTGCTCTCTTCCCTGGAGACCATGCAGAGACAGATCAGGGACCAGGGAGTCTTCATGGGTGACCTCATGAAGGAGATCGCACAGATGCGAGAAGGAAGAGAAGACAGACCTGGGGGCGGTGGCGGAGACATAACCGACGCAGTCGGCGAAGGAGCAGACCCCAACCAGGAGAGGCCGCTGCCGATGACCATGAGGCAGTTGCATAATCTAGTCGCGACCCTCACTCACCGATGGATACAACTTCCTCCCATTGTCGGGAATTTCGAGTTTCGCCCGCAGACCATTTAGTTATTTCCCAAGTTTCATGGGCTAGCCACCGAGGAACCTCATCTCCATCTGCAGGAGTTTGAGATGATTTGCAACACTGTCCACGATAGGTTAGTGGACGAGGACACGTTCAAGATAATTGCCTTCCCATTCTCCTTAGCTGATAGAGCAGCCTACTGGCTGAAACACCTTGGGAGGTACATCACATCCTAGTCACAACTCCGGACCGCATACTTGAATAAGTATTATCCTCTCGGCCGGACAAATACAGCGTGAGCTATGATCAGTAACTTCACAATGATCCCGAATGAAAAATTCCATGAGGCTTGGGATCGCTTTATAGAGATCATTGACCGGTGTCCACATCATGAGATATCAAAGCCCAACCTAGTTAAAAGTTTCTTCTGTGGGATGACACCGGAGATGCAGGGGCTTGTTAATGCTTCTTGTGGTGGGTCATATTTTTCCAAGGGTGAAGACAACATTTGGGCCATCTATGAAGGAATGGCAGAGAACTCAACAGTCATGGCTCAAGCCCAAGTCTACACACAACAAAAGCCTCCTCAAGGAGCAGGATGATTTCAGAGGATCGCTCGCATCGATGCCAGTCCCCACACACCGTCGGTAGCACAGCCCAAGCCGAATCCTCAGCAGCCGACATGGGAATCATTAGCGAAAAGTTGGACCGCCTCGAGATCCTCGAGAAGAAGCAGAGTCAAGGTCTTGCCCAGATGGATCTTATCATGAACACCATGAGTGACCTAAAGATGCAGATTCTTTGCATCCAGGAGGCACAAACGTCCACTCAGCAGCCTCCCAGGTCACAGGCTAATCCCGGAAGTAGCAGCTCAATCCAGCCCTCTGCCTCACATCGTCAGGTCAACCACATTCAGGCAGAACCGGTCCCGTAGCTACAGTATTACCCATCACAACCACCATCTCAGGACACTCAGATGGTGGTCTATCAGCCTGATCAGCCACTGGCGATTCTACCTCCACCATCCTTCGAGCAGGAGCTATTGATGGAAGTCAATGGGATATGGTATGACCGGTACCCACAGCCAGTTCGGATTCGACATGATCACCCCAGATTCCGCTGGACCACTGGTGGCACCTCATCTCAGCAGCAGTCTCTAGCTCAAGGATAGCAGAACAACCAGTAGCAACACCAGCCCCAGTATGTGCACCAGCAGTACCAGCATGGTCCTCATCCCTCCTATCAGGGACAACAGTGGAGGTAGCGTTAGCAGCCTCACCAACCATACTCACAGCCACAACCCCACTATTCTCAGCAGCAGCAGCAGCCTCATTTCCAGCAGGGGAATACTTCCGGTTCTCAAGCACCCGCCTTTGAGAACCCAGCTCTAGATGACCTTGCCTGCTTGCTTTCTGAACAGCGAGAATCCTTTCGGCAGGAAATGGATGAGTTCGGGTAGGAGATGAGGGATATCATCAAGGGCAAAGCCGCCATACCCACAAAGATTGAGCCCAATCCGAACAATCTGAAGAGGAAATCTGAGCAGGTACAGTTTACAGAGGATACCTCTCCTAGTGATTATTTGAGTGACATGTCTTCTTTGTATGATGCTGATTTTGTGACTACTAGGAGCGGTAGGATGCCAGCCGGCGGTGCCTCATCTGAGCGACAACCACACGAAGAATCAGGAGTACCAGATGAACAGGGTAGCGGTGCTGATGCCGCTAATGACGATGATGATGACGGTGGTGCTAATGCCACCAATGATGGAGATCCAGACGACGGTGTTGAGGCCGTCGTGATACCTGATGAAGACGATGGTGCTGAGACCACCATTTTGCTTGATGCAGAGCTAGAGCGCGGTGCTAATGCCGCGAAGTCAGATGTCGTTGGTGGTACTGAGGCCACCACTTCTACTGTTATTGAGCTCCCCTCTGTTGTGTTGCCACCTTTTGTATCTCAGGACCGTGATAACAAAAAGAACAAAAAAATTAATAATTGAAAGGTTTATGTATCTACCTCGAGTCCATATATGTTGCATGATGATCATTGTATAGATTCCATTCCTTCACAGGCACAGGAACCTATTCCTAGTCCTCCATCTGAGGAGGCCCCTACCATCCCCTTCCCTAAAGCACTCTGCTTGGCGAAGGGGAACAAAAGAGAAAATCCAAAAAAGACTCAACAGGTAGAGTTTAGCAACCAGATGATTGATAGATTCCAGATCCAGCTGACTCTACAGGAGGCACTCGAGCACATCCCCCTCTTCCAGAAGAGCTTAAGAGAGAAGACTACAGTCCGGAGAAAGAGGAGGAACCACAAAGATCGGATCCATGTGCTTACCCACTCTACTTGTTGCATCATTCAGAACAAATTGCCAGCCAAGAGACCTGATGCAGGAGCTCCCTATGTCAGATGCGAGATTCAGGAGCAGCAGTTCGATCGTACTCTATTAGACAACGGATCTTCTATCAACCTTCTTCCGATAGCCTTACTCGACCGATTCGAGTTTGGTCCTCTTCTTCGAAGCAGGACAGTCCTTCGGTTTGTTGATAGGTCAACTAAGAGGCTGAAGGGGTTGTTGAGAGATGTGGTCGTTACCATTCAGGGCCTAAATTCCCCATGGACTTTGTTGTATTGGACATGGAGATCCCTGAGTCGGTAACCGATGCCCCCATCATACTTGGATGCCCATTCTTGGCCACAGCCAAGGCAGTGATCGATCATGATAGTGGGAAGGTATGTTTTCACGTAGAGGGCGGGAGCATACAAATAGAGACGATCGACGAGACCAGAGCGAGATAATTAGCATGCTCAGAGCAGTCCAGTGACATTGAGCAGATGACTGAGGATGAGCTAGACATCCACCAGGAGTGTGATTTTGGGATGACAGATGATGAATCCAATTGGACAGATCCAGTAGCACAAGCCCTCGCCATGCCCGCAGATTCATCATTTTTACAGCTTATGGCAGTTGAGAGCTTGGAGAGCACACCCCTGGACGAGGATACAGTTGAGGCTGATAGTTGTGGGACGAGTGGTGAGGCAGAATTTCAATCTTGTTCTTCTAGTTCAGATCCCTCAGATTCAGACATTGATTGGGATGATTTTGATGACTATTTGCCGTGTTTGATTCCATCTGAGCCGAGAGCTAGGACGGAGTGTGAACCAGTATAGTTCATAGATGATTCAGCAGGGTTCCCTTCGTCGGATATTCATGCACAGCGAGAGTTCTCACATGCAGACCTGGTAGCCTTCACACAGACATATCAGAAGCCAGATCTGCCACCTCCCAATTGTCCAGAACTGAAACCCTTGCCGCAGTCACTGAAGTATAGATTCCTTGCGGGTGAGCCAGATATGCACCCAGTCATTATCTCAGCAGGTTTGACTGGAGAGCAAGAATCTCGTTCGATAGAGGTTCTTGAACGAAACCGCAAGGCGATAGGATGGAGTATATCTAATCTCCAGGGGATTAGTCCGGCTCTGTGCTCCCACCACATCTATCTTGAGGAGGACGTTAGGCCTTCGCGTGAGTTCCAGCGACGGCTGAACCCGAATCTTCGAGATGTGGTCATGAATGAAATATCGAAGTGGTGGAGCGCCGATTTTATCTACCCCTTCTCCGACTCCAAGTGGGTTAGTCCATTACATGTGGTACCCAAGAAGACGGGTATCACTACAGTTGTGAGCGAGTATGGAGAGGAGATAGCTTCCCGAGTACCAACTTCTTGGAGGTTTTGTGTGGACTACAGACGATTGAATCAGCCACCAAGAAGGATCATTTCCCACTCCCATTCATTGATCAGATCATCGAGAGGCTAGCTGGGAAGAGTCACTATTTTTTTCTTGACGGGTACTCTGGTTACAATCAAGTGGCCATTGTGCCCGAAGACCAGGAGAAAACGACATTCACCTGTCCGTTTGGGACTTATGCTTTCAGACGGATGCCCTTTGGTTTATGTAACGCCCCTGCGACATTCCAAAGGTGCATGTTGTCCATTTTCTCGAACATGGTGGGTGACTATTTGGAGGTCTTCATGGATGACTTCTCGGTCGATGGCGATGGGTTTGATGCTTGTCTTGACTGCCTAGACCGTGTACTTCAACGCTGCATTGAGGTAATTCTTGTCTTGTCTTGGGAGAAGAGTCACTTCATGGTGACTCAAGGGACGGTCCTTGGTCACATCATCTCCAACAGGGGCATGGAGGTCGATCCGGCCAAGGTGGATATCATTAGAAAACTCAATCCACCGTCCAATCTACGTCAATTGTGGTCTTTTCTGGGGCATGTCAGTTTCTACCGATGGTTTATTCAGGACTTCAGTCATATTGCCCGACCGCTTACTGATTTGCTGACGAAAGACAACGAGTTCATTGTAGATGATAAGTGTCTTGCGTCCTTTGAGACTCTCAAGAGTATGGTTGTCACGGTTCATGTCCTTCAGCCACTGATTGGTCTCTCCCATTTGAGATCATAACGGACGCTTCTGATTTTGCCGTTGGGGCTGTGCTTGGACAGAGGAGGGATGGATTGTCGTTTGCCATTCACTACGCCAGCCGGACTTTGGATGCCGCTCAGCGGAATTATACTATGACAGAGAAGGAGATGCTGGCCGTAGTCTTTGCTTTGGATAAATATAGATCGTATATTCTCAGATCTAGAGTGACTATATTTACCGATCACACCGCCATCCGGTACTTAATGGCCAAGAAGGATGCCAAAGCACGCCTTACCAGATGGATCCTTCTGCTCCATGAGTTTGATATTGAGATTAAGGATAAGCCTGGATTTAAGAATGTAATGGCGGATCACCTCTCCCGCTTAGAGAACCTTGAGGAATCTGAGCCCAGCGCACCTATTACAGAGACATTCCCAGATGAGGTGATCTTGGCTATCACCTCGCTCCCATGGTACGCCAACATTGTGAACTATCTTGTTGCCAAAACAGTTCCACAAGGTTGGCCCAGGCAGAAACTTGAGACCTTCCTAGCGAAGGCCAGGTTTTACCATTGCGAGGATCCTGTCCTTTATCATGAAGGAGGGGATAGCATCTGGAGGAGGTGCATTCCTCAAGATGAGCAGCATAGCGTCCTCACATACTGCCACAAGCTTGAGGCAGGAGGACATCATTCTGGGAGACGGACAACACAAAAGGTACTCCAATCCGGCCTGTGGTGGCCTACTCTCTTCAAGGATTCAAATGAGTTCGTGAAGAGATGTACTGACTGTCAGAAGATGGGTACTTGCGGACAGAGAGATATGATGCCCATGCAACCCATTCACTTTTGTGAGGTTTTTGATGCATGGGGTATTGATTTCATGGGCCCATTTTCTAAGAGTCAGGGGTTTGAGCACATTTTTCTTGCTGTGGATTACATTAGCCAATGGGTTGAGGCCATCCTCGCCCGAGCCGCAAATGCTAAGACCGTGTGTCGATTTTTGAGGAAAAATATCATTTCACGGTTCGGGGTACCTAGAGTTCTGATTTCAGACGGGGGGTCTCATTTCATTAATGATAAGGTTAGGGCCCTTGTAGACGAGTTCGGCATTGACCATCGTGTTGCCACACCATATCACCCTCAGACTAGTGGTCTTGCCAAAGTATCGAATAGGTAGATCAAGACTATCTTACATAAGGTTGTTCGCTCAGACCGAAAGGATTGGTCATAGCTTTTGGACTCGGTCTTGTGGGCCTATCGGACTTCCTTCAAAAATCCATTAGGGATGTCTCCCTTTCATCTCGTCTATGGCAAGTCGTGCCATCTTCCAGTGGAGATCAAGCACATATCACTTTAGACAGTCACTGAGTTATTATTAAATCCCGAGAGTATAGGTGAATAGAGGAAAGCAGAGTTGGCAGCCCTGGAGGAGTTGAGAGATACAGCCTTTTCTAGCAGCCTATAGTATAAGCAAAAAGTGAAGACATGGCACGATTCCCATATCAGCCATAAACAGTTTGAGCCCGATCAACGAGTATGGTTATTTGATTCCAGGCTGAAATTATTTCCAGGGATACTGCAGAGTAAGTAGAAAGGTCCATATGTGGTCAGGAAGGTACATGACAATGGTAGCATTGATATATCCGAGCCGTCATCTTCATCCACCTTCCATGTTAACGGTCAGCGCCTGAAACTATATCTAGATCATGATCCGCCAACCATTGTTGTTGCCCCCATTCTTCTAGTATGAGATGCGTTCTTTGACTCCTATCATTTGCATCTCATACATGGTGATCACTTTCATCTTCCGTTGTATAGATCATCTGTCCATATCATTCTTTCATCTGTTGATATCTTTTCTTCTTTTCTTCTTTTCCTTTTCTATTCTCTGTATCTATCAAAAAAGTGTCACCCCTTGAAGATAGTTTGCTATACTTAGGATGCACTTTGTCCTAAGTATAGGGGATCTGCATCCCGAATTTCTTCTGTTCTTGATCCTCTCCATGGTCTCCTCTTCTTGTCTATACTTAGGGATATCTCTACCCTATGTATAGGGGGAGACAATCTGAGTATGATCTGTTCATTCCCACCCTTGACCCTCCCTGCGTTGTGTATAGTCTGCTATACTTAGGATTATTTGATCCTAAGTATAAGGGGGACGGTCAACCTCTCATTCTTTTGTTCATTTATTCTTTAGACTTTCCTATACTTAGTACGAGTTATGTCTTCTCTTTTATCTCCGATCTATGAGGACATCGCTCAAGCTAAGTATAGGGTGGTCGTATATACTATTTATATACTTTAGCCATAACTCGTACTTTCATATTAATATGGCTAATAATTCTTTAA
Organism: Ottelia alismoides; assembly: GCA_037367405.1. Lineage (NCBI taxonomy): Eukaryota > Viridiplantae > Streptophyta > Magnoliopsida > Alismatales > Hydrocharitaceae > Ottelia > Ottelia alismoides. The sequence goes on along the minus strand of JAZKJV010007244.1, from coordinate 86,516 downwards.
AATTCATTAAAAACCTTAAGATGTGATTGATCCTCAAATACTTTTTGTATTTACTGATTAATAAATCAGGTGAAAATATTTTTGCAAATTGTTTGAAAAATAGTTTGAAAATCTTTGCGAAAAATCTTTTGGGAAAACTATTTGGAAAACATTTTGTTGCATGTTTTCAACCTTTGTAAAAATGCGTGGTTTGTAAAATTTTATTTTCTTTGTGTGAAATAAAATGTTTGAAAAATGATTTGCAAATGGTTTGAAAAATGGTTGCAAAAATATTTTGAAAAATCTATATATACTGTTTAGAAAACCTTTTCAAAAATGATTTTCAAATGCGTGTACATGTTTGTAAAATGTTTGTAAAAATTATTTTGGACTATAGTTTTCAAAAATTGTTCGAAAAAACCTTTTCAAATAAGTTTGAGGAATACATACATCATACCAAAGTTCTTTATTGTATATACCTATAAAATTGATCACTTACCCTATAAATTCTTAAAATCCACTTCTTGTAGATATAAGAAGCATCCTCGTGTAAATATTTTTCACCTAGTTTTTATCCAAAATCTTTTTATTTTCAAAAATCCCAAAAACATTTGCAAAAATTAAAATGCCAAAAACATTGAAAAATCTTTGTGAAAAATATAAAAAAATGCATATGCAACATCTTTTCAAAAATCCATAAAAAGTTCAAAATCTTGAAAATTGCATCACAAAAATATTTTCTGCATTCTGCATATCATTTGCATAGCATGAGCATTTTTCGGATTGAGTTTGATAGTCGAACGAATCTAAATAAAATCCGGAGATTGGTGCTTGATTAGACCTAAAAATCTACTTAATAACGGGAACCTTATAGGAACTGGAATTGAGGTACTTCAGGTCTATTTGACTTAATTCTTTGAGGATCACGGGACTGAGTTCAATGGATTCTTGACTGCCTAAGTAGATATTTCGGAACGCACGTACGACTCTTGTTGATAATGACCTAACTTGGACACCTGCACCTTTCACATGGCTCAACTCAGTTGGAGTAGTGAGAGATTAGATTTGCCGGTATGAGACGCACACAAGTGGAAACACTTGTCCTCCTCTAAGGAGGAAAGTGCACCCCAACCCGTCCGGTGATGAGGAAGTCTAAAGACAAGAGAGTGTGGGTTATGATAAATCTTCAAAAGAGGGATAGTCTACTGGCTCAAGGGGAAAACTCCCTATGTAAATGCTGCCGTGAGTAGTATTTCAAAAAAATGGTCAGGCCTGTACAAAAATAAAATGCCTGCAAAGTATGTACATATGTTGTAAAGTCAATAAGCAAGCTTGAGTTCCAAAGTCAAATCATGTGAGCCTGCAGCTGGATGACCTGACTACACTGGTCTTGCATCCTAGGATAGGTAGCTACACTGGCTACTGTCCATTCTTCTCTTCACCCCCTCCTCTTGAGATGGTTGCCACTTGAACTTAGAAGGGAACACCCCGCTCCTCGAGGAAGGAGTCATTGGATTGGGGAATCATTGGGTTGTCATACTGGAGAAGTCAGTTTCTTTGTCATTCTAGTTGGGGAGAGCCACTATCACTTACACTATACGAGTCAGATTCATAGTCGTAAGGGTTTGCGTACGAGTTGAAATATTTCTGACCTGGCTATTGAGGAGACCTGAGAATAGTTTTGGGATTCTTAGGGACTGTTGGATTTCAAATCCGGTTCTCATTAAGGTTCCGCCCGCACTAAAATTCCAGAGGTCCGACTTAAGCTCCAAACTTTGATTTTGTGATAACAAGTTTGATAATTAAATTTGATCCATCTTCTTCTTTTTCTTTTCTTTATTTTTCTCTTCTGCACTTATTGCATAAGTGTTTGCTAGGGACTAGCAAAGGTAAAGTATAGGGGGATGATGAATTCACATTTCATCATCTTTATTCTATCATTTTAGCCTAAAAAACCCTAGCAAATGCGTGTAAATACCATTAATTCCAGCATCTTAGCATTCATACATGTGCATGTAAATAGTGTATAAAATACTGTATTTAAAGCCAAAATTATAGAATAAATAAAAGAAAAGAAAAAGAATAAAATATTATAAATATTTTATGACCCGAAACCCCGAGACCTGGACATCTCGATGAATAGGTCGACAAGGAATAAAGTAGGGGGAGATAAGGGCCAGATACAATGAAGATTTCATTCATTCTTTATTCATTTTGGGACCTATTTTTTGTTCCACTTTTTATACCTTAAATAAAGAAACTTTGTACATGAAAGTTGTAGATAATTAAATAAAGAAAAATACAAAATTGATTTCACCCAAAAAGAAAATACAAATAAAAAGTTATGATCTGAATAAAATTCCAGAATCCCAATTTCCCAGACCTGTATCTCCCAAATAAACACTCCAAATGTATCAAACTCACCTTTAATTGTATATAATTTAAAATAAGCTATTTAATGACGGTGGTTTCTCATTTGGCGGAGCTACGGTTTGAAAGTTGAGTTTTGGACCCCTATTGTATACATGTACAGATTAAATTATTCATTTTATTATTTATTCATTAATTCTATGATTTCTTATTTTTAAAATTTTGTAAATATTATTTATAATAAATATGTACATTAAAATCACAATAAAAACTCAAAGAAAATTCAAGATAAAATACTTGTATATAAAAGACATAGGTATAATACCTGTATACATACCTATATAATTCATAGATCTAATTTATTAAGTGTACAAAACAGTTCAGAAAAATAAAATAAAAATATAACTAAGTGTATAAAGTATTCTATAAATTTATAAAACAATAAATAAAAATAAATAAAAATAAATTCACAAAATAAAAATAAAATAATAAAAAATATATATATATACCTATATAGCCCAAAAGGGTAATTTGTAAAATCATACCTCATAAAAATAATTAAAAATCACCATAAAATAATTTATAAAATTATGAACATTTTTTTTATAACATAAAAATAATAAATTCATCTTCTAGTTTTAATTGAATTTATAAAACTTTTCTTGGGGATTTTTCCTGGTTGGTCCACGTGGACCAACCAGGCGCCAGACCTAGTTGTCCTCGGTCAACTGGTTGTCCCTCCCCATGTCCGCCTGTCAGAGCCTCGTTTGACCTCGATTTCACGATTTTTTCGAGGCTTTTCCTTGCATCTTCTCGTGATGGACCCTTCATGACTTTTTATATTCGATGATTGGTCTTGCACGCCCAGATGAAATCTCGATCAGTGGATCAATGCGATAGCCGCTGCGTCTCGATCTTTGAAGCATCTGAACCATATCGTCAAACCCTACATAATGGACCTCCAACTTTCGAGCCCATTTTGAACCCCTCTTCCATAGGTTTATCTCTCTCCTTCGTGCCCAATCGCGAGAAGAAGGTGACAACTTCTTCCTCCGACCTTCAGGTGGGTCGAGCGACGCCTGAGGCGGCTCCAATCACCTCCACCATCTCGTCGGCGTTGAGGTACCTCCCTCTAGCTCCGGCCATCGAGGCAGCCTCTTTTCTCCTCTTATTTTCTTTGCATTTCATTCGCCTTATCCCTAGGAGTAAAACCCCCCAAGAACCTTTCGATTTCATCTATCAAATTATCAAATTGATCCCTTCGCCGGAGTGTACCTCCGGCCGAGCCCCTTCACACCATTTCACGCCGCCATTTTGCATCCGCGGGGTCTAGGCACTTTGCCCTGGACCATCTCACCCCTTTCTTGCAGGTATTTGGACCTTAACGAGCGCCTGGGGGTCGTTTTGACCTTCGCCGGAGACCGACGAAGCCCCACAGCGCCGTCGTCGTCTCCAGCGAACTCCGTCCTTCATCGGAGCGTTTTGGACCCCCTAGCATCTAGAGGAACCCACCAGGAGCCTCCAGGCCATTTTTGAAGCCCAGAGATCACCGAAGGTTGGAGCTAGAGCTCGGGGAAGTTTGCCTCGCCAGCGCGCCTCCCCTGTTCTTGCTCCGCCCCTCCGCGTCGTCGGATTGAAGCCCGGTTCCCAGGCACATGTCGATCGTCAGATCTCCCAGAAGCCCAGCCATTGATCAAGCCATGGAGATCTGATCGTGGCCGCCCGTCATGAAGCGTCATCGACCGTTCGATCTGCGACACGTGGCAAGTGGATGATCATCAACCGTCGGATCGCGCACGAGGCCTTAGGTGTAGGTATTTTGCATCTCAACCCTCGCCCATTTTTGTATTTATTTTTAGTCCATAAACTTTTGTCTGTAGTGTAAAAATATTTGTAATATTTGCATTTAGGCCCCTGAACTTTGGTTATTTACATTTAGGTCCAGTCCACGTCACCTCACGTGATCTGTGCACGTGGGGTGGTGGTGATTTTGCACTGGACCCCCCCTCCCCGCGACTTTGTCTATTTCGTTTTAGTTTAGGAATTATTTTAGAACGTGTATTATTTTTGGGTAAATTGCATAATAGCCCCCGTAAGTTTTGTATTTGCACTTAGGTCCTTCCCAGACGTGTGCTAGTCATGCGTGGGGTTGGAAAAATTACGCTTAGGCCCCAGCAGCTTTGGTTATTTGTATTCAGTCCTGGAATTTGTTTAATATGTTATTAATTTTGTAAAAATTACACTTTGGCCCCTGTATTTCCTATTATTTACACTTATACCCCTGCCAACTGTGTGATTTTTATTTGTTGTTTGTATTTATTCCATGTATCTATAAATTGCTAAAAATCACCAAAAAATAGACTTAAGCTCATGTTTGCTTGCTCATTCACGCTATATTTTTATTTTACAAATTTATTGCATTTTCATACTTATTAAAAATCAAAAACATGCATTTTCAATATTGTTTACATTAGAAAATCCATAAAAATTAGTGAAACTTTTTGAAAAATTCTAAAAAAATTATATTTTGGGCATTTATGTGTTTTTTAACTTCAATCCAAAAATCACTAAAAAATACAAAAGAAAACTCCTAAAAATTATAAAACCCCAAAAATCTTCATAAAAATATTAAAAAATCCATAAAAAATCCTAAAAATACAAACTTTGCTTCTAAATTTTCTTTGTTATGTTATCTTTAATTTAAAATAAATTTGGAGAATTTTTGTTACTGTTTTATATTTTATTTCTCCATTTTAGTTTCAGCTTTTAATTTTGTTCACTGTTTTCAGTATTTTTGACTTTAAAAATACCAAGAAAATTAGGAAAAATCTAGAAAAATAAAAAAACATTATAAAATTATAAAAAGTCTAAAAATGTTTTATTTCCTAATTTTTGAGTATTTTTAGCTATTTTTAAAAATCCTTATTCTTTTTTTACTTTATATATATCTTCTAATTAAAGAAAAAATATATAAAAATAATATATAAAAATAAAAATAAAATAATCAAAAAATAAAAAATCAAAATACAAAAATATCAAATTAAAAATAAAATAAAAATAATAAGAAAAATTAAAAACCACAAAATTTTGCATACTTGTAGACAATTGATCACATCACATTTTAAACACTTTTACTCGATCTATCCTGCTTGCTCCCTGAGTTCGACACTCTACACACTTGCATACTATACACACTTTTGTAGAGATATAATAAATTTGATTCCACATTTGTTTCTCATTGCTTGATTTATTATTGTGGGTTCATTGTTGATTTTAATCGGGATTCATTGAGGGTCACCGCAACGACTCTTTTGTCTCCGCCTTGTGTGAGACATTTTGACCCTCGTGAATTTCGATTACATCAATAGTACTATCCATATAGTTCATATCATTAATAATTAAATCACATTTATTTATCTCTGATCATCATTCTGATGCATTTAAATAATATGAATCGTATTCACATTATTCATGATAATTAAATCATATTTAGTTGTAAATATCTCAATGCTAAGACACATAATTCAAAATTGGAATTATTCTTGAACTCTTTCAAGAATAATGTGATTTCTTTGCAGATAATTGGAGATAAGGACATGGTGATTGTACGTTCCACATATAGTGACTTGGATTTTGAGATCACATCTCAGATCTAGATCTCGGAGACCTCCCATAGATGTTTGATTAAATCAAAGCCGTAAATCTGATCTTCTCATTGCATATGAATCACATTAATACAACTGTCCAACTTTTGGACCAATATTAGATTACTTCTCTAGTGAGAAGAGTCACTAAAATCCAGAGATGTTTCATCACTCCCTCGGAATGGAAGCATCATGGTTATACAATCGTTTATGATCACAATACCCTCAGGTATTCCCAATACATGTACATCATGCATACTGGAAGACCTAGAATAAACCTAAAGTTTTAGATCTTATTTAGATTGTCTCCTTTAGGGTTTTATTATAAGTTTCTCGTTTGATCATTGGGAGTTAGTATTAATCATATACTTTCCAAAAGCATATATCATACCCAGGTATTGATCATATACTTTCCATAAGCAAATATCAAACCTACAAATTCAGTCAAGCTTCCAAAGCGATATGACCATGCACGGAATTTGATCCCTAATATCTCATGAGTGAGCTCATGTCTTCCAGTTTAGTAATGAACTTGTATGATCCCTTTGAGAGATCATATTACTCGTATGCCCTTGTATGCACACCAACTCGCGATTTATAGACCTTGACTAGATCATCAACCTATCAGTCTGTTAAATGTACATACTCAAATATATAGTAACACATCTTTCTACGGTCAGAGGATACGCGCCTATATCATGACAGAATACGACATAGGTCTTGGTTATCTCGATCTCGTTTGGTCAACTCTTTTTCATAATATATCTAACACATCTGAATCTCTATTCATATGTAGAGGACATGCATCAAGAGGTCGGTTAGATATCAACCCATGAGAGAAAGGATTGACATCTCCAACTCAGGCTGGAGATCATCTCTTAATAATCATTTGAAAGTGTTTGATAAGCCTCTATCTAACTCTTTAGATACTGATCCAAGCACCAGCCTCTTTAAACTCACAATTGAATCAACAACTGTATGATCATTATGATGCCTATGGTTCATAATCCTAATAGTAATAAAGGACCTATTATGAAAATTAATTATTCTTCATTTCAAATCAGGGAATGACATTTGCAATAACATTATTGCATAATGGGTCACCATGGGCTTGCATGTCCAACATGAACAATTTGATGGATATGGAAGAACAGTCGAAGAACAAGCACCCAATAATTTTCAATCTGGGCTCATGTGTAGCTCCGGCCTCCTCCCGCGTGGCTGATGGGCTCAGGAGCTTCCTGGGACGACGTCAGAGAGGTGGGTGGTCGGAAGAAGGTCTGAGACCCCCCCTAGAGAGGGTCCTGGAGGTTGGGGAAGAATGATGGACCTGGAGAACCTTCGACTAAACAGAACCCACCAGATGGGGTCCTTCAAACCTGCTACCTAAACGGTTAGCAATTGTCTCGTAGGAGAAGACTCTGAACCCAAAAAGATGCAGAAAATACAAGGAGCGGAGTAGGATGGATCCCCTCCAATAAGGGATGGAGCAGCTGGACTGGTCGGACTGATTCACAGTGAATCAGAGTGTGTGGAGTAAGAAGATGGATGGAGAAGTGTGAGGGGTAACTGATGGAGGTGGAAGAAGCAGTGGAGGATGCTTGAACTGGAGGAGAGCAAGGCCTGAGTTGAGAGCTCTAGCGATCGTATTTTTTTGGATTTTGAGAATAATAGAAAAAAGTACACAAAACTGAAATTAAAACTATGCTATGGCTAACCTAAGGAACTAAAATGAGGGAGAAAAGAACATCTCACTAGCCTGATGGAGTTGGGAGCAGATGCTCGTCGGAGATGGCTCTACTGATGGGGATCAACCTTCTCCTCCTTCATCAACATCGAGAATCGAGCCGACAACCTTCTGTCACAAGGGGGAAGCTCCTCTAAGGATACTAGGGGTTACATGCAGCGTAGGAAGATCAAACCATCAAAGAAGAAGGTGGTTGCATATTTAAAGCAAGCAGAAAAATGGGAAAAAGAACTAAGGATTTTGTAAAGGGTGCTTGACAAAAATCAACTCCATCCATGGGCAGAAGGGCGATCCTATCTACATATTTCAAAAAGAAATCAGGCCCAAATGGGCATTGAAGTTCACGTGAAAAAGGGGAGAAGTCGATTGCCCGACAATTCTGATAGGTTGTAGAGGGGAGGGAGGTCAACAGTCTGAGGTCCAGGATTGGTCTACGTTAGCGCCACCTAGGCGCTAAACGATGAACAAGAAGAATAAATCAAAGAATGATGAAATTAAAATAAAATATGATTTTATTTTAAAATACCTATATGTTTTAATATGTATTATTTATGAGGTTTTGATATTTACATGTATTTTATATTTATAAATACCTATATATTCCTTATTTTTTTTATGTTATATAATTTAATATTTAATATACATAATTGTAATATTTACAATATACTTAGATACACATGTACATATTTTTTTATTTTTCTAAAGTTATTTATATACTTAAAAAAACATATAATGATATAATAGAGGTACTTAATAGGTATATTTACCTATGTTGTAAAATACATTATTTTTTAGTGTATTTTTAATGATTTTATTTTAGTTTTATCATGTACATGTATTTCAAGTATTATTTATATATTTAAAAAATATAAGAAACATAAAAATACAAAGAATAAATAAATTGATTATTTTACATAGGTATGTTGCACAATGAGGGCCCCAAAAGCCAACTTCTACATCTTAACTCCAAATTAGATGGAACCACCTTCATTAAATAGCTTATTAAAATTTATATACAATTAAAGGTGATTTTAGTGAATTTTGAGACTATATGGAGAATATACAGGTCTGAGAAGTTTTCTTTTCGACTTTTTATTCTATGTGTCTTAGGCACACTATGCATTATTTTTACATGAAATAAGTTTTGTATTTTTATTTATTTTTTTATCTACAAGTTTCATGTTCAGAGTTTATGGATTTGATGTATAAATAGTAAATAATAAATTGGGTCCCAAAATCAATATATTGACAACAGAATTAGGGTTTTTATTGCTTTTATGTGGTTTTTCTACCATATATCCCCTACTTTATTCCTTGTCGACCAAGTCAAGGTTTGATTTGGTCTCAGGGGTCAGGATAAGTCAGTTTCTAGGACACTTCCTTTATTTTTCTTTTATTTATTCCTTCATTTTATGGTTTAAATACACATATTTATATATAGTATAGAGATCAATATACATGTGTCAATTCAGGTATGTTATTGGTATTTACATGCATTTATCTAGGGATTAAAGCCTACAATGAATGAATAAATGTGCATGAATGGCAACTCATCAGTAGATGGCTCTGATAAGAAGGGGACTAAAATAATAAGCTTTTCAAGGAGCGCACAGTCTCACAAGGTGAAACTGTAGTCATTGCGATGACCGTTCAAGAACCTCGTTAAATTAAACAATTAACCGACAATATGTATAAAGCAATGAAAAGAAAAATATGTAGAGTTAAAATTTATTATAAATTTAAAATAGATGTGTATAGGTGTAAGTATGTAGAGTGTTGAACACAAGGAGCAAATGGTAGATTGGGCGAATAAATGTGCAAAAATGTGTGTTCTTCTTGTCTATTTATTTTTGTGTGGGTTTTTAATTTTTGATTTTTTAGTTTTTAATTATATAATTTTTATTTTTGAATTTTATATTTTCTTTTCATATTTTCTGATTTTTAATTTCTTTTTTCTTTTTAAATATACAATATAGAATATATAAGGTTATATATACAATTTAGACTAGTATATTTATAAAAGTAACTAAATATAAATAAAATTTCATAATAAATATTTTTGGGTTTCAAATAAGTTTTTACTATTTTTATGATTTTTAAATAATTTGCTAATTCATATATATTTTTAAGTTAAAAATATCCCATATCATGAATTAATAAATATGATGAATTGTTTTGGAATTTAAAATATAAAATAAAGTCAAAATTTTCCAAAAATATTTTTAATTAATAATATATAATAAAAAGAAAATTTGAGAACAAATAAAGGTATTTTTAGAATTTTTAACATTTTTTTTATTTCTATAAAGGATTTTGGAGATTTTTTTATGTGTTTTCTTTTTTTAATTTTAGTGGTTTTTGGGCTGAAGTCAAGAAATACAAAAATACATAAAATATATTTTTGGGGATTTTTCAAAAAGGTTTTATATTTTTTGGTATTTTCTAAGTCAAGTATGAACTATTTGTGCTCTTTTTTATTTTTATAAAATATTAAAAGTGCCTAAAATGCAGGAATAAAATTATGGTTTGAAAGTTCAACACATCAGACACTTAATCCTATTTTTTTGAATTATTCCAAGCACAAATACTATTTTAATAGAAGAGGACATACCAAAACTTAATGGCCTGGAAAGGGTATAAATGCAATTTCAATAAATATCAAGAGCCAAGTTGCAAATAAACCACAAAAAATAAACTGGATATTCAATTTCATTGACCAAACATAAATAAATAAACTCGGCGGGACTCGGGCGCAAAATAGCCAAACCCATGTGCACAAGCACGTGAGCCTCGCTAGCACTGGTCAAAATGTAATAACAATTAAGTGAGGGGTCCAAAGTGCAATTTATACAAGAGTTTTTACTCTACAAATGAAAGCTTGAATACCAAAATTAAAATACAAAATGTGATGGGTTAGAAGTGCAAAATACCCAGTCGAAGGACACTAATGGATAGTGCAATGTGATTCACTAATACATGTGTCGTGTCCACAACTGTCGATGATGGTTGGAGCACGTACATCTGTGATTAGATCCCCTAGAGGAATCCAATGGTGAAGGCTCGACCAGATCCATTGTCTCATGCACTACACAAAAAATTATGCCCGATTGAACATTTGGGGAGGCCCTTAGATGAACTCGTGAAGAACTTGGAACTAATGAACTTCGATCGGTCAAATCAAGAAGCTCCGACCTCCAATCACGATGTTGTGTTGCTCGGAAGAATGTTGTGATGGTTCCGCAATGGCTGGAGGGGTCAAATCAGTTTGGTGCTCATTGATAGAGTCCTGGAGCGTCAAGATTCCTGGAGGTGCTTCAGGTGGTGACCAAACCCTCAGATGGGCTCTTCCGGACCTGCAAAAGGGCTCGAAAGCATGACGACGCAAAAATAACAAGGTCGGGGCTTTTATTTGGTGGAATCGAAGTGAGATGAAGAGTGGCGACGAGGTCCGGTGAAGGGCAGAAGAGATGGACCTCATTCACTGATCTACAGAGGATCAGGTGACTCTGATGGGATGAATAGTGGAAAAATGGAAGGGGAAGATGGTGAGGCAGTTCGCAAGTCGAGGCATAGTCAGTGTACGATGGAGATGTTCATCGGAGCTAGACTCTGACGAACTACGAAGAGGGACTCTAATGCTAACGCGAGCAATTAAAAGCTCAAATGAACGAGGGAAATAAAACCTAAAATTAAAATCTAATGAAAAAGGAATGGAATTAACCTCAACTGGCTGGAGCCAGGAGATGGGAACCTCACGGCCAAGGTGGCCGGAGATAGCTGGGAAGCACCTCCAGCACCTCGCTGCGAAGCACGACGGAGACTCTTGACACCAGCCTCAAGACCTGGAAGCACTGCAAGGGGCTAAAGTGGAGTGAAAGTGAACCAAAAATTGAAAATGGCAGATGAGGAGTATATGTACAGGATGGCGACTGGAAGAGGTTCGAGGTGGGGTGGAGATCGAACAAAGATGACATGGTGCGAGATATGTACACGCGTGAATCAAGGCGGAATAGTGGAAAACACTTATGAAGGGAGTAAAGCCCCTCGATCGACGTATCAGTGGGGGGAATCGAGAAGGAAGGTGGGTGGTGATGAGCGATGAGCCTATTAGTGTTAAGTATCAATGTAAATCAAGTTCGTTGCGACCCTAATTGCCTAATTGGGCTTAACAAGAAAACGAGGTAGAAACCACACAATCAACAAATAAATTAATCAAAACAATGTTAGTGTCTCCACTATTTACTTAACATGGTATAACGACCAGGGTCGAACTCAAGGAGCAATAAAAATGTACCAAGTAGTCAAAATAGATTAGAAAATGCATATTTTCATTTAATTTTTAGTTTTGCAAATTTTTATACTTTTAAATAAGAGACTAAAAACAAGCAAATGGGAAAACAAAGCACAAAACAAGCTTTTGGGATTTTTATTGAAGGCTAATGATTCTCAAAATTTGGGAATAAAAATATTTTTGTGTTTTTTAAATATTTAGGTGTTTTTGGTAAATTTCTAGGGTTTTCTAATTTTTCTAGGATTTTATAAAATTTAAAAAAGAGCTAAAAACACAAACAGTGTGCAGCCAGGTCAATAATGCAAATAAAAAATAGCTAAAGTGGCTTAATGGCCTAGGGAGCAATTTTAAGAAAAAGTGAATAAAAATATCTAACAAAAGAAACTGAATCAAATTTTTCTGATTTTTTTAGAATTTTTTATGATTTTTATGTGTTTTTTAGAGTTTTAATATTTTTAGGGATTTTATGGGGTGTTTTTGAAACAAAAATGCTACTGAAAGTAAGGCACACATAACAAGCACTCAAGATTTTTTTGGAATTTTTAAAACAATTTTTATGTATTTTATAAAATTGACAGAGAAATTTTTACGGGTTTTTTATTTTTAAAAAATAAATTGCTCAACGAAATTAATCCCAAAAATCAAAGTAAATAATACACATTAGCAGGAGCTAACTGTAATATTTACGTAATTTTTGGACTTAATTTGATAATTATTTGATTAAAAGCTTGTAGGACCTAGTTGCAATTGAAATAGGGTTCCAGGCCAATCAATAACACAGATGAAAATAAAGGGCCTAACTTGCAAAAGCCCAAGTAAGCACGCGCACCACACATGAGTCAAGTAATCAGGGGTATTAATGCAAGTACTATTACTAAATATTCATTCCATAACAAAACTAAAGTTTAGGAACAATACTGCAATTAACGCAGAAGGTCACGTGTAAGTCCACATGCCACATATAACGGGGGACTGATGAATCCGTGATTCATCATCTCAATATATTAATCTTAGCAAAATCCCTAAGAAAAGTCTAAAATAAATATCCATAAAATCATTAAATTAACAAAATTACTCTTGTAAATAAAATACACTAATTATTATATATTATATTGTATAAAATAAATTAACAATAAAAAGCCGCAAAATAAAGGAATTTTTCACCTGTGAATAGCCTAATACTTCATGTATTTTTAATAGATTCATATCAACTCCTTTTTGGCCAATTCTTTCTCTGACTTGTTTATAAAAATGTGTATAAAAATACAAAGTTATAAAATAAATTTCACCTCAAATAAATACTCCTACTCTCAAAGAGAAAAAGCCGTAAAGTCTAACTTCCCGGACAAATTCCTGCTCTGTATGAACTCCAAATTACCAAACTCACTTTTAAAGTTTAATTTAGAAAAGTATCTATCCAATGAAAATGATTTCATTAAAATCGGAGCTCATTTGCAATAATTGAGTTTTGGGACCTAGGTGTGCATTGTATATATTGCACATATCTTTCTTTCTTCATTTTTTATTTACTCTTCTTAATTACTAAAAAACCAAAAAACCATTTTTTGTTTTGTTTTATTTCTAGTATTTTATTTTATTTTTAGTCTGTAAATATCTTTTATTTAAAATACAAAAAAAATAAACTAGAAAAGTAAAAAAATCCATGTACATAGTGTTTTTATGGACCTACTTTGTATATCTTCCATTTTATTTTTTTTCTTTATTCTCTTATTTAAAGTAGGCTACTATTTATTTTTATTTAATTCCCATTCTCTACAATAGCCACCCATTCAACTCCAATATTCCACCATTTTTCTAACTTCTAATTTAACTCCACCATTTTATTAACCTCCCCTCCACCACTTTCATAACTTCTCATTTTGTTTATATATACATCCCATCCTCCTCATTTTGCACTTGATCCATCTTTATGTAAGGAGAGTCTAGTTCCCAGAGTTGAATCGGTGACAGCAACGCAACCACGATCGAGCGACGACAACCCTCTCTCCGGTGAGATCCGTTGGCATCTTGGTCAACATTGCAGTCGCATCCGCGTGCTGCTTGAGCTCATCGCTCATTGGTGATTCGAGAGAAGACCGTACTTCTCGAGAGCACATCATAGGCGGCCGCTTCCATTTCAGGTAATTTCTCTTTTTATCATTCATCATCATTTTTTTATTTTCTCATTTTTCTTATCACATCACAACACATCACCATATCATCTTTATATTTCATATCATCACGTGCTTAGTGAGTCCATCAGATGACATCGTTGTCGGGGAGGCAAATGGCTTATGGATTAATTTAGAAAATTTGATTTAGGTTTTCTCTCACTCGGGTAGTCTGACCCCCGAGCCATCTTGTAATTACTCTGTTTTTTTCTCCATTATTTTTCTGCTCATTTTTTATATATTTTTGTGTTGATCTCTCTAATATAAATTTCTTTTTCCTTGCAAGGGCCCGGAGAATTTGGAGTGCATCGGAGGTCGACGGACGTGACGTGTGTGCCAATTGCTGAAGAGAAAGAAATTTTGTATTTATTTTTGAAAGATTTTTTCACTATTGTAATTATTGTGTTGTAATAATTTAGATAATTTTCTCTTTACAGTGGCTCTTGTTTGAGAGCTCACGCTTGTATCCGGACTGGACATTGGATCCGCTCATGGTCGTGTGGTTGATTGATGTAGAATAGGAATTACACTTGCAGCTTTTAGAGCATTTTTACTAGATTATATCTTTATTGCTTGTGCTCGTAATATTTAGGACCACACATCACTTATAACGAGACGCACATAGACCGCAGAGCTATTAGTTGATATTAATTTGTTCATCACTCGCTAATAGAACTACTTGTCTAGGAATGGTGTTCTCGTTTGCGTCTCATCTAGTATAAATTTGAATTCTACGTTGCATCCTGCATGTAGAGTGCGAGGATCACTGTAAGTCTTCTGAACTGTGCATGCATCATTGATTCATTATTTGCATCGGTTTTTCTTGACTCCCTTTCCTTTGATTTTAAAACTTAGGCTAAAAGGAAATCGGGACTGATCATTAGGCGTGCCTTATTTGGTGGACTAATCAAGTGATAACCAAACTTAAAATCAGGACTGTTAATCAGAGTTGACAAAAAAAATTGACTAAAACTAACACTTGTTTTGGGAGAGCAAAACCCTCATTGTATGCTTGGCTATTGTAATCATTGAGAGGTGAGGATGCATCCCTAGGATAGTGTCCAAAACCTACTTTTAATCCTTGCGTAATTGGATTTATACATTGATTTATTATCTAATTAAAATTGAAAAGATAAACGGTCGGACTTTTGCGACCATCACTGTGTTGAGTAGGTGAACACAGGGTTTGTTCTTGTGTTTGTTTGTTTTGTGTGTTATTCGGTGCACTTGCATGCTTTCTTCGTAGATCCGCTTCATTCTCCCATCTCCCTTCCAAGATGTCAGAATATTGGTCACCATATCCATGTCAGTCTTCCTCGACCATATTCCGATCATCTCCACCCTCTTATTCCTCCTCATACCCACACCCTGACCGTGAAGTCAGAACTCTGACTGACTTCTCCACTTCTTTGTCCTTCTCACCTACCCCACATTCTTACACCCCTGACCCATAACCACCCTGTATTGACTCACCATATTCTCGTTTGCTTGCTGGAATCAAGGAACAAACCAAAGAGCAAGCCACTACTGAGATGAATGATTGGCAGAATCAGTTACCCCCATAGACCTCATTTTCCGAATTAATCTGAAGTTGTCCCTTTGCCTCTCTATGTTCGACCCCAAACTTGCTCGAGATAAAAATTAAAGCCGAGACACTCTTCACGGAGATTCTTCTCTTGGTTCTGTATGATTCACTAAGTACTTGTATTACATCGAGTGCAAATTACATCACGTACCTAGCAGATCCATCAGATGGCACCGTTGTACCCTAAGGATAAGTTGGGAATTCTTTAATGAATTAGATCTTGAACACACATGCACAAGGGGGTTAATCCATCTCATTCATTTTTGAGATGCTCGGGGACGAGCATAGTTAAGTATAGGAGGTTGATGAAACCCAGTTTCATGGTTTTAATTCGCAGATATTAACCCCTTAGCTTGGAATAGGGTCAATAAAAACTAGATAAAATGTTGTATTTGTCTGAGTCATGGAATAAATTAAAATTACAAAAAATAACAAAACAAAAATTCGTAGTGCTTTTATACCCTTAAAAATACTCACAAAAATATTTCTCCCTCTGTTTGACCTCGTTTTCATTTTTGGCCAACATGAAACTTGTAGTTCTCATTGAGATCTACAACTTTCATGTTTTGAGTTTTTCCAAATTCAGCCTCCTTCTCCCTCATAATTCACTTTCTTTATCGGAATAACTTGATTGGGCCACGTGGCGCTTTCTGGTTGCGCCACGTGGCTGCTTCTTTGTGTGCCACCCGCACCCTCCTCTCCACTGTCCGATAACTTCTGGGCACTTTCATCCACGTCGTTCATCCCGCGGCTATTCGCAACCGTCAGATCATAGCCTCCAACCGCATCTTCATCATCCATTCCCGCCTTGTCTTCCTTCTGCCACGTATCGTTTCCATCACCACCCGATCGTCTTTCTCCCCTTACATCCTAGCCACTCCTTCCCACTTCATTTCACGCCCGTTCGATCATTCGCAGATCGAATCGTCGTCCTTTGTCAGCGCCTGATGACCGAAAAATGACCGAGACTCGGGTGAATAAAATATAGATAGGGTCGTTGCGACCCGGATCTCGGAGATATCTCAGTCAATCAAGAAAAATGAGGATCAGACCACCAATCAAGCAGATAAAATCAGAGAAAAACAAATAGTGGCCCTGGCTATGAGATTAGCCCGGTATAGCACCCAGGGTCGGACTCAGGGAGCACGAGTTGGCATTGCGGCCTACAAAGTAGTCTAAAAACAAATAAAATAAAAACAAAATTTTTTTGGTGGTTTTTAAATGTTTTTATATTTTTTGGGATTTTTAATAATAAGGAAAATAATTAAAAGACAAACATAAGCAACTTTGATCACTTATTTAATATTCAAAAATGGTCAAAAAATTCAAACAAAAATATTTTTATGTTTTATGGAATTTTTACTATTTTTAGTGAATTTTTGAGATTTTTATAATTTCTATAGAATTTTCTAAAAATAAAAGAAGGCAGAAATAAAAGCAAACTGTCCAGTTAGGCTTGGAGGACCAAATTAAAGTATAAAATGGTCTGTCAAAACCTGAAGTTATTTTTCATGAAAAGTATAAACAAAAAGGAAAATTCAGGAAAAGGATTTATTAATTTTTGGATTTCCTATGATTTTTTATAATTTTTATGAGTTTTTAAGGGTTTTTTTATTTTTTTATGGTTTTTATAAATCCAAAAAATAGCCAAATTCACACAAAAATTCAAACACACAAAATACACAAAATGGGATTTTTTTTAGAATTTTTAGAAGGGCTTTAATATTTTTTTAGGATTTTATAATCTGGGCAGAGGCAAAAATAGCTGTTTTTGAATTTTTAAAAATACTAGAAAGGCTAAAAAATGCACCAAATTTTTAGTTAAAATTTTTACACAGTGGCAGGAGCCATGTATCCAATTTTCACGAAATTTCGGCTTGAATTGATATTTTATTTAAATCAAAAACACACACACCGTGTACAAGGACCTATTCGCTATAAAAACTAAGTCCTGGGGCTGAAAAGTAACACGTCCAGGAATCTGGGGGTCCCTCGTGCAAAATTTCCAAGTCCTGACATGCACTGCACGTGGTCTGGCACAGAGGGACCTAAATGCAATGAAACTTACTTCCGAGGGCTTATTAGCAACAGGTGCTAAAAGTCCAGGGAAGAAGTTGTAAAATACCCAAAGATTTCAACAAAAGTCGAATAAAAGTTTTCACAGGGGTATGGATGTAAATATCAAAAAGTATTTCTCATTCAGTAACACATCAAAACAACAGTCCATACATTGCAAATTCACCAAAAAACACGTGACGAAGCACGTGTCTCACATACACAGCGATGAAAATGCAAATACAATAAAGGTCCAGGTCCTAAGTGCAATTTTTACAAAATTAAAACAACTACTTAAACTATTTACAGGACTAATTGATAAAAGCGAAACAGGAGGGGGCCTAAGTGAAATTTACCCCTTATTATCCGAAGGACGGGGGCGTGCCACGTGGCTAATCTGACGCTCTGGATCAAGGGCACTCCTCGTTGGATCTGACAGTGATGATCAACCCTCGGCCTGATCGAACGGTGATGGACTGCTCCTTAAATAGACGGTGCTGATCAAGACTAGAGCGGCGAGGGGGAACGGACGGCTCCTGGAGGTCCTGGAAGAACAAGGCTCCGGCGAACTTCGTCGGAGCACCACGGCTGCGCTGGTCCTCCTTGGGGGCTGCAAATGGGTGGAACAGAATCGCCACAGCCTCCTGCAGATGATGGGCTCCTCCGATGACGGTGGGAAGCTCCGAGGAGCTTTGGCGACGAATGCGGAGCTGGGCCTCTGTGCTCGAACGTCGGACCTCCAGATGAGGCCCCTTCGACCTGCAAAATGGCACTAGAGGAACCCTGGGTCAAGGACAAACTTCCTCGACCCGGTTAGAGGTGGCGAAGGTGACTGGATGAGGCGCGACGAGGACCTCCGGCGAAGCGACAGCGAGGGAGGTCGGGCCTTGGCTCCGTGGCGAGCCAAGGTGGGCGAGTGGGTGAAGAAGATGGAGAGGGGTCTCATGGTTGTGATGGTCGGGTCAGATGAATGAAACGATGGTCGGAGCGGGAGTATTCGATGAACGACGGTGGCTGAGCGATTTGGGACTAATCAGAAATTAAGGGAAATAGGAAGAATTAAGGTTACCTGATGGAGGATATCGACTGGAGATGAGCTCGCGGAGCTCTGGTCGTCGCCTCGAGGGTCGTCGAAGGCCCGAGGCTCGAGCACTGCTCTGGGCGGCGCACGGCGGCGCGATGTCGCCGGATCAGTGGCTGGGACCTTCCCTCCTCGCTGCAACAGTTCTCTCCGATAGCTGTCACTCTAGGGTAGAGAATGGAGCTCCTGGGAATGGAAGACGAGGCAAAAGATAGCATGAATCGTGCAACGGAGCTGGAGCTATGTACTCCTGCAGGTCCGAGAAGATGGCATCGGGTCTGGCTTGGTGAAGCACGGACCCCTAGGCAACATGTTGGGCGTGGGTCTCGGATGCAAGAGGAAGGATCGGAGCCCGGGGTTTAGGTGAGAGGTAGTCGGATCGCTGCGTGAAAATTAGACGAAGTCAGGTCAGAGCGTAGGATCCGTGGGCTGGTGGTCCAAGGGGGGGAGTTGACCGGGGGACAACATCCCTCGTAGACCAATTAGAGCGCGCCATTGAATATTTATTTGAGAATTCATTTAAAAATAATAAATGAATTATTTTCGAAAAACTTAAAACATGAAAATTGTTTATTTTTTTAAACTATTTTTAGTGATTTTTATATATTTTTTTGAAATAAAAATAATGTATGTACAATATAATATTATTATATATAGGTATATACAATATGTATTTTAGATTTTTGTTTTTTAATTATTTATTTTTACACAATTTATTCCAATTTTATATTTTATTTATTTAGAGAATAAAATTTGGAATACTTTGGTATTTTTGTTTTATTTTTATTAATTATTTACAAGGGCTAAATAAATACTTCTATATACATATATACATGGTATATAAACAATGTGGATTTTGATTTTGATTTTTATTTCTTTTTATTTTATTTTTATTTTTTGTGATTTTTATTTTATTTATCTACATTATGGAATATGGAATATGTACAGATTTTTATGGGATTTTTATTTATTTATTTATAAGGGAAAATAAATATAGGAGTGGTTCTATGTACATGGTGTATATACAATGAGAAAGGCTATTTTTATTTATTTTTATTTTTATTTTGTTTTTCTCATTTTTATTTTAATCTTATATTTACAAATATATACATATTCACAAAAATGCATTTTGGTTTTATTTAGAGGAAAATATTTTTATTTATTTACAGGTATCTATATACACACCTGAGCTCCCCTATCTCTCTCTACTTGGGTTCTTTTTGCGGTCAGGCCCATGCTGAGCCCTCCCTTGGGATTAGGTCGCTCAATATTTATTCTAAATATCTCCCTCTTCTTCTTTTATTTCTTTATTCTTTTATTTATGCACAAAAACATGCTAATAATGCATATTTACACAATGCATGCTGAATGATAATTATTGTTATTTACAGGAATGTACGTGTGTTTTGCATAGGTTTTGTAGCTAAAATAAAAGAATAAAGAATGATGAATGGGTATTCATCACCCCCCTATACTTAACTTTTCTAGTCCCTTAGCAAACACTTATTTGAAAAAGAAGTGAAAAAGAGAAAGAAAAAGAAAAAGAGGAGAAAATGCATGGATTAATGCTAATAATTAAACTTGCCTTCATTAAATTGAAATATGGAGCTCGATCAGATCTTTGGATTATTAATATGTCGGAACCTTATTTAGACTTAGGTTTAAAACTCAACAGCCTCTAAGATCCACTAATCTATAGTCAGGACTCCTCAACAATCCAGATCAAAACAAGTCTACATACACAAACCCTGAAGACTATGAATCTTTCCTTGTACAGTGTATGTGAGGTATAGCTCTCCACCTCAGAAGTAGCAACTTGACAACCCTCCCCAACAAGGTAACTCTATGACCCTAGTCTGGCCACTCTTTCCTCGAGGAGCGGGGTATTCCCTTCTAAGTTCAAGTACAACCGGCTCAAGAAGAGGGGGAAGAAGAGAATGGACCATGGCCAGTGTAGCCATGTATCCTTGGGAGCTCAACCAGTGTAGATAAGTCTCCCTGCTGCAAGCTACATAAGAAGGAACATGAGTCTCAAGCTTTGCTTATTGCACTATATACATATTCCGGTGGGATTATCATTTTCTATCAGACCCACCACTTTTTTGGAGTTATTTTCTTTTTGCATTTTTTTTCAAGTGCATCTGTACAACATATTTACACGGTGCAACATATATACATAAGGAGTTTTTCATCTTGAGCCAGTAGACTATCCCTCTTTTGAAGCATTATTGCAACCCACAACTCCTGTCGTTAGACCTCATGGCAACCAGACCAAGTTGAGACGCACTTCCTTCACTAAAAGAAGAAGAGAGGTCCCGCCTAGAAGTTTCCCTCATATGCTACCCCAAGTCAAGGAAGACTGCCTCCTCACTACCTCATCCGTAGAGAGCTCGGTGTAAAGTGCGGGTCCAAGTCAAGTCATTGTCTATATGAGTCATGTGTGTGTTGTTAAGTGCTCTACTTAGGCTCATTGAGATGACATGTGATCATAGCCTAGTGGACTCAAAGAATTAAGTCACCATGGACCTGAAAAGCCTTAACCCTAAGCCCTATAAGGTTGCTCTTATAATTAGGTGGATTAAGATCTTAATCAAGATCCATTTCCCAATTTAATTCCAGTCTAGTTTAAATGTCAACTATAATCCAAGAAAAACTATACAAGTATATACAAGGATGCTATTTACACAATATTTACACACATGTAAAATTTTTGAAAAATGTTTTGAAATCATGAATGTATTCATGAATGCAAGTTTTGCAAAATATTTACACAAATTTACACAAGGTTTTTGCAAACTTTTGATTTTCAAAACATTTTGGAAAAATTTTGTACTATATACATAATTTTAATATACACATATTTACACACTCTTTTCACAAAAAGTTTTTGAAAACATTTTTACAAAAATAATTTGTACAATAGCTATGTATGTGCAAATAAAAGAATGTTTATTTACAGGGAAATTTTTTTAATTTTTATGGATTTTGGATTTTTAGCCATTTTTATTTATTAACACACTCACACAAAGTACGAGTTATGGATAAAGTATATATGAAATATATACACACCCCCCTATACTTAGCTCGAACGATGTCCTCAGAGTCAAGAGCGATGAAGAAGACATAACTCGTGCTTAGTATAGGGAAGTGAAAAGGAAGGCTATATACAAAGACGAATGAAAGAATAGAAATCAAGAGAACCTCAGTTTTTCCCCCTATACTTAGGATCAAATAATCCTAAGTATAGCAGGTTGTACACGAAGGGAAAACCGAGTGAAGAATGTACAGGATCTACCCCCCCCTATACTTAGGGTAAAATATCCCTAAGTATAGGCAACAAAAACAGGGGTAAAAATGAATCAAAAGAATACCCGAGAGTCCTACATCCCCCCTATACTTAGGGTAAAGTACACCCTAAGTATAGCATAATCGAAAGATGAGGAAAGGGATGTGGGACTAAAGAATGGAATGATATGGACAACTGGATCTATACAAGTCGGGAGAACAGTGATAATCAGGCATGAGATGCAATAGGTGTGAGTCAAGAGAACACATCTCACGCAAAATGAATCGGGGCAACATCAATGACCCGCGGCTCATGATCAAGATATGGCTTGAGCCGCTGTCCGTTCACTCGAAAGGTACTCTCAGAAGACAACTCAGATATATCTATACTCCCATTGTCGTGTACCTTCCTCACCAAATACGGTCCCTTCCATTTGCTCTGTAGCTTCCCTGGAAATAGACGAAGCCTAGCATCAAACAGCCATACTCTCTGTCTTGGCTCAAAATGTTTGTGGCTGATATGAGAATCATGCCACTCCTTCACTCTCTCCTTATATTGTAGGTTGTTTGAGAAGGAGGTATCACGAAGCTCCTCCAAGGCTGCTAACTCTGCCCTCCTCTGATCTCCTACACTATCTGGATCCAAAAGTATATCAGTGACAGCCTAAAGTGACCTATGCCTCAACTCAATAGGTAAATGGCACGGCTTGCCATAAACGAGGCGAAAGGGAGATGTGCCCAAAGGTGTCTTGAAAGACGTCCGATATGCCCACAAGACCGAGTCCAAAAGCTGTGACCAATCCTTTCGGTCAGGGCAGACGACTTTCTGAAATATAGTCTTGATCTTCTGTTCGACACTTCAGTAAGACCATTCGTCTGAGGATGGTATGGAGTGGCAACTTGATGGTTTATGTCGAACTCGTTAGCAAGGGCCTTCACCTAGTCGTTGACGAAATGAGACCCCACATCAGATATCAACACTCGAGGTACCCCAAACCGTGAAATGATATGCTTCCTCAAAAATTTGCAAACAGTCCTAGCATCTGCGGTTCGGGCGGGGATGGACTCAACCCAATGATTAACATAATCCACGGCCAAAAGAATGTACTCGAATCCCTGACTCTTAGGGAATGGACCCATGAAATCGATGCCCCATGCGTCAAAAACCTCAGAGAAGTGAATGGGCTGCATCGGCATCATATCACGCTGTCCACAAGTGCCCATCCTCTGACAGTCAGTACACCTCTTCACGAACTCATTAGAGTCCTTAAAGAGGATAGGCCACCATAGGCCGGATTAGAGCACTTTCTGTGTCGTTCTCCTCCCAGAGTGATGTCCTCCTGCCTCAAGCTTGTGGCAGTAAGTGAGGATGCTATGGTGCTCCTCCTAAGGAATGCACCTACGCCAGACGCTATCCCCTCCTTCATGGTAAAGGATGAGATCCTCCCAGTGGTAGGACTTGGCCTTCGCAAGGAAGGTCTCAAGTCTCTGCCTGGGCCAATCTTGTGGAACTTTCTTAGCAACAAGAAAGTTCACAATATCGGCGTACCACGGGAGAGAGGCGATAGCAAGGATCGCCTCATCTGGGAAGGTCTCACATATAGGCTCAATCTGCTCAGAATCCTCAAGATGCTCTAATCGGGAGAGATGATCCGCCACCACATTCTTGACTCCAGGCTTATCCTTAATCTCTATGTCGAACTCCTGGAGTAGAAGGATCCATCTGGTCAATCTGGCTTTTGCATCCTTCTTTGCCATGAGGTACCTGATGGCGGTATGATCAGTGTACAAGGTCACTCTAGATCCGATGATGTAAGATCTGAACTTATCTAGGGCAAAAACTACAGCTAGCATCTCCTTCTCAGTGACAGTGTAGTTCCGCTGCGCGGCATCCAATGTACGACTAGCGTAGTGAATGGCAAATGGGACTCCATCCCGCCTCTGTCCCAGCATGGCCCCCACGGCAAAATCAGAGGCATCCGTCATGATCTCGAATGGGAGAGACCAATCAGGCGGCTGGAGAACATGAGCCTCAACAACACATCTCTTGAGAGTCTCGAACAATGAAAGACACTTGTCATCGACAAGGAACTTGGTGTCTTTCGTCAGCAGATCAGTCAACGGTCGGGCAATCCTACTGAAATCATGAATGAATCGCCGGTAGAAACTGACGTGCCCCAGGAAAGATCGTAACTACCGCAAGTTGGACGGTAGTGCGAGTTTTCTAATGACATCTACCTTGGCCGGATCAACCTCCATGCCCCTGTTAGAGATGATATGGCCAAGCACCGTCCCTTGAGTCACCATGAAGTGACTCTTCTCCCAAGACAGCACAAGGTGAACCTCAATGCATCACTGAAGGACTCGGTCTAGGCAGTCAAGACAGGAGTCGAATCCGTCGTCGTAGACCGAGAAATCATACATGAAGACCTCCAAGCACTCCCCCACCATGTCCGAAAAGATAGACAACATGCATCTCTGAAAAGTCACAGGGGCGTTGCATAGCCCGAATGGCATGTGTCTGAAGGCGTATGTGCCGAAGGGACATGTGAAGGTAGTCTTGTCCTGGTCCTCGGGAGCGATGGCCACCTGATTGTAGCCAGATTACTCATCCAGAAAACAGTAGTGGCTCTTCCCTGCCAATCTCTCAATGATCTAATCTATAAAGGGCAGGGGGAAATGATCCTTCTTGGTGGCCTGGTTGAGTCGTCTGTAATCCACGCAGACTCGCCAAGAAGTGGGTACCCGGGTAGCGATCTCCTCTCCAGACTCGCTGACCACTGTAGTGATGCCCGTCTTCTTGGGCACCACATGCAACGGACTGACCCACTTGGAGTCGGAGATGGGGTAGATAAAATCGGCGCTCCACCATTTTGAAATCTCCTTCACGACAACCTCTCTCAGATTTGGGTTCAGCCACCGCTGGAACTCACGTGACGGCTTTGCCTCATCCTCGAGATAGATATGGTGGGAGCACAGGGCTGGACTTATCCCCTGGAGATCGGCTACGCTCCATCCTACTGCCTTGCGGTTCTTTTCAAGAACCCCCATCAGACGGGATTCCTGCTCTCCAGTTAAATCAGCAGAGATAATGACTGGGTACATCTCATGCTCATTCGCAAGGAACCTATACTTCAGCGACGCAGGAAGTGGCTTCAGCTCTGGACAACTGGGTGCTGGTGGATCTGGCCTCTGAAAACTCTGAGTGAATGCTGCCAAATCCGCATGGGAGAACTGAAACTCTCGCTCACAATCAGAATCTGGAGAAGGCTGCTCTGTTGGACTGTCTCTACTCTGCATGGCATCTACCTCCTCCCTAGCTGTAGGCTCAGTAGAAGTCAGATCTAGTATAAAATAATTAAATTCTGCCCAGTCAAAATCTGACTCTGAGGGATCTGTATCATCATCACATAAAAACTCTGTCTCACGGTCAAGAACCGGCTCTACCGACTGGAAAGTATCCTGGACCAAGAATGCGCTCTCCAAGCTCTCCTCTGCTGGTGTTTCTGCATCAGCGGACTCTGAAGGTGAGAGGATGGCTTGTGCTGCTGGATCTGCCCAAACTGCCTCATCATTTGTAATCACGAAGTCGCAGTCCTGGTGGATGTCTGTCTCTACATCTGTCATCTGCTTTGAATCTGTAATCTGCTCTAAGCAATCTGACTCTGTGGTTCTGATGTCCTCGACCATCTCTATTTGTACACTCTCGCCCTCGACGCGAAAGTATACCTTCCCGCTATCATGGTCGGTCACTGCCTTGGCTATGGCCAAGAACGGGCGACCAAGAATGATGGGGGTATCGGCCACTGACTCAGGGATCTCTATGTCCAACACGACGAAGTCCACGGGGAATTACAGGCCCTGAATCGTGACGACAATGTCCCTCAGCAACCCCTTCGGCCTCTTGACAGATCAATCACAAACTGAAGGACTGTCCTGCTCTGTCGTAGAGTGCCCAACTCGAAGCAGTCGAGAAGGGCTGCCGGAAGTAGGTTGATCGATGAACTGCTGTCTAATAGAGTGTGGTCGAACCTCTGCTCCATGATGTGGCATCTAACATACGGGGCTCTTGAATCTGGCCTCTTGGCCGGCAGACGGTTCTGAATCGCGAAACAAGTAGCTCTGGTCAGCACATGGATCTCGGACTGGTGGTTCCTCCTCTTCCTCCTAATTGTGGTCCTGTCTCTGAGTGATCTATGGAGTAGAGGGATGTGCTGCAAAGCCTCCTGAAGAGTCAGCTGAATGTGGAAGCGGTCTATCATCTGCTGGCTGAACTCTTCCTGTTGCCTCTTTTTTGGATTTTCTATTTTCTTCCCCTTTCCCATGTGAAGTGCTCTAGGGAAGGGGATCACAGGGTCCTTCTCAGATGAAGGACTAGGAAAGGGTCTAGGCTGCTCGAAGGCAGAATCCACGCATACATCAAGCACCACAGGTGGATAAGAAGAAAACAAACCCTTTCCTTTATTGCCAGAAGTGTCTTGAGATACATGTACATAAGGAAAGACTACAGGACTCTCAGAAGTAAAAATGGTGGCATCAGCACCACCCTCGGCTGGTCTTGCAGCATCAGCACCGCTCTCTGGCTCGGCAACCACGGTGGTGTCAGTACCACCTCCTCCATCTGGTGAAGCGACGGCCTCAGTATCGTCGGTAGAATCAGCATCCATGGTGGCATCAGTACCACCGTCATCATCTCTCGCGGCGTCAGTACCGCGCTCCTCCTCGCCTGGCGCTCTGGAAGTGTCCTCGGGGTGTCGCTCAGACGAGGTGCCGCCTGCTGGCATCCTACCGCTCCTAAGTGTGACAAAGTCAGTATCAAACAGATAGGCAGACATATCACCAAAAGAATCACTCGGAGTGGCATACTCTGTGAAATCTACCTGCTCAGACTTCCTCTTGAGGTTGTTCGGGTTCGGCTCGATCTGGGCAGGTATGGCGGCCTTCCCTCTCACAATCTCCCGCATCTCCTGGCGGAACTCGTCCATCTCCCGTCTGAAAGTATCCTGCTGATCCGTAAGGAGGCGGGCTATGTCATCTAAGGTGGGGTTCTCATAGGATGGCCCATGAGAACCTGACGGGTGGCCTCGCTGTTAGTGAGGCTGCTGCTGCTGGTGCTGTGGGTGAGAGGGGTACGACTGAGGATGATACTGCTGCTGCCGAGGCTGATCTCGCCTCCAAGAATGTCCCTGCGGATAGGGACGAGGATCATACTACTGTGACTGCTGTTGCTGCTGGTGGTACACTGGGGGCTGCTGCTGCTGGTGATCTCTCTGATGGCCGTACTGGCCACCCTGTCCTGACGGCTACTGCTGGGGGTTGGCACCTTCGGCCGACCAACGGAATCCGGGATGGTCTCGTCGGATACCTGGCTGGGGTCGGTCGTACCAAATCCCATTGACATCCATCAACGGCTCTGACTCGTACGGGGGTGGTGGGAGTACTACCAGAGGCTGATCCGGCTGGTAGACCACCATCTGCGTGTCTGGAGATGGTGGTGACTGGTAAGAAAGCTGTGGCTGCTGGTACGGCTCCGCCTGTACAAGGTGAACCTGTCTAGGCCGCTGGTGGTTGGAGCACTGGGACGAGCTGCCGGTGCTACTCGGATCGCCTCATGCCTGAAGACGGGGCTGGGAAGCCGTCTGTGCCTCCTGGAGACACATGAGTTGTGTCTTCAGGTCACTCAGAGTCTGTGCCATCTGCTCCATCTGCGTGATGTCCTGGTACTGCTTCTTCTCTATAATCTCCATCCGGTCCAGCTTCTCGCTAATGATACCCATGTCGGCGGCTGTGGACTCGGCCTATGCTGCTGCCGCTGACTAAGTGGATGGACCGACGTCGACTCGTGCGATCCTCTGGTACTGCACGGTCTATGGCTAAGGGCGTCCCTGTGTGTAGAGGCGGGTCTGGGACATCACCGTGTAGTTCTCGACCATCTCCCGTAGATGGCCCAGACTTGATCCTCATCCTTGGTGAAGTAGGACCCGCCACAAGAAGCATTTACCAGGCCCTGTAGCTCTGGTGTCAGCCCGCAGAAAAAGCTCTGAACAAGGTTCGGCTTCGAGATCTCATGGTGTGGGAATCTATCTGTCAACTCTCTGAACCTCTCCCATGTCTCATGGAACTGCTCGTTGGGGATCATGGAGAATTTGCTGATCAGGGCCCTCGCTGCATTCGTCCGCCCAAGTGGATAGTACTTGTTCAAGTACTCGGTGCAGAGCTGCTCCCAGGTGTAGACAAACTTCCCCAAGTGCTTCAGCCAGGTGGCTGCTCTGTCTGCTAGTGAGAAGGGGAAGGCAATCATGTGGATGGTATCCTCGTCCACCTGTTTGTCGTGGACTGTGCTGCAGATCATCAAGAACTCCTATAGGTGGAGATGGGGCTCCTCTGTGGCGAGCCCATGGAACCGGGGGAGGAGCTGCAAAATGTTCGGGGGGAACTTGAAGTCCCCCATGATGGCTGGTAGAACGACCCAACGGTACGTCAAAGTCGATCCGGGGTTGTGTAACTCCTGCATCGTTCTCGGTTGGTCCGTTGCTGCCGCTGCTGCTGCGGCGGCTGCTGCTGCGGCTACGGCTGCGGCTGCGGCTGCTGTTGCATCATCGGGTCTCATTGGCCCGTCTCCTGGCTCGCGCTGATCGTGGTCTGCTCTCATCCGCTCCATCTCGCGCCTCATCTCAATCATAAATGCTCCATGATCCCTCAACTGTTGCTGTACTGTCTCAAAGGAGGCGATCAGGGTGGAGTTGATCGTACCCTGGTCCAAGATGAATGTCTGCTCTGACTGGGGACCTCTGGTGTGATCATCACTACTACCGGCCATGGTCTCTGCAAAAGCAAAAGACCCAAACTCAGGTGTCGATAAATCATCTGACTGTAGTCTCTCATCTGACACTCGCATCTCAGAAACAGAAGAAGGGTGGTCGAGGGGGAACAGGGTGGAGTCGAACTCGGGTTCGGAGAGTGGGTCTCGGCTCTCACGAACCAACCTAGATGAGCGGGCAGAAGTGCTAGGAAGCGGTGCAGCCTGAGGCTGCCTAAGGGACCTTCTGCCCATCATCTTGATCTGGCGAGTCGGGCGGATCGGATCTGGAAACAACAATGATCAGCAAGCAAACCCCTGATTCACCTACTCAACGCGAGCTGAAGACCGTAAGAGCTCGGTCAATTATCTTGTCAGTTTTTATTTAGGTGATCAAGTCAGGATAGCAGAGCGGTTACGTGACCTGTCGGGAATCCAATCCGCCAACCAGACTGTCCCGTATAAAAGGTCGGTAGTCTGATCGAGGCTTGGACATGGCTCTAGCCTAGTGTGCGGGTCACTCTCTCGTGCATGCGAACCAGACAATGAGGGGGTTGCTCTCCCCAAGACAAATTTTTCTGGTGTGGTGTCTTTTAGGGTCAAATAGAGTTAGCAGTCCCAAATTTTATGATTTGAATTTTTAGGTATTTTTCAAATAAAAACAAACGCCTGATGAATTTTTCGGTTCTCCTTGTTATTTAATTCCAAAAACGGGGGGAGAGGTCGAAAAAGCCGATGCGCGAGAAATCAATGATGCATATAGAGTAAGAGATGCGTACCTGACTCCAACAGTCTACATGCAAAATGATCCGCGTAGAATTTAAAGACAGGAATAAAATTACCTAAATGATGCAGGCGGAAATCCGAGCCCTAAACCAGCAATTCTACTCGACAGAACAGTGGCTAAGTGGTCAATAAAGAGAGGTTAGTGTCTGGTCTCGGATGCCGATCGGTGCCCGCCACAACGGGTCCTGCCAGCGCTGTATACGACCTCTAGCGGTGTGTGACCCCTCAGGTGACCAAATAGTCTTTTTATTAATCTTTTTTATTTTTGTCCAATTAATCGATCTATAGGTACAAGCAAAGTTATTAAGGTGTTTGGATCCTATTTATTTACGTCACATTTAAGCAAAAATCCTAAGGCTAGGGGCTGAAATCCACGAGAATCAGAAAGGCAGGAAATAAACGGTAAAAAGCCGCGATAAAAACCGTGAAAAACCGAGGGGTCCCCCGAGCACACTGGTGCTCGGCGAAACAAACCCCGAGAGTCTAAGTCTGAGTCTGAGTGTCCTGTCCTTGTTTTATTACAACAATTGTTCAAATGAGCAGGAAATAAAACTAAGCTAACACTACACTATGCCTGCACTCTGCTGCCTCCTCGCGCTCTCCTGCGGCTCCGTACAGAAGGGAGTTGCCTCTGATTGCTGCAGTTGCACCGGCTCTTCGAGAAGAATCGCCTCGGTCCTCGGGCCCTCGCAAGAAAACAACAAAGTGTCAAAAAAATGATCGAGACTCGGGTGAATAAAATATAGCTAGGGTCGTTACGACCAGGATCTAGGAGATATCTCAGTCAATCAAGAAAAATGAGGATCAGACCACCAATCAAGCAGATAAAATCAGAGAAAAACAAATAGTGGCCCTGGCCATGAGATTAGCCTGGTATAGCACCCAGGGTCGGACTCAGGGAGCACGAGTTGGCCTTGCGGCCTACGAAGTAGTCTAAAAACAAATAAAATAAAAAACAAATATTTTTTTGGTGGTTTTTAAATGTTTTTATATTTTTTTGGGATTTTTAATAATAAGGAAAATAATAAAAAGACAAAAATAAGCAACTTTGACAACTTATTTAAATATTAAAAAATGGTCCAAAAATTCAAACAAAAATAATTTATGTTTTATGGATTTTTTACTATTTTTGGTGAATTTTTGAGATTTTTATAATTTTTATAGTATTTTCTAAAAATAAAAGAAGGCAGAAATAAAGGTAAACTGTCCAGTCAGGCTTGGAGGACCAAATTAAAATACAAAATGGTCTTGTCAAAACCTGAAGGTATTTTTCATGAAAAGTATAAACAAAAAGGAAAATTCAGGAAAAGGATTTATTAATTTTTGGATTTTCTATGATTTTTTTAGAATTTTTATGAGTTTTTAAGGGTTTTTTAATTTTTATGGTTTTTATGAATCCAAAAATAGCTAAATTTGCAAAGAAATTCAAAACACAAAAATACACAAAACTAGATTTTTTAGAATTTTTAAAAGGGTTTTAATATTTTTTTAGGATTTTATAATTTGGGTAGAGGCAAAAATGGCTATTTTTGAATTTTTAAAAATACTAAAAAGGCTCAAAAAAGGCAAAGGCAAAAATGGCTATTTTACATAGTGGCAGGAGCCACGTATCCAATTTTCACGAAATTTGGGCTTGAATTGATATTTTATTTAAATAAAAAACACACACAAAGTTCAAAAAGTGCACAGGGACCAATTCACAATAAAAATTAAGTCTTGGGGCTGAAAAGTAACACGTCTAGGAATCTGGGGGTCCCTCGTGCAAAATTTCCAAGTTCCCACACGCATTGCACGTGGTCTGGCATAGAGGGACCTAAATGCAATGAAACTTACTTCCGAGGGCTTATTAGCAACAGGTGCTAAAAGTCCAGGGAAGAAGTTGTAAAATACCCAAAGATTTCAACACATATCGAATAAAAGTGTTCACAGGGGTATGGATGCAAATATCAAAAAGTATTTCTCATTCAGTAACACATCAAAACAACAGCCCATACATTGCAAATTCACCAAAAAAACACGTGACGAAGCACGTGTCTCACATACACAGGGATGAAAATGCAAATACAATAAAGGTCCAGGTCCTAAGTATAATTTTTATAAAATTAAAACAACTACTTAAACTATTTACAGGACTAATTGATAAAAGCAAAACAGGAGGGGGCCTAAGTGAAATTTACCCCTTATTATCCGAAGGACGGGGGCATGCCACGTGGCTAATCTGACACTCTGGATCAAGGGCACTCCTCGCTGGATCTGACGGTGATGATCAACCCTCGTCCTAATCGAACGGTGATGGATTGCTCCTCAAATAGACGGTGCTGATCAAGTCTGGAGCGGCGAGGGGGAACGGATGACTCCTGGAGGTCCTGGAAGAACAAGGCTCCGGCGAACTTCGCCGGAGCACCACGACTGCGCTGTTCCTCCTCGAGGGCTGCAAATGGGTGGAACAGAATTGCCACAGCCTCCCGTAGATGATGGGCTGACGCCGGGAAGCTCCGAGGAGCTCCGGCGACAAAGGCGGAGCTGGGCCTCTGTGCTCGAACGTCGGACCTCCAGATGAGGCCCCTTCGACCTGCAAAATGGCACTAGAGGAACCCTGGGTCGAGGGCAAACTGCCTCAACCCGGTTAGAGGTGGTGAAGGCGACTGGATGAGGCGCGGCGAGGACCTCTGATGAAGCGACGGCGAGGGAGGTCGGGCCTTGGCTCCGTGGTGAGCCAAGGTGGGCGAGTGGGCGAAGAAGATGGAGAGGGGTCTCGTGGTCATGATGGTCGGGTCAGATGAATGAAATGATGGTCAGAGCGGGAGTATTCGATGAACGACGGCGGCGGAGCGATTTGGGGCTAATCAGAAATTAAGGGAAAATAGGAAGAATTAAGGTTACCTGATGGAGGATATCGACTGGGGATGAGCTCGCGGAGCTCTGGTCGTCGCCTCGAGGGTCGTCGAAGGCCCGAGGCTCGAGTGTTGCTCTGGGCGGCGTACGGCGGCGAGATGTCGCCGGATCAGTGGCTGGGACCTTCCCTCATCACTGCAACAGTTCTCTCCGATAGCTGTCACTCTAGGGTAGAGAATAGAGCTCCTGGGAATGGAAGACGGGGCCAAAGATAGCGTGAATCGTGCAGCGGAGCTGGAACTATATACTCCTGCAAGTCCGAGAAGATGGCGTCGGGTCCGGCTTGGTGAAGCACAGACCCCTAGGAAACATGTCGGACGTGGGTCTCGGATGCAAGAGGAAGGATCGAACTTGGGGTTTAGGTGAGAGGTAGTCGGATCGCTGCGTGAAAATTAGGTGAAGTCGGGTCAGAGCGCAGGATCCGCGGGCTGGTGGTCCAAGGGGGGGAATTGACCGGGGGTCAACATCCCCCGTGGACCAATCAGAGCGCGCCATTGAATATTTATTTGAAAATTCATTTTAAAATAATAAATGAATTATTTTCGAAAAACTTAAAACATGAAAATTGTTTATTTATTTTTAAACTATTTTTTTAGTGATTTTTATTTATTTTTTTTGAAATAAAAATAATGTATGTACAATATAATATTATTATATGTAGGTATATACAATATGTATTTTAGATTTTTGATTTTTAATTATTTATTTTTATACAATTTATTCCAATTTTATATTTAATTAATTTAGAGAATAAAATTTGGAATAATTTAGTATTTTTATTTTATTTTTATTGATTATTTACAAGGGCTAAATTTATACTTCTATATACATATATACATGGTATATAGACAATGTGGATTTTTATTTTGATTTTTATTTCTTTTTATTTTGATTTTTTATTTTTTGTGATTTTTATTTTATTTATCCACATTATGGAATATGGAATATGTACAGTATTTTATGGGATATTTATTTATTTATAAGGGAAAATAAATAGAGGAGTGGTTATATGTACATGGTGTATATACAATGAGGAAGGGTATTTTTATTTATTTTTATTTTTGTTTTGTTTTTCTCATTTTTATTTTAATCTTATATTTACAAATATATACATATTCACAAAAATGCATTTTGGTTTTATTTAGAGGAAAATATTTTTATTTATTTACAGGTATCTATATACACACCTAAGCTTCCCTATCTCTCTCTACTTGAGTTCTTTTTGCGGTCAGGCCCATGCTGAGCCCTCCCTTGGGATTAGGTTGCTCAATATTTATTCTAAATATCTCCCTCTTTTTTTTATTTCTTTATTCTTTTATTTATGCACAAAAACATGCTAATAATGCATATTTACACAATGCATGCTGAATGATAATTATTGTTATTTACAGAAATGTACGTGTGTTTTGCATAGGTTTTGTAGCTAAAATAAAAGAATAAAGAGTGATGAATGGGTATTCATCAGCGCCCTTCTTCTCCGCACGCCACGTGGCGAGACCCTTAGCCATTGATCATGCCGCCCTAGATCTAATCTGGGCCTCTCGTTAGCGCCACCTCATAGCCGTTGGATCGCGAGATCCAATGGCCACGAGACCATCTTCTACCTCCGAAGACCCCTCGCCCATGTTCTCCACCTAGAACACCATCCATACCCTTTCCTTTTTCCCGACCTCATCTTCCACCTCCACCACTCTCCAATCAGCCCACGACGGAGCCCGATCATCCACCATCATTGCGAGTCTCGTGGGTCTCCACTAACCACTCTCCTTCGTCCCATATCCTCCACGTAATCCACTCCTCCCGAGCAGAGTTTTGTGGTTATTAGATGCTGTTGTTTTCAAGTTCGGTTCCCGACAAGGTTCCAACCACACCTAATATCCAAAGGTCCGACTGAGCTCCAAACTTTGAGTTTTTGAAGGCAAATTTAAGAGATAAAATCAATCCAAGTTCTTTCTTTTTCTTTTCTTTATTTTATTTTATGTACTTATAGGCATAAGTTTTTGCTAGGGACTAGCAAAGGCAAATATGGGGGTGATGAATCTCCATTTCGTCACCTTTATTTTTTCATTTTGGCCTTTAAATCATATCTAAATGCATATAAATAGTATTATTTTGCATGAATTAACGATAATTATTTATAGTATAAATATTGTATAAAATACTGTTTTTAAAAGCAAAATAAAAGAATAAAGAAAATAAAAGAAAAATTAATAAAATACCAAAGGTATTTTATGACCCTAAGCCCCTAGACCTAGGCATCATGATGACTGGGTCGATAAGG
Source organism: Ottelia alismoides (assembly GCA_037367405.1). Taxonomy (NCBI): domain Eukaryota; kingdom Viridiplantae; phylum Streptophyta; class Magnoliopsida; order Alismatales; family Hydrocharitaceae; genus Ottelia; species Ottelia alismoides. Next base: position 51,547 of record JAZKJV010007244.1, on the reverse strand, counting down.
AACAAAGTAGGGGGAGATAGGGGGCAAAAACACAATAAAAACCATCATTTTTATTCATTAATAATTCACTTTTAGGACCTTTTTTATTCTTTATTATTTAAACCTTAAATAAAGAAACTTTGCACATCAAAGTGGTAGAAAAAATTCACAGAAAAATAATAAATTTATTGCACACAATAATAATACAAATTGTGCATTCTATACTCAGAATAAAAATCCAAAATCCAAACTTCTCAAACCCATATCTTCTCCATATGAACTCAAAACGCATCAAAATCACTTTTAAAAGTATATAACTTTTTATTATCTGTTTAATGAAGGTGATTTCATTTAATTTGGAGTTAAGATGAAAATGTTAGGTTTTGAACCCCTATTGTATAGTATACTTGAATAAAATATTTATTTTATTTATTCTTTATATTTTTCATGATTTTATATTTTCATGATTTTGTAAATATTCTTTATAATCTATGTACATAATTAAAATAAAATAAAACCATAAAAATACAATAAAACAAAATAGTACATTGAAATACATAGATGAATTACCTATACTTATACCTATATAGTAAATACATCTATTTAATCAAGTATACAAATAAACTTAGGGAAATATAATAAAATATATTTATGTGTGTTCAAGTAATATATAAATATATAAATTATGTGTATAAAATAATAAAATATAAAATAGAAAGAAAAAAAATAAAATATACATAACATAGTTAAATACACTTGTAAATGCACCTCTAAAAAGTAACCTATAAAATAATTAAGTTGTAAAAATAAATAAAAATCACCATAAATTACTACATAAAATAATAAACATTTCATATTTTAACTTAAAGTTAATAAAATCATTTAGTATTTTTAACTAATTGAATAATGTATTTATTTTTGGTTTTATCCTCACCTGTCCTACGTGGATCAATGAGGAGCGGATCAAAGTTGACCTCGGTCAACTCCCCACTCCTCATAGGCCTACGTTATTATAACATAGGACCTCTCGTTTCGCCCAATTTCGAAGACCGCACCTTTCACTCTTTGGGCTTGATTCCTTCACCAAATCTGCTCCTCGAATCAAAGCTCTATCACGCCCGATCATTTCCTCGATCTGATATCCCCTTAATCAGACACATCTTCCAATCCACTGCACACTTGTACATATAACACTCGCTGGAGTTCCTTCTTTTTTGATCCCTTGTCCGCCTCTTACACCCTAACCTTAGGCCTGATAGAAGACCTTAGTGATAGCGGGGTCCTCTCCAGTGGTTCAACGTGTGTGGTTTGCGTCGAATTTAGGTTGATCCACCTCCGGTGAGCTCTACCATGAGGTTTCGAGCTCCTTGCCTCCAGGAAAGTACAAGCCCATTCTTTTCTGCTTTTTAGGTGGCTATTAACCTTAGGATTAGTTTTACGTTTTTAGATTAAGCTTTTATGTGTTACAGTAGATTAGATCTTTAGGCTAGTAGTTCAATGGAGCTTTGCTCCGGTCAATGTTCCCGTGTACCCCCACTGTGCTCTGCCCCACATTCTGCCACCATTTCAATCCCTTTCGCCTTCTTTACACCTAGCCCCCCTCCATTCAACCTGATCCTCGCTGGATAAGAAGTTAGCCATTCTACCTCCGCCATTCACCAGAGTCGCCACCACCTTACACCATTTCCCTTCCATTCCACCCGCTAACAGGTCGAGGGAGTTTGCCCTTGACCCTCCCTTCTTCCTGTGCAGGTTTTGATGCCCCATTTCTTGCTAAGGGTGATTTTGGAGTTGGGGGAGATATCCAGGTCTCCTGATCTTCCCCGACTTCCGTGAACTACTTAGATGGTCCGTGGAGTCTTTTGAGCCCTCACGTCGTTAAAGGACACCTCCATGAAGCCCTGGCCCCATTTTATAGCAAAGGAGTGGTCAGACGCCCCTGATCCATCGATTAGAAGCTCTCTTAGGCAAACGTTCTTCCTTGTTCATCCAGGTGAGCTCTCGATTGTTTGATCTTCCCCGAGCTCCAGGTGGAGCAGTTGTCGTTGGATGCAAATGCAAACCACTGTCAGATCTCATCTGGAGATCTATTCTCTACGCTCGATCGATGAAACGTCGTCCACCGTCAGGATCATGCCATGTGTTTAAGTGAGTCCTCATCTACTGCCCGAACCTTCTTGGGGGTATTTTGCACTTTTCACCCCTACCTTTTTTTGTATTTGGTTTTTAGTTCGTAAACATTCATCTGTCGTTATATATTTTAGTAACATTTATAGTTCAAACCACATGTTTGTTTCTATTTACATTTAGGTGCAGTCCATGTCACCTCACACGCATGTGCGTATGAGGTGACTGGACATTTTGCACTCGGGTCCTTGCAGTTACTTTATTTCATTTTTGTCTATAAAATTCATGTCGAGGTGTAATATTTTTTGGATATTTTACAAAGTGTACCTTATACTTTTTTATTATTACATTTATACCTCTACTAGTGTGGAATGATTTAAATATTCTAAGATTTTTTCATATTTAACCCTAAAGTTCTTTAAGGACTTTTGGAAATAAGAAAATACTTTCTAAAATTACATTTAGGTCCCTACTAGGTAATTTATTTTATTTCTTTATTTTGTTTTTTTAAATATCAAATTACATCCAAAAATTATAATATGATTATTTTAAGTACCCAACAGTATTTTAAATCACATATATTTTTCATAGGGTATTTAAATTAGTTTTATTATTTTTAAAAATGCAAAAAGAGTGCATTTGTCCCTAGTTGCATTTAAAAATACATAAAAATTATAAAATTATTTTGAAAAATCCCAAAATAATAGTATTAGTTTGTTATTATACTTTGTGCCTCCGGACCAAAAACCTAAAAATAGAAAAAGAAAATCACTAAGAATTAAAAATCTCCAAAATCCTTATAAAAATGATAAAAAAGCTTTGAAAAATACAAAAAATATATATTTATGTCGTTCAATTTTCTTTATATTATATATTATCTATTTAAATAGTTTTAAGGAATTTTAGATCATTTGTCTATTTTAAAAACCTTAAATCATGCGGCCTATTTATTTAATCCATGTTTTGGGATATTTTGTACTTTAAAAAGTACCTAAAATTAGCAAAAATACTTGAAAATCACAAAAATAGTAGAAAGATATAAAAAAGACAAAAATAATTTATTTTATTATTTTTGAATATTTATAGCTATATTTATACATTTATTAGTCTGTCTTATATATTAATATTTATATCTTTATTTTATCTTTTAAAAATTCAAAAAGAAATTAAAAATTAGAAAAGGTAAAAAGAAAAGAAAAATTATAAAATTAAAACAATTAAAAGAAATAAAAAAGAAAAGTCCATAAAAATATAAATGAAAACCCACACCAAAAATACAATAAAAAGAGAGTAGGAGGATATTTTTGGAATTAATTTTCCCGATCTATCTTGTGTGCTCCATATGCCCGACACTCTATATACTTGCACCTATACACACATCTTATAGAGTTATAATTTATTTTAACTCCACGTTTTTGCCTTACATTTTTTATTTATTTTGTGGGTTAATTGTTGAATTAGTTCGATTCACTGAGTGGTCTTCGACAACTGTTGATTTGCCTTATGGATTAGCAAGACCCTTGCAAATTCGCTCTTTTCAGCATCACCATGTGATATACAAGAGAAGATCTCCAATGTGAGTAAGAAATGCCAATATTTCTCAAAAGGTTGACATGTGTTTAACCTCTTCATGTAGGTCATATGCATAGGAATAAAGATTCAGATGTGTCAGATAAGTCAAATCAATGTTTTAACTAAAAGTCAAAGTTTTGACCAAAAGTTAATATGTATACCAAGAGTCAGCATATTGACCAAAGATCACATGTCGATCAAAAGTCAAAATGTTGACCAAAAAAGTCAAAATGTTGACTTTAAATCAAAGTGTTGACCTAATGAGATCGAGATATTAAAGACTTGTATAGTACACTATCACGAATAAACACACTTCCTCTGATAGGAGACAGATGTACATCTAAATGTCTAAGTATATATGTTTAAGAAAATAGAAGGTTGATGACCTGACGAGGTCTATATAAGGAAATATGAGATGTATGATCTCTTAAAGAAATCATATAGGATCATACTCTCTAGATCAAGAAACAGAGCTCACTCATGGGATATTAGGGTCACTATGAATTTAATCCATGGTCATATTGTTTATGAAACAAGATAAGAATTCATGAAAGTCAATATGCTTTTGGAAAGTATATGATCGATATCATCGCTCAACGATCGATTGAGTAATCTACTAATAAATTCTTTAAGGAGACATGCAAACAAGGGTTTGAACTTCGAGTTTAATCAAAGTCTTCCAGTATGTAGGATGCTTGAGTATTTTGAATACTCTAGGTTGATGCAGTCATAAAAGATTATCTACCATGACACTTTCATTCTGAAGGAGTAATGAAACTGGGTGAATTTTAGTGATTCCATTTTACGGCTTATGGTTGAGAATAAATTTGATTAAATCTCAATTCATAGAACCCATTTCTAGACACAAATGGTTGGAGAAATTATTCCAAATGAATCCAAATGATCGGAGATTGATCCGAAATGGATCAAAGAAATGGTTCAAAATGGATCCAAATGGAATTGCCCAAAATGGCTTAAACCCTGATGTAAGATGTAAATCTAATTTTTCAGGTCACTATACATGGTTTATATAGTCTTTCTGGTATTCTCTCCAATTATTCGTGAATGATGTTTACAAATCCTAATTAGATTAGGAGTCTTATATTGAGATGTCAAATGTGAAGATAATATTTTTTATTATCATTGCTAAAGTTAATATCGAAATATGTGAATAGGATTCAAATTATTGGTGATTAATTAATATGGATATAGATTCATAATAACTAATACGAATTTGATTCATGTTTAATTAGGGCATATGTGAATATGATTCACATAATCAAATAAATGCAACTTAAGTTTACATTTTATTTTGGACTAATGAATTTCATTTATTGATGGTTTGATGATTTTTATAACTATTTCATAAATAATTAATGGTATTTACCTAGAGAAGATAAATATGTAATTATTTAAAAAAAGTTTTTTTGAAAGGTATTTAAATGAGATAAATGGATAAGAAAAGTTTGATTTTTCTTCCGCATTATGGGCGTCCATGTTGTGACATGGGTTGGAGCAAGAAAATCACTTTCTCTTTCTTTTATATCTTCCTTTTAGTTCAAGTTCAAAATAAAGCAAGAGTCTTGCTTCTATTTGAATTTGAAATTCTATTTAAGAAGTGATAAAGTGGAAAGAGAGGACTTTGTCTCCACCTTGGATGTCCATGCATGGAATAGGATTTCATCATGGTCATCCATAGTCCTATAAAAGAAGGGATAGAGTTCTCTTCTAAGAAAAAATCAATTTCAATTCCATTAAGGACTCTAGACCTAAGAAGAAATTAGAGAAAAATAGAAGAGAAATTGATCTAACTTATTCTTTGTGCTTCACACACGAGTAGAACTCAATTTTGTGCGATGAAATCGGGAGGTAGAGATCGATCTAGATCTCTATTTGTGTGGAGAACTTGGTAGAGAAGATCTCACAAGTTTGCGGTAAGCAACACAAGTCATCATTGTGCTGGCAAGAGTAAGCGTATATCTGAACGAACTTGAGATAGAAGGTCTCTTCTTTTAGAGACTCGCGCTTAAGGTATTCTTCTATACTTTTGTAATCTTGTGGAAGGGTGTGGAAATTGTGTCCTTTGCCATGTGTTTCGTATTTGCAATCACATTTTTTTGGTATATGATTGCATCAGTGCACATATAGTGAACACATTATTGAACGAATTGGATTCATTTATTTTAAGATTCAATGATGTGTGAGGTTTATCCTCAATTTCATTCCCATTGTCTCGGTGACCCCTGACTTGGGAAAATTGGCTACATCTTTTCGAGAAATTTACTCTTGAGCTTAAGGGATGGAAGGTGAAAATGCCTTCACTCCCTACAATGGTGACACTATTATACTCAAACCTTACACCACTTTCTACCAACATGATGTGTTATTAAAATTACATTATTACATTATTTCAAATGATAAGACTAGAAGATATGGAATGATAGCTCAAATAAAAAATATTGAAAGAAGGTGATATGGGAGAAAGCATGTAAAGTGAGGGATAATGATGGTTGAGGTACCATTGATCTTAAAAAATTTCCTCTTTTCTTTCAAAATCCCTGATACAAATCCTGGAAGTAGTGATTGATACCAATGTCATCAAACTTGATAAAGCCAAAAAATATGGTATTAAGGAAATAGTGCATAATGGACTCAGCTACCTAGAGAATTTTGGAGGAATGATTTAAATACTTGAGAAATGTGTGTCTGGAAGAGATTGAATCAAGTGGAAAAATCTTCCTCTGGTTAGATAAGATAGAGAATATACCAACGCTCAAGGATCAATGCTTCCGGTTATGGGGTCTTGTTAATAACAAATCTTTATATGGTTGGTGGGTGCTCTCAACCCTTATTGCTAGAAGCACCTGGTTCAATGACCTAGGTCATAAGGTTGATGATTTTCTTGATCAAGAACTGTGAAATCATACAGTAAAAAATTCAAGGCTAGCCGAATGTATTTAAGAGGATAGGGTTGACTATGTGTTGCATCCCACCAGAAATGTGGTAAGGAAGTTTATTTTAAAAATAGATCGCCTCACTTGAAATGAAGGAAAATCGGGTTCTTTTGGCATGAAATTTATGAGTAAGTTTATTCCCTCTAAGGTATCTTACATTATGTGGCTACTAAAGCACAACATGTTAACATCTCTTTCGCTAGTCATTATTTATATAGAAAATTGTAGCATGCATATACATATAAAAATCATATTTACAACATGTTTTCAGTTTAAACCACAGTATATATGCATCCAGATCATTAATTATGAGAAAAATACACGTGTTAAAATCATATGCAGATTAGAGCAAGGGGAAAATTCGGAAACAATTATTATAGCAAACAATGTGACAAAGAAATAGAGGATTAGATATCACAATCGAATCATCATGTTGTACGACTCCCCTTAGAGAGACAGTGCCCATCCCTTTAGCGACGCATTGGACCTTGACGTGCCGCTCCCAGGATACGATAGTTCCATGCTCGTCACCGGTACATACCGTGCCTAGGCATCCTCGAATGTCACCTCCGTAGACGATACTCGATATCGCAAGAGGGAGAAGAGAGGTGATGGGAATGAGAACCGTAAGTGTTAGTAACCCTAATCTACGGCTTTGAGAGCGGTACTTAAAGATGTCATGGCGATTCCGCATTGTGAGAGAATTAAGGGATAGGTCCCTCGGAATTCAAATTCATGGATACACAAAATTGACATGGTCTTTATTTTGCACCATGTCATGCCACGTTGCAACCGTGGTCACGCAGACTGATCTCATGACTTCCCATATAAAAATCAAGTGTCAGCTTTTACACTCCATGATGTGAGACTAAACAGCACCCCCACTAGGTTGAAACATTGGATTCTAGTAATTGAGATATATTAATATAACTGATTTGACCATCAAGTTGCACCAAATATTCCAACAAGTTAATTCCAACAATCCACCATACATTCACTATTGAAACAGGAAGATCCAAAAATCTTGGGTTTCCACACTCTGCTTTCAGTAAAGGTACCTCCCGATTTGAACCTTTACCCGAGTTATCTCCTTTCACAATCATGGGATTAAAGTGATCTAAGTCTTGAACATTAATCGTTTGATGTAATGTTATCGAGTGGTAACAATAGAGTGAAGCCCATGGTGACAATCTTCTGATTTTGGTGTTATTAATGGCCATGCACCATGCCCTGTTTCATGAGTATATTAAGTATAAACCCTCATCCTTTATTTGCAGCACATAGAAATACTCATATAGGTGGCATCTCCAAGTATATACATCCTGCCTATAAAAATCGTGAACCCATTAAGAACAAGATGCTCAATCTTTTTCTTGCAGCTTTCAAGCACTCAACTTTGCAAGGATAGGACTCACATGCAAAGTATTGCATTATAAGTGCCAACCAATTCCTCATACAGCTTGTTTTCCCATTGAACCTTTTTTGTGGGATCTCCACTCATTTAAGTTGGGTTGCTACTGTTGGTAAACTCTCAATGAGTTTCAACCCAATCCTAAGTATGGATTTTTGGAGTAAAGATCTATCAAGTCTTTTTGTAAGTGGATATTTCGTATTATTTTTAGTACTAATAAATTGCACTGCAAACACTCCAGAAGACATCAAATCCCTAATAGACTTAAGTCTAATTTGGATATGTCTTCTAGTTTTTTTATTATATTTTGAACTCTTTACTTTTGCAATAGTAGTCATGCGATCACAATGTAAAGAAATCATTGATATAGGCTTACCCATCATGGGCATCTTAGAGAGAATCTCCCTAAGCCATTCAGCCTCTATACATGTTGTGTCCAAAGCGCATAACTCTGCCTCAAAAGTAGACTGAGCCAAGATGGTCTATTTCACAGACCTCCAGGAGACTACAGCGCCTCCAAGAATATATACATACCCTGTCACAACCTTACTCCAAAAGTTCTCTATTTGACCAATCCAACTAGAATCACTATATCCTTCTATGACATGAGGATATTTACCATAATGCAGTCCAAGAAGTGTAGTACCTTTAAGGTACTTCAACACTCAGTCCAAGGCCATCAAACGAGTTTGGTCAGGATAGCTCGTATACCTGCTGACGAGTCCGAAAACGCCGGGTTAAGAAATAGTTTTTAATATTCGAGTATGAAAATGATTAAAGTCGTTCGTTGTAGGCGGCGATCGGAAATAGTCAAGAAATAACCATAAATTTTATTCAATTTCAATCAAGTGGTTTTTATGTTTATTTTACTTGGGCAAGTCCCAAGGTCGATCACAAGGAGGCAAAGGAACAACCTAGAGATATGTCTATACAATTTTGTATTCGGTTTTCAAGGCGGTATTTTTTTTGGAATTTTTCAATGCAATAAGGGATGCGAAATGCAAATTCGGCCTATTTTAGGGACTAAAATGTCGAATGCGTTCAAACGATGTCCGAAAAATATGAAACTTGGCCGAGATGATTTGTACAACAAAATGAATGCACTGTATTTTTTTTGGAATTTTTGGATGCAATATGAATTTTCTATGAATTTTTAAATGCAAATAAAATGATTTTCAATATTTGATTATAATAAATATTAAACCTAATTATTTTCAAGAGATAAAATTATGTATGATCTATCACTAGGTGATGGATCTCAGAAAAATCCTAAACCTCGAAAATGTAGGGTTTGATACCTATAAAAAATTAAACACTGAAATATGTAAGATGATTTTTACAGAGCAAGTTATGCATGCAAATGCAAAGATTTTTGGGTACAATGTCAAGCAAAATTATCTCTACAATATGTGATTTTTCGGGGATTTTTATAGCAACAGTTAATCAACTAGAAATTTAAGAGAGCAAATTGGGCAAAATGTGCTAATTTCCAAAGAACAAATAATTATTAATTAACCAATGATCACAAAAATACCCACAATATGTTAAAATATAGAGAATTACATGAAGAACACAATGCTATTTTTAAATAAATAAAATGATGCAATAAAAGGTTTCAAAGTTACGGGGGAACATAAGGGTACAGATGCAAATATAATAAAAAAGAAATAAAGAAAACTGCAGTGGGGGGACTTGTTTGCAATTACCAATAACCGGAGGGCTCTTCTGCAAATTTCCCAGGGGGCACGTGCGAGGCACGTGCCCTCTGAAATGGAGGCTGGCGCGTAATTTGAAGATCCTCTGGGGGGGCCTTTGCAAATGACCAGCTGGTCACGTGCGTAGCATGTGACCCCTGGATGGCGTCTGATGTTCCCCCGAAGCACGTGCCTTGCACATGCTTGGGGGCCTCGGGTCCCGAGTCCGGTGGCGAAGGCGGCGAGGGATGCGGCCTGGTGGTTGGCGTTGGCGTGGCGGAGGCGGCGGAGCTCGGCCTCTCTTGGCAGGGCGAAGGCGACGGAGGAGAGGCGGAGCCTGGCTCGGTGAAGACGAGGCGAGGGCGGAGGTGGTCGTCGGAGATGAAGGTAGTGTCGTGGAAGACCGGAGCAGGCTTGACGAAGCTTGGAGACGGCCGGACCCGAAGGCGGTGTAGTTGGCGCTCGAGGGAGATGGAAGCGATGAAGACGAGTCGGCGGCGAAGTCGAAGACGAAGTAGTCATCGTTGTCGTAGTTGACGGTGGAGTAGGCGAGGTTGTTGACGTCGTGGGCTCTACGGCGGAGGACCGGAGCTGGGGCAGTAACGCGGCGGAGGCGCTGCGACGGCCTACGGGTAGACCGGATCTCGCCGGGGGAGACGATGCCTTGTGGTGCTGTCACCACCACGGGCGAAGCACAACCCAGATATCGACGGATGAATCGGCTGAAGGCGATGGCGTCGCTTTAAGTAGACGAGGGACGAGCGTCTGTTACGGAGGTTGTTAGGCCGGTGCGGGAGGAGGTTGAGGGTCATTGGGGGTTGGCGATGAAGGCGGGGGCCGGTGGTTGCGAGATTAGGGGGAGCGGAGGTTTCAGGGGAGTCCGTTGGGGAAGATGGGTTCCAGGCCGTTCGATCGGCCGAGATCGAATGGCCGGGAACGTGCTACGTGGCAGAAGGAATGGGGCAAAGGGCGCGCACGTGCTTGGCGCGTGCCTGGGGGCACGTGCCTCGCACGTGCGTTGGCTTTTTAATTTTTTTTTATAAAAACGAGTAATAAAGGAGCCCAAAAACTGTTGACATGTGGCGACCTCTGGGGCTGCCACGTGTCAGCACCAGAAAAATCGAAACAAAAATCTTTTGTAATACCTCTGATCGAAAAAGTTCCTTCACAAAAAATGCTCGTCTCGATGAGATCTACAACTTTCATGCATCAAAGCCAAAATCGGTCAAATGTAAAAAGTGAATTTTTGGGGTATCCCATGTACATAGAATACCTTGATTTTTGGGTTTTCTAATTTTTTTGTCATTTTTAAACAAGATAAAAATCTGGAAAAATATGGAAAAATCAAAGATAAATAAAAGACATCTAAATCTAATTTTTTTGGGTTTTTATTAATAAAGAAAATATATACATAAAATATAGGTCAGAAAAGCCGCAAAAATATACAATGTACAAAAGAGGTCCGAAACCCAACTTTCACATACGAGCTCCGATTCACTTGAACTTGGTCTTGTTTTGAAGGTAATTGAATGTGCATTAGTTCAAAAGTGAGTAGGATCAAATCGGACACTGGATGGAGAAGATATGGGGCTTTTAGTCCGAAAATCCTCAAACTAGGGTTTGGGTTTTTGGTCCACTTACCTGTGTCAATTATTTTTTTGTATTTTTTATTTATTCTTGTTAGTGAGTGTACACAGTGGAGGTGGTTTTGGGTTAGGCAGTGTTAGCATGAAGGAGTTAAAAATAGGGGAAGTTAGGCTATTTACAGGTCATTTTTGGCTTGGATTTTTGGCTTCTTATTTTATGAAGAAATTAATGCTAAAATGTAATTCTTATGAAATCATGCATAAATGCTAATTATGCGGAATAAATGCAGAAATGCAGTTGATTTTGAGGGACTTGAGCTTAATTAATGAGACTTAGAGTGGTGAATCCGAGATTCATCATCCCCCTATACTTAAACCATGCTCGTCCCTGAGCATCAAAAAGAAATGCCATGAAGTGAAATGAGATTGGGTTCCATACCAAGACCATGAACTGAAGGTGAAAGTGAAACCAAACTTGACCTTTGGATTCATAATGTGTCGGAACTTCTGTGAGACTTAGAATTTTAAAATCAACAGCCCTCAAGTTCTACATATCATTGTCAAAGTTTCGGCTCAGAAGTCATCTTAGATCAATCCTCTTCCCAAAGTATACCCTATGAACATTGAACAACCGACTCATGTGTGTGAAGGTTTTCAGCTCTTTTCATTCAGTTTGCCGGACTACCATGCTCCTCTCCTCTCCAGTAACTCGTCCTCGGGGAGTCAGGTATTTCCTTCTAAGGTCTGTCGCGTTGTGTTCACAATAGAATGAGGGAGAAGATAGAAGAAAGAGAAAAGAACTGGAGGGTGGCCAGTGTAGTCACCTCTCCCTGTGAAGATGGCCAGTGTAGCCGAGTCTCCACCAAGATCTGCAGATTCTTGAAGCTTGGACCTTTTTGGTCGGATTTTATTAGGTAGTTGCTTCTTTGTGTTTGGAAATTTTGGTGGTTCTGCTTGGATCTTGTTGTGCCCCTACGGATATAGAATCTTTTTGTTCCGTACATTTTTTGGGGTCTTAGAAAAAATTGTGCCCAGCCGTCCATCCCTTTTCCGAAGCTTATTTCAACCTGTACTCCGGTCTTTAGATTTCCATGCTACCAGAAAAGAGACTCACACAGTATTCCAACATCCCGTCTAGGTTGAGCTAAGTGCATAGTGCGAGAGTGCGAATTAATTCCCTATTCCAGAGTTGTAATCAGAATGAAGAGACCAGTTAGACACTAAGAGTCAAACGCTGTACATTGTCATGTGGAACTTAAGGAATTAAGTCAAAAAGACCTGAAGCTTTTAAAATCCTATTTCTCGGTGAAGTTCCTCTGAAAATTTAGGTGGATTAAGGTCAAGTCCATACCACTCTCGGTTTCAGCTCATAACTCGGTTTAGAGCCCAATGACTTTTCACAGATGCAAATGCATGTGATGTTGGATGGAGTGCAGGTGTGTGCAATGCAGAAACATTTTTTTTGAATTTTTTTGTATTATTTTTTTTTTGACATTTTATGTAAGGGACTTTTTTATGCAGAGAATGGAATAAGAAGCCTTCTTTTTTTTTCAAAAATTTTGGGCATGGTTAGTGTTAGTAGAAAAAACCTTTTTTTTGTGCTTGTTTGTTGTTTTGTTTTGTTGTTTTTTTTTCAAGTTAGTACCCATCCCGTAAATACATATAGACTTACGCGAAAGTACGAGATATGGGTAAAATATATACAAAGTATATATACAGACCCCCCTATACTTAGCGAGTGTTGTGTCCTCGGAGCACAAGAAGCGGAAGACATAGCTCGGGCTAAGCGTAAGGGAGTGGAGAAAGAAAGAAAAAAATGAAAAGAAAAGCGGTCAGGAAATGAGGAGAGTATAAACAGGTGGATGTTGGTTCCCCCTATACTTAGACTTTGGTCCGCCTAAGTATGGAAGAAGGGTGGAGATGGAGCGATCGAGAGGAAGAGTGTGATCTGGGGAAATGATATATACAGATGGCATCGGTCCCCCCCTATACTTAGGCCTTGGCCTAAGTAGAGGAAGAAGTTGTACAAGGAGACCGATGTGGTCAGGAGGGAGAGTGGGTAGCCGATGATTAAGCCGGTTTTCGGCTGATCTTTTTGTGAGCCTGCGGTGGGAGATCGTAATGATGAGACGGAGATGAAGCATATGATTCCCAACTATGATCAGAGTCATCCTCAGAAAAATAATGATGGATAAGTGTTTGAGTCAGATGAAAGATATCCATCATCAGAGTTATCCTCAGAGGAGTAGTAATTGAAAGTAGACACACTCCAACTATTCTCGTCTTTTTATTTCTTCAGTTGTTTCCTCAGACTTCGTTCCTTCTTGGGGTCAATCGGTTTGTCCTCAGATGAATACTCAGAAGCACCGGTCTCAGTCAGCTCATACGAAATAATTCCAGTGTACTTGAAGAGTGCAGGAGCATCAGCTTTGGATGAGTAGTAGTAAGGAACGGGAGTTGTCCAACGAGAATTGAATTTTGGATCCTTGCGAAGATATGGCTTTAGGCTGCCGAACAGACTTCACTCATGTAGACCATCTTTTCCGGACCTGATGAGGGATCATCAGCTGATTCCTCCTCCAAAGGGTCAAAGGTAGCTCTCTTTTTATTTCATCGTGAAGGTGTCGGTTCACTCGAATATCCATATGAATAGCCATTAGAATTTTCCTTGATCGGTGTTTGGTCTGCGTGTTTGTTCTTAGTCTCCCGAATGTTTGAGCACTCTCGATTTGGGATGATTTGGTCAAGATATTCAGAGAATGTTGCTCCAGGGTGTGACCATGCATATGTCTCAGGATCGTAGTGGAAAGATTTATCTATTTTGAGATCCGTGGGAATTGAAATACCGGGGAGAATCTCTGCATGTTCTTTCTCAATTGACTCGATGTTGGCGCATTCCTGTGTCGAGTTGATGTAATCCATGTAGTCAGAGTAGGTTGACCCAGGGTGTGCCCATGCATAAGTCTCCGGATCATATGATTCATATACATGATTCTCCATGGTGAGAGCGGCTGGGAATGGAGCAGGGGGGAGATTTTCTAAACCAATAGTCTCATCAACAACCGCTATCTCAGGTGTAGCTGCGGGGTAGGGCTCTTCTACCGCTTCATGGTTATGGTTGTCGGGGACTTCGTGGGCTGCCTCAGAAGATCGTGATTTCTCAAAGATAGGGTCAGATCTAAGTGCTTCCAATGTTGTGAAATTGATTTCCCGAGTCTCACAATCAATACTCGGCTTGGCCAATGCCAAGAATGGTTTTCCGAGAATGATTGGAGACTGGGTGAATTCTCTTTGATGCTCAATATCAATGATCGTGAATTCTACTTTGAGCGGAGCACCTTGGAATTTCATGATGACAGAAATAATTCCTCTCGGCCGCTTTATTGATCGGTCCGCTAATTGAACAATCTCCCGTATCTTCCGAATCGGTCCGAGTTGGAGTTCGTGAAAGACAGAGGTCGGGAGGATATTAATCGGTGAATCGTCATCAATCCGAGCATGGGTGAATATTGTGTCTTTGATTTCGCAGTCAAATTTGGGCAACCGCTTCACTATGCGGCTCTTGGTTTTTCTCCTCAACACCAAGGAGGAGGCCATTGACAAGATATGTCTTTCAGTCTTTGTTCGTATCCTGTCCGACTTTTTGTTCATTAATTTATCTATTATAAATCTTTTAAGGTCGGGGAAGTGTTCAATGGCCTGTATAAAGGGAAGTTCGAACATCAAGCGTTTTTCCAGTGCTTCCCGTACAGTCGGATCTAAATTCCTCAGATCGTCTTCAGTCCCAATTTTTATGTAATTTTCTAAATTTTCAATTTTTTTGTGGTTTTCAAATATATCCATTTTTTTGGTATTTTCTGGGTGGTGTGGGGGTGTGGGGTGTTCTTCAGATGAAAAGGGGCTCTGGTGTTCAGTGTGATGGTCAACAACATAGTCATTTCTAGGGAAATAATATGCAGAAGTGATATTGTCAGGAATCATCCCTAGGTCCCTGAATATCATCAGAATTTTTAATCTCAGATCCAATCATTTCCTCATTTATTTTAATGTCCGAGCTACCATAGAATGCGATGAATCGGTCGGTGAATTTTTTAAATCTATCCTCCATCAATTCGAATCTTGTTTCTATCCTCAAAATATCATCCTCAAAATTTAATTCATGGTCAATCATAGGCGCAGTCGGTGTGTGTTCGATAATTTCATCTTCCATTTTTCTCGTTTGTGCTGAGAGGAGAATTTCTTGGAATATCCAATATGTGATAATTAATTTCGAAAAATATCTCCTCAATAATCATGGAAGGCGGCTGCTCATATGATCCAGACATGTGGAGTTGGTCCAAAGGGTGTTCAATTCTTTGAGTGGTCGGACCTTGATGTTGTGGAGTCAGCATGTAATCAGTCCAATCCTCTATATGATTGTCATGTCTGAAAAGGGGGTTGTGATGGTCAATCCAAGATGATGATTGTTCATGTGTGTTCAAGGGGAGGGTCGATGGAAGAGGTGAAGAGGTGTTCAATTCGATCATGTGGTTACCATCTCCCATGAATGATGGATTGATATTCACCGAATATGATGGGTGAATTACATGATCGGTGTAGAGAGGATTGATATATGAAGAAGTGGAGACCTCAGTCGATTGTTGATTTGTTGTGTCCGAAAACAGAGGATTGTCATTCATGAAGCAGATCGGATTGGTAAAAAGAGATGGTGGTTGAGAGTCTCTTGGAGGAGATGTTTTGGGTCTAACCGACACGAATTTGTTTTCATAGTATAGTTCTGATGGATTCTCGGTCATTTCTGAAAGAGTTGAAAGGAATGAGGGGTTGGGTCTATTTTTGTACAAGAATTCCATTATCAAGAAGAGAGGAGAGATGATTGCACGGGATAGTCAAGAGAAATCAAATGTGCGGTTATTGATCTTTAAATCGGTTCACGCACACCAATGCAAACACAATTTAAACCCTGGGTTCATCAACGCACACAATGAAGCTGTAAGAAATCGGCTATTATCTTTCCGATTTTAGTTGGTGATAAATCAATCTTGGAAAAAAATTAGCGAGCTGAGATTTCGGATTTGGGCTCTAGCCTTAAGTGTCATCTCTCGCTCACTCAGAAAAAATAAAAACATCCAAGGTCGGGGTTGCTCTCCCGCAAAAATTCTTGATTTTATGGATTATTTTGAAATCGGCTATATTTAGCAGTCCCAATTTTTAATGAGGTGATCACTGAAAAATTAGATGAGCACAAATACACGTCTACCGTCCAGTCCCAATTTCCTTTTTTAATATTATGTGATAAAACAAGAGGGAGGGGTTTGGGAAAAGCCGATGCACGTGAAAAACAATGATGTATGCTCAGTTAGAAGACTTACAGTGCCTCCTCGCAATCTCCATGTGGGATGCAATACAGAATTGAAAATTTTATTCTAAATGCGTGCAAGCCGATAAAAACCGCATCTAAGCAGAAAGTTCTATTAGCGGGAAGAATTGAGTTAAATTTGGCTAAGTTGAACGATCTATGTGCATCTTGATTAATGTGAAGTGTGGCTTAAGATCCTACGAGCACAATCAAAAAATAAAAATGCTCTGAGAGCCGTATGTGCAGGTCTATCCTAATCGCCATTCAAGTCGGACCCCACCCTCATTGGAGAGTGAAACAGGCCACGACACACCACAAATAGAGTTCAAAGTCTTTGTATACACACGAGAGTCCAAACAGACACCGCTATAAATGAGCAGAAATTAAAATTTGCAGAAATTTAAAACCTAGACTCTACGCTCTCTCACGACTCGACTCGATCTTAATTTTAATGTGGTTTCTTCGGATGTCGGTGAAGATGCGTCGGTTTCTTGAAAAACCGCTCCACGTGCGCCGGGTACCTCGCAAGAAAAATAAGAGAGAGAATGTCAGAGAGTGACTCAATAAATAATAAGAAAATAAATGCTGAAAAGAATAAAAAATTATGGGATTTACAATGAAAAAAATTCGGGGGTCAGACTACCCGAATTCGGAAAACCGAACGAAAATTTTCAAAACAAAAATCTAAGCCGTTTGCCTCCCCGGCAACGGCACCATCTGACGAGTCTGAAAACGCCGGGTTAAGAAATCGTTTTTAATGTTCGAGTGTGAAAATGATTAAAGTCGTTCGTTGTAGGCGGCGATTGGAAACAGTAAAAAAATAACCACAAATTTTATTCAATTTCAATCAAGTGGTTTTTATTTTTATTTTACTTGGGCAAGTCCCAAGGTCGATCACAAGGAGCCAAAGGAACAACCTAGAGATATGTCTATCCAATTTCGTATTCGGTTTTCAAGGCGGTCTTTTTTTGGAATTTTTCAATGCAATAAGAAATGCGAAATGCAAATTCGGCCTATTTTAGGGACTAAAATGTCGAATGCGTTCAAACGATGTCCGAAAAATATGAAACTTGGCCGAGATGATTTATACAATAAAATGAATGCACTGTAATTTTTTTGGAATTTTTGGATGCAATATGAATTTTTTATGAATTTTTAAATGCAAACAAAATGATTTTCAATATTTAATTATAATAAATATTAAACCTAATTATTTCAAAGAGATAAAATTATCTAAGATCTATCACTAGGTGATGGATCTCAGAAAAATCCTAAACGTCGAAAATGTAGGTTTAATACCTATTAAAAATTAAACACTGAAATATGTAAGATGATTTTTACAGAGCAAGTTATGCATGCAAATGCAAAAGATTTTTGGGCAAAATGTCAAGCAAAATAATCTCTACAATATGTGATTTTTTGGGGATTTTTATACCAACAGTTAATCAACTAGAAATTTAAGAGAGCAAATTGGGCAAAATGTGCTAATTTCCACAGAACAAATAATTATTAATTAACCGATGATCACAAAAATACCCACAATATGTTAAAATGTAGAGAATTACATGAAGAACACAATACTATTTTTAAATAAATAAAATGATGCAATAAAAAGGTTCAAAGTTACGGGGGAACACAGGGGTACAGATGCAAATGTAATAAAAAATAAATAAAGAAAACTGCAGTGGGGGGACTTGTTTGCAATTACCAATAACCGGAGGGCTTCTGCAAATTTCCCAGGGGGCACGTGCGAGGCACGTGCCCTCTGGAATGGAGGTTGGCGCGTAATTTGAAGATCCTCTAGGGGGCCTTTGCAAATGACCAGGTGGTCACGTGCGTAGCACGTGACCCCTGGATGGCGTCTGATGTTCCCACGAAGCACGTGCCTTGCACGTGCTTGGGGGCCTCGGGTTCCGAGCCCGGCGGCGAAGGCGGTGAGGGAGGCGGCCTGGTGGTTGGCGTTGGCGTGGTGGAGGCGATGGAGCTCGGCCTCTCTTGGCGGGGCGAAGGCGACGGAGGAGAGGCGGAGCCTGGCTCGGTGAAGACGAGGCGAGGGCGGAGGCAGTCGTCGGAGATGAAGGTAGTGTCGTGGAAGACCGGAGCAGGCTTGACGAAGCTTGGAGACGGCCGGACTCGAAGGCGGTGTAGTTGGCGCTCGAGGGAGATGGAAGCGATGAAGACGAGTCGGCGGCGAAGTCGAAGATGAAGTAGTCGTCGTTGTCGTAGTTGACGACGGAGTAGGCGAGGTTGTTGACGTCGTGGGCTCTACGGCGGAGGACCAAAGCTGGGGCAGTAACGCGGCGGAGGCGCTGCGACGGCCTACGGGTAGACCAGATCTCGTCGGGGGAGACGACGCCTTGTGGTGCTGTCACCACCACGGGCGAAGCACAACCCAGATATCGGCGGATGAATCGGCTGAAGGCGATGGCGTCGCTTTAAGTAGATGAGGGACGAGTGTCTGTTACGGAGGTTGTTAGGCCGGTGCGGGAGGAGGTTGAGGGTCATCAGGGGTTGGCGATGAAGGCGGGGGCCGGTGGTTGCGAGATTAGGGGGAGTGGAGGTTTCGGGGGAGTCCGTTGGGGAAGATGGGTTCTAGGCCGTTCGATCGGCCGAGATCGAACGGCCGGGAACGTGCTACGTGGCAGAAGGAAGGGGGCAAAGGGCGCGCACGTGCTTGGCGCGTGCCTGGGGGCACGTGTCTCGCACGTGCGTTGGCTTTTTAATTTTTTTTATAAAAACGAGTAATAAAGGAGCCCAAAAACCGCTGACACGTGACGGCCTCTGGGGCTGCCACGTGTCAGCACCAGAAAAATCAAAACAAAAATCTTTTGTAAAATCAATAAAAAATAGCAAAT
This sequence comes from Ottelia alismoides, assembly GCA_037367405.1. NCBI lineage: Eukaryota > Viridiplantae > Streptophyta > Magnoliopsida > Alismatales > Hydrocharitaceae > Ottelia > Ottelia alismoides. Next base: position 32,010 of record JAZKJV010007244.1, on the reverse strand, counting down.
GACCTCTGATCGAAAAAGTTCCTTCACGAAAAATGCTCGTCTCGACGAGATCTACAACTTTCATGAAGACATCAAAGCCAAAATCGGTCAAATGTAAAAAGTGAATTTTTGGGGTATCCCATGTACATAGAATACCTTGATTTTTGGGTTTTCTAATTTTTTTGTCATTTTTAAACAAGATAAAAATCTGGAAAAATATGGAAAAATCACAGATAAATAAAAGACATCTAAATCTAATTTTTTTGGATTTTTATTAATAAAGAAAATATATACACATAAAATATAGGTCAGAAAAGCCGCGAAAATATACAATGTACAAAAGAGGCCCAAAACCCAACTTTCACATACGAGCTCTGATTCACTTGAACTTGGTCTTGTTTTGAAGGTAATTGAATGTGCATTAGTTCAAAAGTGAGTAGGATCAAATCGGACACTAGATGGAGAATATATGGGGCTTTTAGTCCGAAAATCCTCAAACTAGGGTTTGGGTTTTTGGTCCACTTACCTGGGTCAATTATTTTTTTGTATTTTTTATTTATTCTTGTTAGTGAGATGTACACAGTAGAGGTGGTTTTGGGTTAAGCAGTGTTAGCATGAAGGAGATAAAAATAGGGGAAGTTAGGCTATTTACAGGTCATTTTTGGTTTGGATTTTTGGCTTCCTATTTTATGCAGAAATTAATGCTAAAATGTAATTCTTATGAAATCATGCATAAATGCTAATTATGCGGAATAAATGCAGAAATGCAGTTGATTTTGAGGGACTTGAGCTTAATTAATGAGACTTAGAGTGGTGAATCCGAGATTCATCACCTGCTCTACTTTGCGATCACAAAGGAAATATCAGGACAAGTACAGTTCGCAAGGTACATCAAGCTTCATATAACTTGGGAATACCATAGTTGTGCTATAGGTACTCCACTCTTGTTCTTACAGAGGGATTTAGATGAATCATAAGGAGTGCATACAAATTTGCAGTTCTGATAGCCAAATTTTTCTAGAACTTTCTCAGTATGTGAATGAGACACAGCTATCTCATTAATAAATCCAATTAGTTTGGGCCTCAAAATCACATTTGCAACTCCTAAGTCCTTCATCTCAAACTTACTACTAAAGAACCTATTGGTTTCTTCCACTATCTTTATGTTTGATCCAAATATCAAAATATCATAGACATAGTGGTACAAGACAACAAACATATCACCTTTAATCATAGAATACACATATTTATCAGATTCATGAACAATAAATCTATAAAACTGGATAGTCTTATCAAACTTTTCATGCCATTGTTTCGGAGCCTGTTTTAGTCCATAAAGGGACTTTACAAGCTTGCAGACCTTTCTTTCATTACCAGATGCCATGAATCCCACGGGTTGATCTATAAAGATCTCCTCCTCATGATCCTCATATAAAAAGGCAATCTCTGCATCCATTTGATGAATTGTGATATCATGTATGGATTCCAACGTAATGAGCATCTAAATCGTAGTCATCTTAGTAATAGGAGAATATGTATCAAAATAATCAATGTCCTTCTTCTGCTTGAAATCTTTGGCTACATGTCTTGCCTTATATTTTTTTTCTATGGATCCGTCCAGTCTAAGTTTCCTTCTAAATACACATTTGCTTCCTACAATGGAACATCTATGAGGTAGATCGACCAGTTCTCACATGCCATTTGAAATGATTGAATCCATTTCATATTTAATGGAATCCTTCCAATGCCTAGCTTCAGTAGAAGTCATGGCATCCTTGTATATGGGAGGATCACCCTCGATTTGGTAGGAGATAAAGTTGCTTCCTAAATTCTTGGCAATCCTAGACCTCTTATTTCATTTAGGTTCAACATCCCTCAAATGTTCATTGGGTTCAGGAAAGGTAACCCCCATATTTGACATCTTTTCTATTTGTTGTGGAATAGAACCATATGTGGAGGCTATGTCACTAGTCAAATTTTCAGGAATTTATTTTTCTATTGGAAAAATATCCTTAAAAATATAGCATCAAGAAGTTCAACAATAGTATTAGTATATATGCATGTGATCTCTAACCAAAATATTAAGAATCGATAGGCATGACTATTTTTCAGATATCCCAAGAAGACCTTGATGAATACTCATTCATCACTCTTTATTCTTATATTTTAGCTACAAAAACCTTTGCAAATACATGTAGATAGGTGTAAATATAAATAATTAGCAAAAGGCATGCATTGTGTAAAAACTAATAATTAGCATGTTTTTGTTCTAAAATAAAAGAATAAAGAACAAAAAGAAAAAGAGAGAAATATTTAGAATAAATATTGAGCGACCTAATCCCAAGGGAGGGCTCAGCATGGGCCTAACCGCATAAAATCCAAAGTAGAGAGAGATAGGGGCTCATGTGTGTAAATATACCTGTAAATAAAATAAATATATTTTCCTCTAAAAAAATAGAATAAAAGTGGTTTGTATATATTGTATATATTTATAAATATAAAATCAAGATAAAAATAGAAAAAATCAAAAAGAAAATAAAAATAGATTACTTGTACATAGTCACCATGTACAGAGCTCATTTATCTCTATATTTATTTCACCTTATAAATAAATAAAATTAATTTTTATAAAATTTGTAAATATTCTATATTTTCTGATGTAAATAAATAAAATAAAAACCATTTAAATAAAAACAAAACAAAACGAACAAAATTAAAAATTAAAAAATCATCTTGTAAATATACCATGTAGATACATGTACATATATATTTATTTCACCCTTGTATATAAATAATAAAAATAAAATAAAAATATTTTTTTATTCCAAATTTTATGCTATAAATAAAAAAAATTTAAAATGGGGATAAAAATGTATAAAAATAACAAATTAAAAATAAAAAATAAAAATCATATATTGTACATATACCTATATATAGCCCTATTATGTAAATACCTTATTATTATTTTGAAAAATTAATTAAAAATCACAAAAAATAGAAAAAAATAAAATAAATATTTTTCATGTTTTAAGTTTTTATTAATTCGATCATTTACTATTTTAAAATAAATAAACAAATAAATTTGACTTGGTGGATTCTGATTGGTCCATGGGGTTTGTTGACCCCGGTCAACTTCCCCCGCGGACCCCCTTCCCTTGCGGATCTGGTGACCGACCCGACTTCTCCAATTATTTCCCACTCGATCCGACAACCAATCACCCTAACCCCGGGCCCCGATTGTTCTTTGATCATCCCAGATCCTCGCCCGGGGTGGGTCTTAGGGATCTGAGTCGCGAGCAACTCGCCCGATCTATTTCTTCTCGGACCCTTACTCATATAAAACCTCAACTCCGGCGAACTTGTTCTTCATCTTTGGCCATCCCACTCGCAGCCAAGGAGCTCCTCCGGAGTGCCCATGTGACAGCCGCGTTCTACGGAGTGGAAGCGAGGCTCGAGGACCTCGGGAGACCTCTGATCCGGTGGCTCCGCCGCCATGCGCCGCCGCGAGCGCGCTCAGCCTCGGGGAGACAACGCCCCCTTGCAGGCAATGACCCAGGAGCTCCTCGAGCTCCAGCCCAGTCGACAGCACCCACCAGGTAGCCTTCTTAGCCTTCAGATTAGCTTAGTTTCGAGTTTTTTAGATTCCGGTAGAAGTAGCTTCGCCGCCTCCGCCCTTCGTCTCCGTCCATCCACTTGCCCATCCGACACCGCCACCACCTTCACGAGCCTCCTCCGCATCTTCTCCACCTACCCATCCCCCATGGCTCGCCCCAGAGCAGGGATATCGGCTCTCCACCTCCGCCGCTCGCCGGAGGGCCACCACAGCGACGCATCCTTCACCGTTCTTGCACGCTAACGGGTCGAGGCAATTTGCCCTCGACCCCTCTTTCTTCCTGTGCAGCTATCAGGCCGATTCAACCTTATCTGGAGGTCGGGACTTCAGAGCACAGGAGCTCCAGGTGTTCACCGTCGCCGGAGCTCTCCAGAGCTCCCCGCCTTCATCGGAGCATCTCATCAGCTGCAGAGCTTCACGGCGGAGCCTTTCCGCACTTCAGGAGCAGCAGGGGAGGTCCACCGTACATGCATCGGGCCGGCGAGCTTTCGTCGGCCGACATTTCTTCCATGACCCTCGTGAGCCGTCAGATCATCCTCAGCGCTCCAGTTCAGATCCGATCCATCCATCCGAGGAGCTTCGTCACCGTTCGATCCTTCTGAGGACCGATCTGAGCCGCACGATCAGATGAAGAGGCACCCGTGATTCAGAGCCGTCCGATCTCCACGCGTCGTCTTCTCAGTCGTCGATTCACCAAGGGTTTAGCCACCTTGCACCAGGACCGTTAGATCTGCTACGTGGTGGACCCAGAACCGTTCGATCAGGCCATAGCTTCAGGGTTAAAGGCGCCCCTTATTCCCACCCGTCGGATCTGCTACGTGGCGCTACATCAGCCGTCGACATTTAATAAAGGGTAATTTCTTTGTAGGCCCTTAGCTTTTTAGTTATTTGTCTTTAGTCCTGTAAATATTTTAGATAGTTTATTTACGTTTGGTAAATTGCACATTGGACCCTACTGTTTATTTGAATTGCATTTATACCCCTGTTTGTTGTGGACACGTGCATCGACACATGGTATTTGGTACTTTTGCAATATTTGCCCCGCATTTTTGGCTTGTTCTGCTATGTATGTTTATTAATAGGAATGACAATTAGGTCCCCCCAGGCCTGAGTCACGGGTATCGTGCGTGGCCCGGGGGGTATTTTGCATTCCTTACCCTATACTTTTCAGGCCTGTTATCCAAGGGGCCCAGAGCTTTATATTATTTGCATTTAGGTCCCTGTGCACTATGGCTTGATTTTTATTTTTAATAAAATAGCAAATTAACTCCAAATTCAATGAAGATTGGATACATGGCTCCTGCCATGTCATAAAATTTTCTAGAATTTTTGGGGACATCTTTGCCTTTATTTGATATTTTTAAAAAATCAAAAACAACCTTTTTCTTTATTGTTTGATTTAATAATTCACAAAAAATATTAAAACTCACCTAAAAATTACAAAAAAATTAGCTAATGTTTAGTTTGTCTTTCTTGATTTTCTGACCAATTTTGGTCATTTTTCATTATATAAAACCCATAAAATTTGAAAACACCTAAAAACTCATAAAAATTCTAGTAATTAATCTAAAAATCCAAAAATAATAATTAAGGTGTCTAAATTTCCCTTGTTTCTTTCTCTTTACAGGAAAATTACCTCCTGGCTTATTGGGGACTTTTAGATATTTTATCTAAGTCCCTCAAGCTCGGCTGGACAGTGCCTTCATTTTCTTGCATTGTTTTATTTTTAGAAAATTAAATAAAAATCAGAAAAATCCCAAAAATTCACTAAAAACAGTAAAAATCATAAAAAGCATAAAAACATTTTTATTTGAATTTTTGGTTGATATTTGAGTGTTTAAATAATTGTTTGAATTTGACTTATTCACTTGTTTTCTTAATTTCTTAATTATTTAAAAATCCCAAAAAATATAAAAAGCCTAAAAATCCACCAAAAACACTTATCTCTTATTTTTAATTCTTTTTTAGACTACTTCGTAGGCCGCGAGGCCATCTCATGCTCCTTGTGTTCGACCCTGGTCACTATACCAGGTTAATATAATAGCCAGGACCGCTATCACTTTTATTTGATTTTTCTCTGATTTTGGTGGTCTGATCTTCATTTTCTTGATTGACCGAGGGACTTTAGAGCGATTGAGGTCGCAACGACCTTAGTTCTATTTCTCCATCCTTAGTTGCTCGGGTTTTTCGGTCTTCAGAATGACGCCGTTGCTGGGGAGCACGGCTTAGTAGTTTTTCTTCTTATTTTTCATTTTCTTTTCATTTTCTTTTTCGCGGCTTTGCGCGGCTCTTTCTGAGTCTGCGGCTTTTCACGGCTTTTTCTTTTTCTTTTATTTTTATTTTATTTTATTTTCTTTTATTTTTGTTTTTGTTTGATTTTGCCTGTTTACTTTATTTGGCATTTTTGCACACATACCCTTGTTTATATTTTTTGCTATTATTTGATTATTATTCTTGGTTTGACCCTTTGTCTCTTTCTTGCGAGGGCCTGAGGATCAAGGCGGCTGCTTTCGAGAAGCTGGCGCAACCGCGAGACTTGGAGGTGGCTCCCTTCTACACGGAGCCGCAGGAGAGCGTGAGAGAGAGCTGAGCGGGCGAGGATTTTTATTTTTCCTTTATTTGATTATTTGTAATAACACAGGGACAGACACTTTGGACTTGGACTTGTGTAGCGGGTCTGTTTCGCCGAGCACCGGTGTGCTCGAGGGACCCTTAGGATTTTTCGTGGCTTTTCATGATTTTAGTTTTCTTCGCTGCCTTTTACGATTTTACGCGATTTTTCTCGAGCCCCTAGATTTAGGATTTTCTGCTTGACTGTGCTGTAATTAGTAGGATCCCCACACTTAATTGATTTCTTGTTCCTACTGAGCGCTAATTGGACCTACTAATAACTCATTAATAAAAATAACTGACTCACTCCCTTCGTAGCCTACGTGTCGTAGCCTGCCTTGCCAAGCGCTGCTCCTGAACCCGATGTGTCGGGAGGAGGAGGGGTAGAACGAGACCGGACCCTTTGGCTTGAAGGATCAGTGACCAGTTAGACAGTTCTTCGAGTAGAAAGTGCCTGCTTAGGACTCGGTTTTTACCGCTGCACCATATAGGTAGTTTCTTTTCTGTCTTTACATTATGTGTGGATCATACTGCATGTAGAGTGCTGGAGACAGGTACGCCTTTCTATCTTTGCATGCATCATTGATTTCGTCGTGCATCAGCTTTTTCGTCTTCTCCCCCTGTTTTTGACTTAATAACCAGGAGAACCAAAAATTCGTTAGGCGTTTCTTTTTATTGAAAAATATCTAAAAACAAAAACAATAAAATCGGGACTGCTAATCACACTTGACCTAAAAGACACCATTAAAAAACTGTCTTGGGGAGAGTAACCCCCTCCTTGTTTGGTTTAGATGAGCGAGAGAGTGATCCACACCTTAGGCTCTGTCTTTCCCCATCTTCTTCTCTTCTTCTGTTTCCCACCATCCCTCCCTTCACTCTTCTTCTCTTCTTCTCCTTTACCCCTGGATGATGGATCCCCCTCACTTCGAGCCAACTCTTACGGCTTCTTCTCCATCTTCTGACCATCAGTCCAGTCCACCTTCTAGGGAGGTCGGATCTCCAACCAACCTCCCGCTCCCTCCCTCCCTTTCATCTCACTACTCTGGGCATGTTGTGCGAGACGTCCGAGGATACCATATACAGCAGATGCGAGACCCGGACGATGCTGTTGCTGAGTTGAGAGCGCACTCCGTTGGTGATCAGAGAGAGCAGTGGAGATCAGCAGACATATCCTATTCCAGAAGGAGGGAGGAGCAGATAGCATCAATTGTCTTAGATCCAAGCTTCTTTATCTTGTGTTCTGGGACTAAGATCTTAGTCAAGCATCCGCACAGTTGAGATATTATAGCCTTGCTTTTCTTATTTCTCCAAAATTCAAAAGGACTCTTATCTTTATACCTTAGAGGAACTCTATTCAGAGTATTGCAAGCTATATTCAAATCTTCCTCCCATATGTAAGATGGTACCCCAGAACTTTGTAAAAATTCATTGACCATATCAGTTAGGGTCCTATTTTATGTTTTGTCATTCCATTAGACTGTGGTGAATATGGCGCAATAGCCTCATGAACTATGTCAGATAATTTATATTGTTCATCAAATATGTTAGATGTGTATTCACTAACCTTGTCTGACCTTAAATGTTTAATTACTTTACCAACTTGTGTTTCTACTTCCTTCTTAAAGATAAGAAACTTTTCTATGGATCCATCCTTAGTTTTAAGCAGAAAAACATAACTGTTATCATCCATGAAGATGATAAAATATCTTTTGTTATCTCTAGTCATCACACCAGCAAACTCACAAATATTAGAATGCACTAAGTCTAGAATTCCAGTTTTCTTATTCACAGAGTGAAAAGGCTTTCTAAGAAACATAGCTTGAGTACATGTTTCACATTTAGTGAGTTTGTTTGTAGTATGATCAGGTTATGTCAAGTTTCATCATTCTTTTCATAGAAGTGATATTTACATGTCTTAGCCTAGTGATGAATCCACGTTTCATAATCTTTATTCTATCATTTTGGCCTTAAAAACCCTAGTAAATGCGTGTAAATAGCATCAACTCATGCATTTTAGCATTCATGCATATGTGTGTAAATACTGTATAAAATACGGTTTTTAATACCAACATTATAGAATAAAGAAAAGAAAAGAAAAAGAATAAAATATTGTAAATATTTTATGACCCGAAACCCCGAGACCTAGGCATCTTGATGAATAGATCGACAAGGAATAAAGTAGGGGGAGATAAGGGCCAAATACCTATAATTATTAATTCTTTCTTTATTCATTTTGGGACCTATTTTTGGTTCCACTTTTTATACATCAAATAAAGAAACTTTGTACATGAAAGTTGTAGATAATTAAATAAAGAAAAATACAAAATTAATTTCACAGAAAAATGTTACACAGATAAAAAGTTATGGTCTGAAAAAAAATCCAGAATCCCAACTTCCCAGACCCGTATCTCACAAATGAAAACTCCAAATGCATCAAACTCAGCTTTAATTGTATATAATTCAAAATAAGCTATTTAATGGCGGTGGTTTCGCATTTGGCGGAGCTACGGTTTGAAAGTTGAGTTTTGGACCCTCATTGTATACTTGTACATATTAAAATATTCAATTTATTATTTATTTATTATTTTATAATTGTATATTTTTATAATGTTGTAAATATTACTTATAATAATTTTGTATATTAAAATCAGAATAAAAATGCAAAGAAAAACTCAAAATAAAAATACTTGTAAATAAAATACCTAGATTCAACACCTACATACATACCTATACATTTTATACTTATATTTTATTAAATATACAAAACACATCAATAAAATAAAATAAAAATATATTTATGTGTATAAAAGTATTTTACAATTTTATAAAATAATAAACAAAATTAAAGGAATTAAAAACACCAAAATAAAATAAAGGATTAGAATATATAGATATAGATACCTATAAAGGGTATAAATGGCAACCTGTAATTATTAGCCTCATAAAAATAAATAAAAATCATAATAAAATAATTTATAAAATATTAAACATTTTTTATTTTGTAACCAAAAAATAATAAATTGATTTGCTATTTTTAATTGATTTTAGAAATGTTTTTTCAGGGATTTTCCTGGTTGGTCCACGTGGACCAACCAGGTGGAAGTTGACCCGCTGGTCAACTCCCTGGTCTGCACCTGCAGCTTGTCAGCTGCGTTTTTAGCCATTTTCTCGGAATTTTAGAGCTCCCCTCGTCCACATTTTGACCTCGGGCTCTTCTTCACTCTTTCTCCCCATATAACCATGATACACGCCCAGTACTTGCTTTGGTCTTTGGATCGAAGATTTGCTCGATAAACCTCGATCTTCATGCCTCCTCGCCCACTTTCTGCCCAATGTTCTGAAGCTTGTCAGACTGCGTTTTTTTGGCGTTTTCTCCGAATTTTGGAGAGCGCGTCTTTCACCATTTGGCATTACTTCCTTCTTGACTTTTGTTCACCATATATTGAGGATACACGCCCATGGTTGTTTTTGGGGAGTGCATCACTGGTGTGCTCCAGAAGCACCGTTCTTTGTGCCCCATCGACCACTCTTTAAAAAAGACCTCCAATCCTCCATTTCAACTTTGAACTCCTTTTTGCCCCTGATGAATCTGCGATTCGTCATCTTTATTCATTTATTTTAGCTTAAAATCCCTTATAAAACACCTGCATATAATGCCAACTCCATATTCTTACTAAGTTGCATCTGTGTAAATATTGTACATTTCTTATTAATTTTAACCTAAAATAAATAAATAAAGAAAGAAAGGAAAAATAAAGAAAATGAATTTAAAAAAAGAGAAAAATAAAGAAAAGAAATAAAAAAAAGGAAGACTGTATACAGGCTGACCCGAACCCCGAGAGAAGGTCAAGATGTGACCTGATCGACCAGGAATAAAGTAGGGGGAGATAGGGTCCTCAAACAGAAAATCCAAAAAAATGTGTGTTCTCGCTTATTTTGTATATATGTATATCACTAACACTAATTTATTTGTATCTTAATTGACTTCAAATCAAATAACATTCAAAATCAAAGTTGTAAATTAAAATGTGTTCTAACTACTAAAATTGATTGCACAACTAAATTTTGTACAGAATAAAAGTAGCCACACTTGGAAAAAGCCACTAAGCACTAATTGAAAGACCAATTCCGGCTCCATATGAGCTCAAATTGAATCAATCTCAGTTCCATTGAACTCGAAATTAAATTATCTTCAAAATGGCTGTATTTTCATAATTTTTGGAGTTACGGTTGAAAAGTCGGTTTTCTGGGGTGGTTTGTGCAATTTTCCCATGTATTTTGTGTATATTGTATTTGTATATATTGTAAATTAATCCCACTAATTTTTTTAAAAAAATAAAAATTTAAAAAATAATAAATTTTTAAAACACAAAAAGGCCAATTTCGTCATTTATCCTTGTATATAGTGTCACATATGTATATAGTATATGTATATAGTTGTTATTTTTAATTAACCTTCATAAAAAAATAAAAAAATAACATTTTTTAATTCCAATAAATAAAGTGACGAAAATTCAAAAAAAAATAGATAATTTTGTAATTAGTTTTATCTCTCTTTTATTTTCTTTTTCAAATTTCATCTCCCTCTCACAAAAAAAATTCAAAAATTCATTTTTAATTTTCATCTCCATTATCTCTTCAAAAAAATTCAAATTTCATCTCTTCTATTTATATGGCTCCTTCTCCCTCATTCCAACTTGATCAATCTTTAGAGAGAGGAGCCCGATCTCCGAGAGAAATTTCGTCGAGAATTGTGCCTAGCCTCCAAGCCGTCCGGTGACAGCGAGTCGGCCTTGTCGAGGCGATCACGGTCCATTTTCCACTCCTAAGGTGAGATCCGCATTTTCTCTGCATTTTTATCTTAGTTTAATCGCATTTTATTTTGTCGTATTTAATTTTCATGGTCATTTTTGTTCCTCTAGATCTAGAAAAAAACATTCCATCTCGATTTTTGATTCGCCACCGATTCGAATTTTCATCTCATCTTCTAGATCTCTCCGCCTTCAATTTCTATCTCCCGCGATCTATCAACTCCGACCACGCACGGTGGTCAGAGAGTCGGATTCGATCCTTTCACGTTCGCCGAATCCCCATTCACTTTCTGATTGTGTAAATAAATAAAAAAAAACCATTTGTTTCTTCGCCTCTAACATTTGTTTTTGTAGGATCACTAATGTAAAAAAATAATAATAATAAAAATAATAAAAAAGAGGAATTTCTATAGTTTTTATTTCCTATTTTTTCGGATTTACAAAAAAAATAAAAAAAACATTTCTTCATTATTATCCACTGTTTCAAAAGAAAACATAAAAAAAATAAAAAAAAAACAAAAAAAAAATTCTGCAGCAGGCGGCGGGCCGTCACCCCCGCCGCCCGCACCTTCTTCCACAGGATCGCCGACCGCCCAAAGCCGCCGCTCCCAGCACGCGGCCGCTCCAGCCGCGCTCGCCGTAGCGCGCCCCGCAGCCACCTACGGCCCGACCCGCTCCTCCAGCTGCACCTGAGCGCCGCCCCCGCCATCGAGACGCGCGGCCGCGCGCGACACGTCACCGCCTCAAGTCACGCCGCCTCGCACCATCTCTGAAGCCCACGCGGCCCCATCCCGCGCCCCGCTCGCAGCGCCGCCCCACGCGGTGGCCTGATCTGGGCCGCGCCCTCCATCTCCGCCTGACCTCGAGCATCGCGCGGCTCGCGCCTCCCTCGCCGAGCAGCGGCGCAGCCGCGCCGCCCCACGCCGCTCCTCCTCCATCGAGCAGCGCGACCTCGCGCACCCCCTCGGCGCGCCGTCTCCGCCACCAGATCCACCAGCACGCCGCCTCCATCTCCGCCCCACGCCGCCGCACCCTCTGCGCGTCGCCGCCATTACCGCCGTTGCCGAAGAAGAAGGGCGCCGCCGCCCTTGGTGTCCCCCCTTGGCCGACTCCCTGTTACCCCCCATCAGGTGCCGCCCGCCCCTTGCGTGGAGAAGAAGAACAAGGGGCGGCGACCCTTTGTTGTCTCTTGCCCAGATTGAAAAAGAACGAAACCCTCATTTTTAGTGGCAAAATTACAATCAAGCCCTCTGGAGTTCTCAAATCTACAAAGAGGTCCTTGCCAGTTTCCAAATCAGTGGTGTATTGGGTAAATTGTGAAACTCATCCTATATTTCATTTCTGTTGTTTATTTGATGCAAAAACAGAACGTATTCACTTTTTGGCCCCTAAACTGCTTAATTATAGTTTGCTTGATCTTCTATTGAAATAAATGTCATTTTTGATCCAAAAATTTTACAAAAATTATGCTATGTCTCTGATGTTCATATCCATCTAGCATAAAATTTTTGTTGCATTTTGACTTCATTTGATATTATTAAAAAATTAAAAACAGTGTCTTTTTCATTGTTTGAAATTCGAAAATTCATAAAAATTCGAAAATAACTCCAAAAATTCTAAAAAAATTAGAATAGTTTTATTTCATTGTCTTTTAATTTCAGACCAAGTTTCACGCATTAATTATTTATAAAACTCAAAAAAAATTGAAAAATATCAAAAATCTTCTAAAAATCATAAAAAATTCTACAAAAACCCAAAAATTGTGATTTCAGTTTCTGTTTGTAGATATTCTCTTCTAGTTTTTTTGGGCATTTAAAAGAGTTTTAAATTACAAATTACTCCAGACTGTTCACATTTTCTTATTTTCTCACTGTTTGATTTTTAGAAAAATACAAAAACATCTGAAAATTCCACAAAAATTACCAAAAATATTTCAAAATATTTAAAACACAAAAACATTTTCTATGATCTTTTTTAGCATTCTTGATAAATTAAAAAAATTACAAAAAGAGTCGTGGTGTGTATTTAATCAATTTCGTGCATTGATCTCATTTATTTTGAAAATAAAAAAATTTTGCAAAGTCAAAATCACTACAAATTTGAAAATCAGAAAATATAAAAAAAATAGAAAATAAAAAAATAAAAAAAATAAAAAGATTCAAAAAATCACAAAAACCAAGGATAGTTGTCCTTTGAGATTCCTGTTTTCTATTGATTGATTTTCGATTAATTGAATAACCCTCGGGAATTGTAGCCTCCCTGAGTTCGACCCTGTCCGCTATACAGGTTAATAAGTAGCAAAAATTTAAAAAAAAATATCTTTTGTTGACGCGGGTTTTGGGGATAAAAGCAACGACCTATTCATCAATTAATTTCCGGCAATAAATTCCTTGCTCAACAAAATTTTGCCGTTGCCGGAGAAAAAAAGAAAATTCAGAAGTCCCTAGAAAATCTCGTTCAACAGCCCCTTCTTCCTCCCTTCTTTCATGTGCTGAGGTTAGAGGGAGGTGACAGCAACCTCACCTCGCCGTTAGGAGGAGCGGAGGAGCGGCGCGGAGGCGTATCCACCCCCATCACCGGCCCTTGGCCGTGAGGTCCCCATCTCAGGCAACCCGCCTTCGAGGTCGTTTTCTTTCCATTTTATCGTTGATTAGTTAGCTCTTAGTTTCAGTTTTTAGTTTGCACATTTAGTTTGTTGATTCAATCATTCACTAGCCTAGATTTCTCGATCAAACACCTCGTCGGAGCTCGTGAGCTCCGACGTTCATCTCCGCCACCCACTCCATTCGTGCACCCACGTTTGCCCTTGGACCTCTTGCTGTGGTCGTATGTTTTATTTTTGCAGGTCTCAGGGGCAAAAGACCCCCTCTTGCTGGGGTCGATTTTTGTTTGAGGACGAACCACTTGGAGCACCCCTCCCTCCTTCAAGTTGCGGCGGACCTCCGGCCTCTTCTAGGCCATTTTGCGGCCGCCTATCAGTTTTCGGCTGTTCCTGGAGGTTCGTGGAACCATCAGAGGGGCGTTCGAAGCTTCGTGGGAGATTTTGGAGCTCCGAGTTCATCCCGACCGAGTTCGTCGGTCGTTCTTCCTCCACGCCTCCGCAGCCGTCGATCGCCTCGGGCGTGGGTATTTTGTGCCATTTCCCCCGCCATTTTGTGTAATGTTTATTTAGGGACTGAAACATTCATCTGCAGTTGTGAACTTTTGTAAAATTTGCATGTTGCCCCCTGGATTCCTGTCTAATTACATATATGTCCTTGCAAATAGTGTAGTTTCTTGTTGTTATCTCTATTTATTGCATACATTCATAAAATCTCAAAAATTCCCCAAAAATCAAGTTAAGCTCATGTTGCATTGTAGTTTCACGTCATATTTTTATTTTGCATATTTGTTGCATTTTAATATTTTTAAAAATTCAAAAACATACATTTTCAGCACTATTTGCATTAGAAAATCCATAAAAAATATAAAATCACCTCAGAAAATTCCCAAAAAAATATATTTTGTGTCTTATAGTGTCATTTAGCTCGAGACCAAAAATCATTAAAAAATACAAAACAAAACACCTAAAAATTAGAAAAGCCCAAAAACCTTCCTAAAAATCTAAAAAATCCTAGAAAAATCCTAAAAATATAAACTCAGTTCCTGTAGTTTCTCTATTTTATTCTCTTTTATGGAAAATTAATTTGAGGACTTTTTGACACTGTTTACTATTTTTCATCCTCAATTTAATTTCGGCCAGCAACTTTTATTCACTGTTTTCTTTATTTAGCCCTTTAAAAATACCAAAAACATTCTTAAGAATTCCCAAAAATCACAAAAACAGTAAAAAAAGTATAAAAAGACTTTATTTGCTAATTTTTGGACATTTTTATCTATTTTATAAATATATCTTTCTCCCTCTTTTTACATAGTTCCTATATTCCAATATTGAAAAAGAAAATATAAAAAAATATAAAATATAAAAAGAAAATATAAAATCAGAAAATTAAAAAAATCAAAATACAAAAATAGCAAATTAAAAATTAAATAAAAAATATAAAAATTAAAAACCCACAAAAAAATAGCGTAGTGGACATTTGATCACATTCACACATTATCTGCCTTAGTGCCCCGTTCTACCTGTTTGCTCCCTGTGTTCGACCTCTACACATACATGCACTATACACATCTTGTTGTAGAGTTATAATAAATTTTAACTCCACACACTTTCATTGCTTTACTTGATTGTCATGGGTAAATTGTTGATTAATTCGGGTTTCGTGAGCGGTCGCTCAGCGACACTGTAGTCCCGCCTTGTGTGGACTATTTTGACCCTCGCAAAATCTGAGTTATCAAATGGCGCCGTTGCCTGGGAGCAACAGCGCGTAGTTCGAGTTTTTGTGTGTGTTGTGATTATTTGTCTACCTTTGCGGCTTTTATTTCTGCTTGTTTTATTTTCCTTATTTTTGATATATCTTTTGAATTGTCTAACCACTCTCCTTGTTTGGATTCCGTGCGAGGTATGCGGATCGAGGGAGGAGCCCCTCTTGGAGCACCTTGGCACCCACGTGAAGCGGCTTTAGCTTAGCACGAAGAAAGACTTGGAGGATTTTGCAAGACAACTCCTTAGCATCTATTTCCTTGCATTTATTTCTTGTAATTTATTGTGAGAGAGAGACTATTTATTGTAATAATACAGGTACCCCCGGACTTGGACTCTTGAGCCTAATTTCCAAGTGATTGTTCACTTGGGGGTTCATCGCGGCTTTTTTGTGTTTTCTCGCATTCTTTTTATTTTGTTTTGCTTTTCGATTTTATTTTGTGTGATTGAGCCCCTAGTTCTAGGATTGTTTGCGATAGACTAAGGCCAAACACCTAATACTTTGCATGCATCTATAGTTTCGTTTGGACTTAGTCAAAATCTTAAACAGTTGATCATTAGCTTTCGATCCACGCGCCGCGAGCTCATTCCCATACAAGCGCTTTCTCCTAACTCAAATGTGTTGAGCAGAGGAGGGGTGCGCCTAGACCAGACATTAGGATTGAGGGTTGGTGGTCAGCTTGTGGTTCTTCACGATAATAGCAATTTCTAAAACCTAGGGTGATTTCATCGGCTTTTGCATTTGCATATAGATAGGTTTCAATTCTATTGAGCATCCTTGCATGTAGAGTGCTGGAGGCAAGGTGAGCATTTACGCTTTAGCATCCATCATCGTTTTGATCGCTTGCATTGCTTTTCCGCCTCTCTACCTCTGATTTTGCCAACCTAGGATCTTAAAGGAATTGACTCCTCGTTAGGCGCGTGCATTTTCATTAAAAATCCAAAAAAAAGTGATAACCAATAAAATTGGGACTGCTAATATTACTTGACCCTAAAACCGATCAAAAAGAAAAATCTTGTCTTGGGGCGAGTAACCCCCTCATTGTCTTCGCTTTTACTTGCTCGCGCACACCTTAAGGATTAGTGCCCAAATCCTATCAAGCCCCCTAAGTATGTGTGAAATTCTTTGACTTCTCACCTAACTCTAAAACAGACAAGATTAAAAGACCGCATTTTACGGTCTCTACCGAGTTGAGTAGGTGAATTGAGGGTTTGTCTTGTTTCATTTTTGTCTGTGATTGTTTTTGTGTGTCCTAGATCTCCTCTGTGCATTTGTGCTTTTTTCTTCACTCTCTTGACTTGACCGTCGTGCTCCCCCGAATCACTTCCTTTTGTTTTCGAGATGGACCCCTGGAGTGCATTTTATCCGGACTTTGCGGACCCCTCGCTCGCTCCAGCCGATCCACCTCCCTTTTATCAGGAGGATCCTCCTCCTATTTTTTCTGATTTTTGTACATACTCGCCTCAGCCACAGTATCACCACTCGGACTTCTATTCACACCCACCCCCACCTTTGTATTATCCATCTCCACCTTCACATCCACCCGAGTCTGACCTGATGGAGTCACCTCCCTCGATCTCTATGAGTGATATCTTGAATCGGATGACAAAGCGCATTGATTTGATGAATGATGATATTGCCTTCTTGAGGAAGAATCAGATTAATGCTCCTTTCGTCGGGAATACGGCTTCACTTGTAGGTGATCATGGGAGCTTGCAATCGCCAAAAATACAAAAAAATGAGAAAAATTTAAAAATCCAAAAAGATTTCGGGAGACACTTGGTTGATCAATATTTTGAAGGGAGAGTCCACTTGCCAGAACCCTGGACCACACATACATTCACACCCAGTCCCACCTTTGACCCCGAGGGTGCCGCTGTACAGACTGCTCTTGGCATGCCTCGTGTATACACTGATTCCGACTTCCTCCCTTGTATGGAGGAAGTCCAAAAATTCAAAAAAATGTTATCTGAACCCGAAGTGGTGGCTACTATTCATGAGATTATCCGTGCCCCACTTCAGCAGGCCATGACCCATATGTCTGCTCCTCTTCCCAAGAAGAGAAAGCAGAGGAGCAGATCTGAGCATCACATTCTGACCATGGACACTTCCCTCGCCATCACACACCGTCCCATTCCCAAGAAGAAGAACACAGCTACACCTTTCATCACTTGCACCATCTCTGACCATACTTGTGATCGCACTCTCCTGGACGGCGGTGCATCTATTAGCATATTACCCTTCTCGCTGGTACAGTCTCTTCACTTAGGGCCTCTCAAGAAGACCAGGATGATCGTTCAGTTTGCTGATGGATCTATCAAGAGGCCGAAGGGTATCCTTGAAAACGCCGTCATTTCTATTCAGGGCACGAGCCACCATGTTGATTTTGTCGTGTTGCCCATGGAGAGATCCACAGGGGAGCCATCTCCAATCATCCTGGGACTAACATTCCTCGCCTCTGCGAGGGTCGTTATTGACTATGGATCAGGAGAGATTCGCTTCCGTCCTGTTGACGAGAGCGAAGTGTTGATCACCACACCCACAGTTGACCAGAGACCTGCACTTGATGCACCTTCACCGATTATAGCAGACTCTGAGGCCGGTGACCTACTTGATGCTACTAGAGATACTTCCTTAGCGATCCCTGATGAGCCCCGACGGATCCCCCGAAAGGGGAGGAAGCCGGAAAGCATGGACCTCACTAATCCTCCTCCTGGTGTGTGGCGATGTGTTGATGAGATCCAGAGTATTTATGTGATTGAACCATTTAAGCGGGGGGCAGATGATAAGATAATTGAGGATGTTTATGATGTTGCCCATTACTTTGAGAGACCTCATAAGGCAACAAATGACCTAGGTAAGACTAGACAAGACGGACCCGTTTTGACTACTTCCACTGATAAATCCGTTCCTGGCCCTTCACAAGTGAAGATGATTGAGGTCGGTTATGATGCTGCCATTTATTTTGATAAATTCAGACCTCCTATTGAAGACAAGGATTCAGGTGAGAGTCTTGAGGACGGACAGAGTTCGTATACTTCCACTGATGATTTCGTGCCTTTTGACTTTGACCTGGACGAGCCCTTGCAGGACGACTCCGATTACACTTCTTCCGAGGATGATGAGTTTGTCCCATTCCACTTCGATATCTGCGAGACTTCCAAGGTCGGACCTAATCGTACTTCTTCCACTCACCAGTCTGCGCCTTCACACCATAGGACCACCAAGGGAGAACCCAGCCATACTGCTTCCATTGATCAGTTCGTCCCTTTCCGTTTTGATTCCACTGAGGGCCTTCACCGTGTCGACCCTGATCGGCCTCCGTCCACTGTGGACCCCGATGTCGACATACACCGTATTCGATCTATCCCTCAGCGGTCCCGCAAGAAGGTTTGCTTTCCACCTTCTGATGATCACCCTTTTATGTTGTAGATTCTCTCTTGTGACTCTTTCTATCTCCTGTTTTTACTCGTCCACCCATTCTCGTGTCTGCCTTGCTTAGGACGTATTTGATCCTAAGTATAGGGGGGTGGACGAGTCGAGTGTTCATTCTTCGTTTCGTGTCATTACTCCTGTTGTTGCCTATACTTAGGGCTTCTCTTACCCTAAGTATAGGGGGAGTGATGTGTATATCCTCCGATCTATCCTTCCATCTTCAGATCTCTTTTCTTCTTTTCTTCTTTTCTTCTTTTCATTTTCTATCTTCTTCATCTATCATAAAGGTGCTGCCCTTGTAGACAGTTTTCCATACTTAGGACATACTTTGTCCTAAGTATAGGGGGGTGTGCACCCCGAGTTTCTCTATTTTTTCGATCCTCTCCATTGTCTCCTCTTCTTGTCTATACTTAGAGATATCTTACCCTAAGTATAGGGGGAGACAACCTGAGTACGATCTGTTCATTCCCACCCTTGACCCTCCCTGCTTTGTGTACAGTCTGCTATACTTAGGATTATTTGATCCTAAGTATAGGGGGGACGGTCAACATCTCATTCGTTTGATTCATCCATTTATTTATTCTCTAGACTTGTCTATACTTAGTACGAGTTATGTCTTCTCTTTTCTCTCCGATCTATGAGGACATAGCTCAAGCTAAGTATAGGGGGGTCGTATATACTACGTATATACTTTAGCCATAACTCGTACTTTCGTATTTTCCTAAATAATAATATGGCTAATAATTCTTTAAAATTCATTAAAATCCTTAATAAAAAGGTGTTTTGTTCCTCAAATTCTTTTTGTATTTACTGATTAATAAATCAGGTGAAAATGTTTTTTGCAAAATGTTTGAAAAATAGTTTGAAAATCTTTGTGAACATCTATTGAAAACTATTTTGAAAATATTTTGTTACATATTTTCAACCTGTGTAAAATGTGTGGATTGCAAAATTTATTTTATTTGTGTGAAATAAAATGTTTGAAAAATGATTTGCAAATGGTTTGAAAAATGGTTGAAAAATATTTGAAAAATCTATATATATTGTTTTGAAAGCCTTTGCAAAATGATTTTCAAATGTGTGTAAATGATTGCAAAAATGTTTGTAAAAACTATTTTGGACTATAGTTTTCAAAATTGTGTGTAAAATTGTTTTCAAATAAGTTTGAGGAATACATACATCCCACAAAAATCCACTATATGTATATATGTATAAAATTGATCACTTACCTTGTAAATTCTTAAAATCCACTTCTTGTATATATAAGAAGCACTCCCGTGTACATAGTTTTAACCTAGATTTTAGCCAAAACTTTTTCTTTTCAAAAATCCCAAAAACATTTGCAAAATTAAAATCCAAAAAAAAAACATTTGAAAAATCTTTTTGAAAAAGACAAAAAAATGCATATGCATCATCATCATCTTTTCAAAAATCCATAAAAAGTTCAAAATCTTTGAAAATTGCATCACAAAAATATTTTCTGCATTGCATTGCATAGCATTCGCATTTTTCGGATTGAGTTTGATAGTTGAACAAGTCTAAGTAACATCTGTATATTGGAGCTTGATTGGACCTTAAAATCTACCTAATAACAGGAACCTTATAGGAGTTGGGTTTGAGGTACTTCAGGTCTAGTTGACTTAATTCTTTGAGGATCACGGGACTTGGTTCAATGGATTCTTGACCGCCTAAGTAGAGTATTTCGGAGCACACGCACGACTCTTGCTGATAATGACCTAACTTGGACACCTGCACCTTTCACATGGCTCAACTCAGTTGGAGTGGTGAAGGGATTGGATTTGCCAGTATGAGACGCACACAAGTGGAAACATTTGTCTTCCTCTAGGGAGGGAAGTGCACCCCAACCCGTCCAGTGATTAGGAAGTCTAAAGACAGGAGGTTGTGGGTTGCGATAAAGCTTCAAAAGAGGGATAATCTACTGGCTCAAGAGGAAAAACTCCTTATGTAAATGTTGTTGTATATAGTATTTGAAAAAAAAAAGAGAAAAAAAGGTTCAGGCATGTACAAAAATAAAAAGCCTGCAAAGTATGTGAATATGTTGTATAGAAAATAAGCAAGCTTGAGCATCAAAGTCATATCATGTGAGCCTGCAGCAGGATGACGTGACTACACTGGTCTTGCATCCCGGGATAGGTAGCTACACTGGCTACCGTCCATTCTTCTCTTCACCCCCTCCTCTTGAGTTGGTTTCCACTTGAACTTAGAAGGGAATACCCCGCTCCTCGAGGATGGAGTTATTGGATTGGGGAATCATTGGGTTGTCGTACTGGAGAAGTCAGTCTCTTTGTCATTCTAGTTGGGGAGAGCCACTATCACTTACACTCTACGAGTCAGATTCATAGTCGTAAGGGTTTGCGTACGAGTTGAGATATTTCTGACGTGGCTATTGAGGAGACTTGGACAGAGTTTCGGAATTCTCAGGGACTGTTGAATTTCAAACACGGTTCTCATTAAGGTTCCGTCCGCACTAAAATTCCAAAGGACCTACTTAAGCTCCAAACTTTGATTTTGCAAAGACAAGTTCGATGATCAAATAAAAATCCAAAGTTCTTCCTTTTCTTTTCTGTCGTTATCTTTCTTGCACTTATTGCATAAGTGTTTGCTAGGGACTAGCAAAGGCAAGTATAGGGGGATGATGAATCCACGTTTCATCATCTTTATTCTATCATTTTGGCCTTAAAAACCCTAGTAAATGCGTGTAAATAGCATTAACTCATGCATTTTAGCATTCATGCATATGTGTGTAAATACTGTATAAAATACGGTTTTTAATACCAAAATTATAGAATAAAGAAAAGAAAAGAAAAAGAAAAGAAAAAGAATAAAATATTGTAAATATTTTATGACCCGAAACCTCGAGACCTAGGCATCTTGATGAATAGGTCGACAAGGAATAAAGTAGGGGGAGATAAGGGCCAAATACCTATAATTATTAATTCTTTCTTTATTCATTTTGGGACCTATTTTTGGTTCCACTTTTTATACATCAAATAAAGAATCTTTGTACATGAAAGTTGTAGATAATTAAATAAAGAAAAATACAAAATTGATTTCACAGAAAAATGTTACACAGATAAAAAGTTATGATCTGAATAAAAATCCAGAATCCCAACTTCCCAGACCCGTATCTCACAAATGAAAACTCCAAATGCATCAAACTCACCTTTAATTGTATATAATTCAAAATAAGCTATTTAATGGCGGTGGTTTCGCATTTGGCGGAGCTACGGTTTGAAAGTTGAGTTTTGGACCCTCATTGTATACTTGTACATATTAAAATATTCAATTTATTATTTATTTATTATTTTATAATTGTATATTTTTATAATGTTATAAATATTACTTATAATAATTTTGTATATTAAAATCAGAATAAAAATACAAAGAAAAACTCAAAATAAAAATACTTGTAAATAAAATACCTAGATACAACACCTACATACATACCTATACATTTTATACTTATATTTTATTAAATATACAAAACACATCAATAAAATAAAATAAAAAAATATTTATGTGTATAAAAGTATTTTACAATTTCATAAAATAATAAACAAAATTAAAGAAATTAAAAACACCAAAATAAAATAAAGGATTAGAATATATAGATATAGATACCTATAAAGGGTATAAATGGCAACCTGTAATTATTAGCATCATAACAATAAATAAAAATCATAATAAAATAATGTATAAAATAATAAATATTTTTTATTTTGTAACCAAAAAATAATAAATTGATTTGCTATTTTTAATTGATTTTAGAAATGTTTTTTTCAGGGATTTTCCTGGTTGGTCCACGTGGACCAACCAGGTGGAAGTTGACCCGTTGGTCAACTCCCTGGTCTGCACCTGCAGCTTGTCAGCTGCGTTTTTAGCCATTTTCTCGGAATTTTAGAGCTCACCTCGTTCACATTTTGACCTCGGGCTCTTCTTCACTTTTTCTCCCCATATAACCATGATACACACCCAGTACTTGCTTTAGTCTTTGGATCGAAGATTTGCTCGATAAACCTCGATCTTCATGCCTCCTCGCCCACTCTCTGCCCAATGTTCTGAAGCTTGTCAGACTGCGTTTTTTTGGCGTTTTCTCCGAATTTTGGAGAGCGCGTCTTTCACCATTTGGCATTACTTCCTTCTTGACTTTTGTTCACCATATATTGAGGATACACGCCCATGGTTGTTTTTGGGGTGTGCATCACTGGTGTGCTCCAGAAGCACCGTTCTTTGTGCCCCATCGACCACTCTTTAAAAAAGACCTCCAATCCTCCATTTCAACTTTGAACTCCTTTTTGCCCCTTCTTCCTCCCTTCTTTCATGTGCTGAGGTTAGAGGGAGGTGACAGCAACCTCACCTCGCCGTTAGGAGGAGCGGAGGAGCGGCGCGGAGGCGTATCCACCCCCATCTCCGGCCCTTGGCCGTGAGGTCCCCATCTCAGGCAACCCGCCTTCGAGGTCGTTTTCTTTCCATTTTATCGTTGATTAGTTAGCTCTTAGTTTTAGTTTTTAGTTTGCACATTTAGTTTGTTGATTCAATCATTCACTAGCCTAGATTTCTCGATCAAACACCTCGTCGGAGCTCGTGAGCTCCGACGTTCATCTCCGCCACCCACTCCATTCGTGCACCCACGTTTGCCCTTGGACCTCTTGCTGTGGTCGTGTGTTTTATTTTTGCAGGTCTCAGGGGCAAAAGACCCCCTCTTGCTGGGGTCGATTTTTGTTTGAGGACGAACCACTTGGAGAACCCCTCCCTCCTTCAAGTTGCGGCGGACCTCCGGCCTCTTCTAGGCCATTTTGCGGCCGCCTATCAGTTTTGGGCTGTTCCTGGAGGTTCGTGGAACCATCAGAGGGGCGTTCGAAGCATCGTGCGTGGAGATTTTGGAGCTCCGAGTTCATCCCGACCGAGTTCGTCGGTCGTTCTTCCTCCACGCCTCCGCAACCGTCGATCGCCTCGGTCGTGGGTATTTTGTGCCATTTCCCCCGCCATTTTGTGTAATGTTTATTTAGGGACTGAAACATTCATCTGTAGTTGTGAACTTTTGTAAAATTTGCAAGTTGCCCCCTGGATTCCTGTCTAATTACATATATGCCCTTGCAAATAGTGTAGTTTCTTGTTGTTATCTCTATTTATTGCATGCTTTCATAAAATCTCAAAAATCCCCCAAAAATCAAGTTAAGCTCCTGCTGCATTGTCGTAACTGCATATTTACAATACAGACACGGTGATCAGTTGGATATTTAATTGAGTAATATTTCTTTTTTTGATTGACCTCCTGCGGAGAGGAGGTCAAATTTGAGTTCACGCCATATTTTTATTTTGCATATTTGTTGCATTTTAATATTTTTAAAAATTCAAAACATGCATTTTCAGCACTGTTTGCATTAGAAAATCCATAAAAAATATAAAATCACCTCAGAAAATTCCCAAAAAAATATATTTTGTGTCTTATAGTGTCATTTAGCTCCAGACCAAAAACCATTAAAAATACAAAACAAAACTCCTAAAAATTTGAAAAAAGCCCAAAAACCCTCCTAAAAATCTAAAAAATCCTAGAAAAATTCTAAAAATATAAACTCAGTTCCTGTAGTTTCTCTATTTTATTCTCTTTTATGGAAAATTAACTTGAGGAATTTTTGACACTGTTTACTATTTTTCATCCTCAATTTAATTTCGGCCAGCAACTTTTATTCACTGTTTTCTTTATTTAGCCCTTTAAAAATACCAAAAACATTCTTAAGAATTCCCAAAAATCACAAAAACAGTAAAAAAGTATAAAAAGACCAAAAAGACTTTATTTGCTAATTTTTGGACATTTTTATCTATTTTTATAAATATATCTTTCTCCCTCTTTTTACAAAGTTCCGATATTCCAATATTGAAAAAGAAAATATAAAAAAATATAAAATATAAAAAGAAAATATAAAATCAGAAAATTAAAAAAATCAAAATACAAAAATAGCAAATTAAAAATTAAATAAAAAAATATAAAAATTAAAAACCCACAAAAAAATAGCGTAGTGGACATTTGATCACATTCACACATTCTGTGCCTTAGTGCCCCGTTCTACCTGTTTGCTCCCTGTGTTCGACCTCTACACATACTTGCAATATACACATCTTGTTGTAGAGTTATAATAAATTTTAACTCCACACACTTTCATTGCTTTACTTGATTGTCGTGGGTTAATTGTTGATTAATTCGGGTTTCGTGAGCGGTCGCTCAGTGACACTGTAGTCCCGCCTTGTGTGGACTATTTTGACCCTCGCAAAATCTGAGTTATCACCTAGCATGCCATAAATCAGTAGATTCAACATTTGAAACAACATAAGTAGAGGAATCAAAACCAGATATATTATTAACTGAACTATTAATGTCACATCTGATTCTAAACAAAAGATCACGATCAGCCAAATATCCTTTTTCTAAAAAACAACATGTCTCATAAAAACTACTTTATTACATTTAAAGTCTAATTGGAAATTCTCTCTAACTAGTAAAGACCTAGACATGACGTTCTTCTTGATATCAGGAACATGGAGCACCTTGCGCAAAGTTTAGACTCATCCAATTAAGAATCTAAGCTCGACTTATCCAGACTCAAGCATCTTGGCTGCAGTTCTATTCCTCATCATCATTGTTCCACCAACTGAAGCCTAATAAGAAACAAAGAAGGTCTTGTTGTTACAAATATGTGCATTTGCACCAGTATCAACAAGCTACCCATTAGGCGTGTTTACTATATAGAGTTTTGGGTTCACTGAGACATACCCCTCATCAGGTCCACATCCCTCAGTCAGCACGAGGGGTTGAGGAGCAATGTCGGTGGATTTTTGTTGGTTCTTTACAGAAGGGCAATCCTTCTTCCAATATCTAATCTGTCCACACTACCAACAAGGTTTGCTCTTTGATTTTTTTTTCTGGATTTTTCCCTTATCTTTTAGTTTCTTATTTTTTCTTTTTGCATCATTTCCCTTTGAGGTTATCACATTGACCTTAGGTGTTACATTAACAAGCATCATAGGTTTTGTTTTTTATGCTCCTCTTCAATAGCTATTAAGACCATTAAATCATCGAAAGAAATTTTTCCTTTCCTCTATTTTAGGGACATTCGGACTTGGAAAATTTTCTTAATGATTAAGATAACCTAAAACTTTTCAGGAAGTATCATTTCCACCTCAGCTAATCCGTGGAGCAATAAGAACTCATGAGCCTGTTCAGAAATCAATTTCCCCTCCTTCATCTGAAATTGTTGGAACTTGTATACTGAGTATTTTTCAATACCCAGATCCTTTGTATTGTACTTCTTATCCAGTTCCTCCAACATATCCTTAGCGGTCTAGGTGGATGCGCTATAGACATCGAACAGAACGTTCGATAATGCAATAAGGATGCATCCATGACACATATGGTCATGTTCTTTCCATGCATCCACCACCTTGACCATGTCCCGATCTGGGTTCTGCTCAAAGACCTTAGGGCAACCGATTTCCAGAATCGAAATCAGACCAATCATCGTCAGCTAGATTTTCATGTGTTATTTTCAATGCTTGAAATTCTAGCCTCCGAATTTCTCTGGCATACGAGTGAAATCCACAAGAGATCGAAACCTCAAATTAATTTTTTTTATCACATTATAGATCTATCTCTCTAAGAATGTAGAAAAATGTAGCATGCATATACATACCAAAATCAGATTTACAACATGTATCCAGTTTAAAACTATAGTATGTATGCATCCAAATCATTATTGATAAGAAAAATATCCATATTAAAGTCATGTGCAGATTAGAACAAGGGAAAATCCGGAAACAATCATTGTAAAAAATGATGCGATAAAGAAATAGAGAGTTAGAGATTACTACTGAAGCATAATGTTGTAGGACTTTTATTAGAGAGATGGTGCCCCTCACTTTACCGACGCATAGGGCCCTAGCACGCTTCTCCCATGATACGACGGTTCCATGCTCGTCGACAATGCACACCGCGCCTAAGCATCCTCGAAAGTCAGATCCATAGACAAAATCCGAGATCGCAAGAGGGAGAAGAGAAGTGGTACGAATGAGAACTGTAAGTGTTCGTAACTCTAGTCCACGGCTTTGAGAGTGGTAAGTAAAGTCGTCGGAGCGGTTAAGCATCGTGAGAGGATTAAGGGATGGATCCCTTGTAATTCAAATCCGCGGTTAAACAAAACTAACATAGTCTTTATTTCACATCACGTCGCATCCGTAGCCGTGCTGAGTCCGAGCTGGCCCGGCACTGCGTAGCAGGAAGATTCATGCATGTGTGTGGTGGTTCAAAGTCCTCTCTACTCTGTTTCCAGACCGGTCTCAGGACTTCCCATATAAAAATCAAGTGTCAGTTTTGACACTCCATAATGTGGAACTAAACAACACCCCTACATGATTGTAACTTTGAATTTCAGGAATTGAGATTCATTAATACAACTTTATATTAACTATCAAGTTGCATCAAATATCCCAGCAAGTTAATTCCAACAATTTCTTATGTGAAAAAGAATCTGAAATAGTGGAACACTTATTTGTTTATTGTAAGTTTAAGAGATTTTTGAAAAACTTGGCATGGTTGCATTCAAATAGCATCTCAGAAACTTTTTTCAAATGTGGAAGGAGAGGAACACATAAGCATCCCATAGTGGTAGATCAAAGAAAGTTAGGCTCAATTTCGGTGCATATCTAGAAGGTGCGATGCTAAAGGGAACACCACAATACTTTGCAAATCAGCTCCAAGACTGCAAGAGATGTTGAGTTCTACATTGAAGCTCCGTCAATGACTGAACACAATATAAATCATGACTTAGCTTCCATGTTTTAACCGTTTATTTATTTCCTCTGTTTGGTTCGCTTTAGGTTATCTTTTTTTCATAGTTTTCACTAAGGGTTAGTTTAGTTACTGGGTTGGAGTAGGTTGGGATAATCTCCTATAAATAATAGTTATTTGAGTGGTTATGAGGATTGATAGAAGATTGAAATAAGGAATGTGATGTGATGACAATGGAATTCCCATGATTATCAGAGGGTTTACCAAGTTACCTCAAGGTAACTCGGGATACACCGTGAACCAAAAAAACCCTAGAGAAGCTCATGACGTCCCTATCGCTAACACTGACTTTGACGGATCAAGCATATGCTAGGGAGGGTAAAAAAAGACTACGATGGCGGGAGAATGTTAAAATTACATAGAAAAAGCTAATTAAGAACCAAAGTTACCTTCCGGATACCCACTGCAGCCAATATCCTATGCGAGGTGAGATCATCCCAGACGAGAAGCAACACTCTAACCCCGTCATCCGACTTCTGCTTGAGAAGATCGCCCAAGGTCATCGTGTCAGGACAGCCTGCGCCACCGTCCTCGCGAACCAGGCGAATATCGCAATTTACTGACCAGCCTGCAATGTAGATCAGGTGACGCGCCTCGCGTATGGCCTTGCATATATCATGCCAACAATTGCCGTGCTCGTAGCTCCCTCCGCCTTCCGTCCGCACGTCAGGGAGGCACCCATCAGGCACATGCGCATCCTGATACAGTCTGACATGCCCACCTTTTCTAAGTGGGAAATAGGTGCCCGGCACACCCTCGTATTCGGGCCCTGGCTCCACCCCTACGCGGTACATGCTCAAGCTCTCCACTGGGATATACCGAATGGAAAGGCTCAGAGTTGCCCCTTCATTGCAGGGCTTCCCATCTGGCCCGAGGACAGGAAACTCGTCTTCGATCTTGTTCCCGCTGACAATCTGTCGAGCGGGAATCGTGACAGTGCCAATGAGGTCAACTCCAATGTAATCGTCGTCCTTGACAGTGAACGTGATTCCGACTGTACGATGCGCAATTGGGATGTAGAAGTGCTGGTTCCAATCGGGATTCTCGCAGTTGGGCTTCACGTACGTCCTCCCAAGCACGCCATGATCCGCGTAGAGGACCACGTAAGGATCGCTCGTGTTGTTTGATTTTGTACAAACAATTTTTTGGAGTACGTGAGGGAGAGCATCCATGTTGGGGAGGTTGGCTGCACGGTGCACCCAGATCTCCAGATTCCCGTGAAGGAGCACGGATGATTTGGGGTGCAGGGTTGAGTTGCGTTGTTGAAGATCAACTGACATTTTGGAGGTGTGTTTTCGCTTTACTCGTCGGAGGAGGAGGTGTGTCGGGGCACGTCGACTCGACTCCACAAATAGTCTCGCCTTCTTTCACAGGTTGGCTTTAGGAAGACAACCTCGGAAGTCGGAAGGATCTCCTTTTATTATTATTTTTAAAAGAAGAGCGAGTCGACAACAACTATGTTACCGGCTGGATGGTCGTACACAAGGACGGAGTACGGATCATCTGTTTGTACTGCAGAGAACTAGGGGTGCACATGGATCAGATTGGATCGGATTTTGGCTTAATCCGTGTTCAATCCATACATAACGGATTTTTTATTTTTCCAGTCCAATCCAATCCATTAAACATGCAAATCCAATCCAATCCAATCCACCGGATTACGGATTGGATCGGATTGGTTCGGATTTTTAGTGCTCACCTAATCTATAACTAAGTTTGTAGCATAGCCGAACTCGACGTTCGAATCATGGTTCTAAAATGAGATTATGGATAAATGTAAAGAAAAGAATACTTAATTTTTAGAAAGCAATTTCACTTAATTTTTTTGAAAAGCAAAACATATATGCTTGTTATGAATTTATTACAACCGATCATTGTATAACTAAATAAAAATAACATACTTGTGATCCGTAGAAATCATAGAAGAATCATATTGACTTTAGATAAATTTGCAAGTTTGTATATATAAATATGAACTACAACAAGCTAATTGCGCATGCGCAAAGAAGATCTGGCTGCGTATGCGCACAGCTAGGACAAGGACGATATGTGTGCACCTGAGGGTGGAGATGTGTGCGACGCAAGTGAGTGTTTTGTTTGTAATGGGTCCTAAGTGGGTTTAGGTTTATGTATTATTATTTTTATAAGTCTGTTTCGTTTGAAAAATTGGAAGGGCATGAAGGACATTGCGGGTAGGTATTTTTTTCCTAAACCGACTAGTAGGGTGAGAATAAGGGGGTTTCCATCAAGTTGTGTGTGGGTAAAACTTGAATTGGAATAGGTTTAAGTTATAAAGAGACTATCTTGGATATTTACACATAGCTTTCAAATAAAATGTACTATATAATATGTTTTATTGAGAATAAATAAAGTAGTATATATTATTATTTATTAACGGATTAACGGATCGGATCGGATTGGATTTTGATAATAATCCGATCTAATCCATAAATGAACGGATTTGTAAAACTTCAATCCGATCCAATCCATTGAACTTATAAATCCAAACCGATCCAATCCAATGACAACGGATTGAATCGGATTACGGATTTTATCCGATCCATGTGCACCCCTACAGAGAACGGTTATAAAGGGAGGACGTTTCGCTCCATCATAACCGATCGGTTCACACGGTAAAGGTTTAGAAATACCTTGATTTCGTGTGAATCATTCCATCATGATCAAGTGGCTCAGAGCGTCAGGATCGGTGCTGCACAAGGACGTGCTCCAACATCCTTCTCACCTTATCTTTTTTTTCAGAATTATCACAAATCAATTAATCTAATAGGGCTATCACGATTACGTTTAACCGTGTTAAACATAATTAAACAAATAACTAATAATAATGCAATCCAATACGATATAAAGAGCTGATAATTTAAGAATTGACTATTTTTTAATATCGGTACGGTAATATGTACCAAAGATCTAGAAGAAAATAATATTTATAAAAATGAAAATGTTTTAAGAAGTTAAGTAGTATTCTAAAATTCATTTACTTGCTAATAACAATTTTTCATTAAAGACTTATTCAAGATAGAGCAGAGATATGAATAAAAATGCAACTTGTCATTTCACTTCTTCCTTTCCTCTTATAAAACAATCATCTCTCTTCTTGATAATGGTATATCCTTTTCTTTTTCCTCCACATTCTCAGTTTATTTGCCGTGTT
Organism: Ottelia alismoides; assembly: GCA_037367405.1. Lineage (NCBI taxonomy): Eukaryota > Viridiplantae > Streptophyta > Magnoliopsida > Alismatales > Hydrocharitaceae > Ottelia > Ottelia alismoides. Next base: position 1,163 of record JAZKJV010007244.1, on the reverse strand, counting down.
CCTTTTCTCTTGTAAAACAATCATCTCACTTGTAAGACTCACAAGGAAAAGCATGTACATGATCATCCTATCACCAACAATTTCTCAAATTAGATCGGATCATATTTTATACAGATACTAACATGTACCTAATTAGCTCACAATAGAATTTAATTAAAAGTTTGAAACTTGAAAATACATGTATCAAAGTAAGAGGACGTATCTAATGAGATACGAGTTGGCTATTTGCAACCTGACTATACAGCCCTTTGCCTTCAAATTTTTTTAGAGTCGTATTCAAAATATAAAGAACAGTAGAATAAAATTATTACAAGTAGATTTTTTTACTCCTACTTGTGACATCTCCAGATCATATATATACATCACTTCTACTATCTTACATGGGCCAACAACCTAACAAACCTGCATTGGATGGAAAAATAACAATCTCTATAAAGGTTTAAAAAGCTAAAGATATAGGTGGATACTAGAAATAAAAATGTTATACTTTACTTAGAGTTTCATATCAGTTTTAATATATAGGTTTAGATTTATTTATTACTATACGTGACATAAATTTATATCGTTTGTCACCACAGTTGACATTAGTTCTATGAAAAAAAATATTTAGCATATTTTTAACATGATAAGGCATTCAGTTAATATATATTTAAGTTAATCTAAAAAGCATTTTTTTCTATTATCCATATTTGATTAGATTTTTTATTATTTAGTTTTTCAAGTATACTGTAACACATTTTCATATTCACTAATATATGTATATACATCTATATTGATATTTTAAAATGTATATATATGCAGATACCCTCATTAACTGTATGTGTATTTAATGTGTTACTTAATCATATATTACATTATGAAGTGAAGGTGTCTCAACCTTTATAAAAGTTTTTTAAAAGAAAAAAGGGTCGCCACCGTATAGGTGTGATCCCAAAAATTCACCATTTATCACCTCAAAAGATTATATGCTAAAATTAGACCGGAAAGGATTACAAAGCATTTACCTAAACCACCCCTCAACCAACACTTTGGCATGAAACACCACATTCTCACCATACACACGCTCATGTCGGAATACTGTGCCATTTGCAGCCCAAATTGCCCAGATAATCGATATCAACTCTGCCCTCTTCCTTTCTATGCATGTCCACCCAGTCCCTATA